>KK119791.1:216761-300911 GCA_000611955.2 Stegodyphus mimosarum
TCTCCCTTCTATTAACGAACAAAGGGATTTAAAAGTTTTAAATGCTCTTTTCAATTCCTAACGATTCCCCGAGGATATGATCTGTATATTATTCTCTGAACTTTAAATAGCATTGAAATGTTATACCTAATATATGCGTTTTGCTTTATCACTTTACCTACACAGATGGAAATATTACTTGCTTTAAATTTCATTATGACTATGTTGCGCCGATTGTGGATGACATTGTTCAACTGAAATTTTCGAAGTTACATCTCATTTTTCAAAACTTGTACTATTAATGTTTATTTTACTTTTTAATCGATACCTTTCTATTTTTTTAAATCTTATTAATTGAGAAAGCTATAGCATTAAAAGTTCGGGAATTTTAAAAGAAACAACAGTAATGTACGAAATTTGGATTCCTATATTGTTTCCTTTAGTTCTTTCCTAATTGTGTAACTATATTTTACTCAAAACATTTTCGATAATATGTACTTTTTTGGTGATAATAATCGTTTGCCATTTCCTACAGGAGAAAGATTTGTATACTGCTAAAGTGAAGAATTAAGGAATGTTAAATTTTGCTTAGAAAAGTTAGAAATGCCGGTAAGATTGTTGTAGACTGGAATAATTACATGCGGGAGATATATGGAATAAGGTTTTCCGAGTATGTCTTCATTTGCAAAAAATACTGATACAAAATTTTATAAAATTTTTATCTACATAGCAGAAATCTTCAAAATAATTAGCAAACACATTTCATAAACGAACCTCATAATATATCTCTACCTCATAAAAGATTATTTTGCAAATACAATTTTAATTTAAGTAGAACTAGGTATGCCTTCATTGTAAAGTCGTAGAGAAATACGTAAATAAGAATAAAATTCTGGTATTTTATAATTTGTAATTTGTTATACGTTTTCTCGGTGTTTACTTAACACTTAAGGCTTATGCTAACAGAAACAAAACAAAGTGAAAAACTCGATTTTATACATAATTATATCATTTAAAATATACAAGGTATAATGTGAGTGTTTCATATTTTTGACCTACCTATATCAAAACCTTAAGAAATAAGTTTAGATAAGTATTTTAGTTCACCTAATCAAACTTTAAGGAGACTGAAAGGTTTTTATGACGGCAGTCTTATCAAATTAATAATAATTCTTGACTATGTATATTCCATCTATTCTTGAATACATATATTCTATGTATTCTTGAATATATATATATTCCATCTATTCTTGAATATATATATATATTCTATCTATTCTTGAATATATATATTTTTGGATATAATAAGGAAAAGGGAGTATTAATGCAATTATAGAGATATTTGCAACGATTATAATTTTAAAAATTAAAAATGATAAAAAATGTCCTCCTTAACATTGTTGAATTTTTAGTCCATTAATTAAAAGAATGGTCACTCCTCTAGCAATCTATTCAACAAGAACTGCTAAAAATAGTTGCTACTTTCTTACTCTTTGAAATAGGCGCTTCACATAATCAAATTTTCTTTGCTGTAGAAAAAATACAATAAACTGAAAACAAAAACGCTCTAAATTAAAAAATTGCAATTTTTAAAAAGAACCTTAAATATCTAAGCTAAAGAAAGATTTTTTTTCACATAAAGGAAATAAATCTTTTAATTAAATATATAAAAATATACGGATCACAATTTTTACTACATTGCATCAAGAAAATAATAAAACACAATTCAAGCATATTTCAAATAGGCACTACTAGCTAATACACTTAATTTTCGCTTTAAATAAAGATGACAATTGTAAAATCAGTACATTGTAACAGATTGCAATAGATTTGGGTTTGGGTGTAGGAAGTGAGGCAAAGGGGAAAATATCTGATCTAAGGAATACACTAGGCTTTCTGTTTAATGGTCCTCATTAGGGGGTCGTTATTCAGCGTCCTTCAGTGTGACAGGTACGCGGTTCAATCTGATTTGAATAGAACTTCTAAATAGGTTTTCACAGCTGGTGAAAAGGGGAAAGAAATATTCTGAGGCCAGTTTTAGACACAAAAATTTCAACTTTGTGAGGAGAAAAATGGCACGAAATGTTTGCGATTTTCAGAACGGTGAACTGGTTAATTTAAATAGTTAATGCTATGTTTCCCCCCCCCCCCATCCATCCAGAAAAGAAAAAAAAATAGATGCATACTTCGAAACACATTTCTCGCAAAATTGCATAAAGAAAACAATTTTTAGTATTTTAGTTCTATAGCAATTCGATTCGTTCGTAATAGCTTACATTTAGATATTAAATCACAAAAGTCAGTTTTGAAACTAGATAATAAATGTGGACAAAAATATTAAGATTTTATTGCTAACATAAGTAAAGGAATTTCTTCAGACAGATATTGCTCCAGTTAATATAATATGATTAAAATATACGACAGCACTGGCTATGCAAAATACTCTGTTTCTTTTTTGATTAAGGATTAGCAGCAAATTTTATTGTTGTGGCTTGCCTCACAAGTCTAACAGTAGCATCGCAATACATCCATGAAACTCATCGTGGCAAGCAGTGCAATATTGCGCCTGTTGTTGGTAAGAGCCTTGAGCACCATACAGGTAACAGTGTGACCATTTTCAATTCCGCCCGCCCCCAATTTTCAAGGAGAGCACCCAGGGTAAACGAGTCAGAGGGTCTCCCACAACTCTTACCCTACCATCAGCCTCTCTATAGTACTTTCCCCTATAGTACTCTATATTACTTGCCGAATATTTAGAGGTCTTCCATACCGCACAGACACTGTACATTCACAAGCATAAATGTCTTCTCCGGGATTCGAACCCAAGCCCTTTTGTACAGCACTTTAACCACTTTTCTGTTTGTGCGGCTTAGCATTTCATGCATGAATTTTCCATAACAAAATTAAATTGCTAGACGTGGGAGGAGCAATGTGCCATTCATATACAGGGGGGTATCAGTACGTAGGTAAAAAATTTTCAGGAGAAAGAGAGAGTACATTTAGATGATGGGAAACCACATAGCAATGCATGGTCGGAAATGCTTTCTTGGCGCGATAGTGACGACACAAAAATCGAGAAGGAAAAGAAACGAAAAGGGTTTGAAAATATGTTTATTATTTGGAATACAGCAAAAACAAAGAAAAAATACCATAAAGAGACATTAAAGAAGGTAGCTGAATTTAAGACCCTGACCGTGATGCAGGAGACGTGCGTCATGCATCTACCATGCGATTTTCCATTCGTGATGCAGAACTTCCATGGCCCGGAGAAGAAATGCCTGCATGACCAGTCCAGGGTCGTAATTTCGAACACCTTCTGTAGGGTTTCAACTGTAATCTCTTAATCATTTTGCTAAACATACGCTGTGAAACCCTATGCAGAGGACAGTGAGCAAATCTAGGTTATGTCCTTTAGTGTTGAAGAACTACAAGTCCGAAGGAGGGTTTAAAGGACCCTTTAATTCATATAATTACAACTTTTCGACTTTCTCTCTCTTCACCGTCCTTTACAATTGTAAAATTTAATTCTAGTTTAAATGTCTGCTTGTGTCTTAGATATTTTAACATAGAATAATCTTTACATCATTTTTCTTCTTGACATCAAAAAGATCCATCAGGAATTTGTCTTGAATGACATTAGTGTGGTTCCTTCCAATCTGGAAGGAAATAAGTCTTACTAAATTGCATATTATAAGTACATTTCACCTGAAAAGTACAACATTTCCTTCCTCTGATGATTTCCGTAATGACTTTTATTCGCGCTTTAGGTACTCGCGCTTCTTAATTTTTATTAGCGCTTTTCACAAAAACATTTATTTCACACTTATTCACTTTTAAAACTTCCCCCTTGCTCTCTGGCCATATGTGGTGTTTGTGAAAAACACGCAGTTTTACTTTGTCAAGTGTGCACAACTACCACCTGACTTCAATTCTATTGGGGTTAATTCACAGCAAGTGTCAAGTGTTTACAGTCAAGTGTTCACAACTACCACCTGACTTCAATTCTATTGGAGTTAATTCTTCGACTTTCAAGACCTCGGACCTCCCCTAAAACAAATCTGAAATGCCCTGAGGTTCTAACATAAAATAAACTTTAAACTTTTGTGTGAAACCAGAGAACACTACATACAACATTCAAACATTTTCAATTGCATTTCATACATAAAATTCATTCTTTCAATCTTCATTTCAAATTTTCTTTAAATGCTCATTTCGTTAAGTAACAATTATATATTCAATTTCTAATTTAGCGCGCTTTACGCTTTTACATTACATTTTAATTTTAACTTGCGTATCCTTTACGCTTTTACCAAAATATTCAATATTCACGATACCAGTGCTTAAGGCTTACAATTTACTACATACAATCATGCATTACATAGAAAACAGTTTTACATTAAATACATTCATTATTTATACATAGAAATACAATACAACAGTTTTGCTATACAACTTACGTACTAGTTGCTTTTAATTAACACAATTTTCTTATTTACAGAGCGTCTTTTGACTAAAATCAGTGAGTAACATGTTCTGGATTACAAAGAACATTTCACGAAAAGTCTCAGTTTCTCAACTGAAAACTCGAATTTCCTTCGCTGCATGTTTAACTTGTTCGTTCAAGCGTGTCCTTTACGCTTTCGGCATACCGACAACCGGCCTTTCACTCGGGTAACTTCCCTTTTAAATCTGCAACTTGCACTTAAATCAGAAGCATAACTGTGTCAATTTAAAAAGAAAATAAGGAATCTACTTATCTTTCTGCCAGTCTGTTAGGCGTTTGTTTGTCCATTCCTGGAAGGTTGGATTCGTTGTCTGCTGCTCCTAGATTGAAACTCTGGGGCTGCCTTTCGTTTGGTCGATCTCCTTTCCTCCAGAAATACCTTGTGGGGACGAATGGTGGGTGGCGCCTTCCGTTTCTGCGGAAACCCCCGCTTCCTCTCCAGAATGGCTCGTTCTTGCTCCTGCACTCGTAGGCTCCTTCGCTGTGGATTGGCACTTTCGGCGGCTCGCTTCTCGATGTTCGATTCCCTCCGTAGTGGTGGAACTTTCGTAGTATTTTCATCTGGAGGTTTCTTCCTCAATCGCTTTGGTCGCTGAGACTGCTGCTTAGCGTTTTTCCGTTTTTTTTTCTGGTGTGGTCTTTTCTTCGGCTGCGGCTTCCTCTCGTCTGGTAACCTCCTTTTCAAACTGGGTTCTTTCGTTGTTGAGGGACTTGGTTGGGGCTTTTAATTTTAGAAACATTCTGTGAGGCTTGACCCTGTAAAAAGTCTTTCAAGAAATTATTATTAGCTCTTCGATAATAATGTTTGATTTGGTCGAATTTGCCACAGTCTCTTCGCCCTTCTCATTCTTAAAATATGCACGGCATTCAATTATTCTGGTTATTTCAAAAGGCCCATGCCATCTTGTGTAAAATTTTGCGACCGAATCTTTTGCTGCGCACGAAAGTGCATGTGTCTGTTTCAACACCTCCTTTCCCACTTTATATTCTACGATACGCCTTTTTTATCATAATATTGCTTCTGTCTCTTTTGCGCTTCCCGGGAGCACTTTTCTGCTTCTTTTATCATATTTTCTGTTTCACCAATTTGAAATTCCGGCGATCTATCTTTCACATAAAATAATTTGTCTAAGGGGGTCATTATCTTCCTGCCCAAAAACAATTCGGCGGGGGATTTCTCCGTGGTCTCGTGCTTAGCCGTTCTGAGGGCGAATGCAAATTCTTCAACGCAGTCATCCCAGTTAGAATGGTGCTTTTCCACATAATTTCGAATCAATTTTATAATATTCTTATTTACCCGGTCCGCTATATTTGATTGTGGGCTGTAGGGTACCATTTTCATATGCTTAATGCCCAACTTGTCACACATCAATTTAAATGTTCTGCTTACAAGCTGGGGACCGTTATCGTTAATTACCCTCGCTGGACATCCACATCTTAAAATACATTTGTTCAAAAAAGAATCTGCAACGATTTTTGCTGAAGCCCGCTTAAGTCGTATCAACTCAACCCATTTACTGAAATGATCCACAATGACTAATAAAAATCGTGCCTTATTTACATGACTATGTGGGTAGGGGCCTAAGAGATCAATACCAATTATTTCATTGGGGAACCTAGACTTAATACTAGTTATTAACCCGGCCGGGCGGAAATTTACGTCATTATTTATCTGACACGTGTGACACGTCTGGCAGTAATTTTTAACTATCTTTTGTAATTGCGGAAAATATACCGCCTTGCGTACGCGTTGCATCGTTTTTCATATTCCGAAATGGCCCGAGACAGGCGAATCGTGGAGCTCTTGCAAGATACTTAACATTAATTTGGCCGGGAAGACTGGTCTGTGTTCACTATTTTGATTCGTAACTTTAGTATAAAATAAGAGACCGTCAATGATTTTATAGTTCTGTGCTCAGTTTCTTATTGCATTAATGTCTATATGCTGGAAGTTATCTGGGTCTTTTAAATAATTATAAATATTTCGGAATTCGAAATCCCTGGCAATTTCTTCTATTACAGTCTCTCGAGAGTCAATGACCTTTCCATGAAGCATCGCAATTTTTATTTTCTCGCCGTTCTCGTCTAATTGTATTCTGGATAAGGCGTCTGCCACTATATTATCTTTTCCCGGTGTGTGTTTGATAATGAGATTAAATTCCTGTAGCTTTAAGGTCCGCCGAATTAGGCGTGGCGAAAGATTCTTTCCTGAAAATAATCTGGTAACTGCCGCGTGATCTGAATATACTGTTACGGGAGAACTCCCAAAATATACACAAAAATTTTGAACAGCTGAGAGAACTGCTAAAGTTTCACGCTCTGTTGCCGAATAATTTCTTTGCGTATCATTCAATGTACGACTAAACAAAGCAACCGCTTTTCTATCCTGTGTTAATACAGCTTCGATTGCATAATTTGATGCATCTGCATAAATTTCTAGACCCCTGTCTTTCTCCGAGAACTTTAGAACTGGTGCATTAATTAAAGATTCTTTTAACTTCTCAAACGCGGCGTTTGCTTCTGAAGACCACGCAAAACGAACACTTTTCCTTCTCAACTTTAATAATGGTTCAGCAATTTCTGCAAAATTTTTAATAAAAATTCTATAATATGAGCACATACCCAAGAAAGTCGCTAACCTTTTGGCTGTATTCGGAATTGGATAATTTTTTACTGCTATAACTTTAGATTTATCTGTTTCAATCCCCCTTTGAGAAATTTTGTACCCTAAATATTTGAGTTCTTTTGTCGCGAATTTACATTTTTTTAGGTTCACTTTAAGTCCTGAATCTTTTAAAAGAGTAAAGACTTCTCGAAGGTCTTTTTTTTGTTCTTCGCCGATTTTGATATGCAGCTTGATTTTCCCCATGCATTGACACGTTTTTCCTTGGGCTGCTACCACCTTCATTCCTTCCACGCTATGCAGACGATATCTACGAAAGTGCTTCTTAAAAAACTCTTCTGCTAAACAGCTTCCTTGAGCGCCGGTATCTAAAAGAGCTGTAGCGGGTACGTTGTTAATTAGTAACTGCAGTCTCGGTAATTCAATATTTCTCACCATGACCGTATTGAGATGTACCTCAGAGGGATTTTTCTTCTCCTCGAAACATTGCACCCACTTACCCGCAATAGTCCTTAGGAGTTTAAATGCTTTGCGGGTGTTTTCTTCTGTTGCCGGCTTCTGTCTGGGGTGAATGATTTTCTTCCGTAGTTGGGATTATTTTGTTGGCGCTGTACTTTGCGCGATTGACTGCTCACATTTTGACTGGTACCAGTAGTTCTCGGCCATCGTCTGTTTCTTCCTTCGGCATCCCGGTTCCCCTGCGGCCACTGCTTATACGGTCCCCTTCGTTGAATTTCGGCCGCTCGCCGGCTCTCAAATTGTACGGCGAGTTCAAACAGCTTGTCCAGCGTGACGGGATTTCTTAGCTCCATGAAATCTTGTATAGATGGTAACAATCTGGGCAGGATTATCTGGATAATCTCCGGGTCCGGCCTCGTACCATACAATAATTTAAAGACATGTATTTTTCTCAAAATGAATTCCGATAATTCATCCACCCGCTGTTGGTACTTGCTAAACAATACAGTTTCGAGCTTGGCACGGTCTTTAACAACAGGAAACGCTCTCAAAATTGCTAGTTTGAAATTCTCGTAAGTATAAGTCGACGTTCTTGGTTCTTCCAGCAGACATTTTCCTATGCACTTATACCAGTTCGACGCTTGGCCCCTCAATGCTCCTGTAGCTAATATAACCTTCTGATATTCCGAAACTGGATACAGCAAAAAATGCGCTTCTAATTTTTCCAAAAATGTGTTCACAGGCCCTTTGGCATCAAAAACTACTGCCGGCTTCATGGCTGCTCGGATGGTCTCCACTATGAATCCAAATCCATCAGGTATTGCAGCTGGATTCTGGGACGATGTACTTGGCATATTCAAACTTCCTTTCATCATTTCTTTTGTTCGGGCGCCAGTGTAGGGTTTTAACTGTAATTTATTGATCTTCTTGCTAAACATACGCTGTGAAACCCTATGTGGAGGAAAGTGAGCAAATCTAGGCTATGTCCTTTAGTGTTGAAGAACTACAAGTCCGAAGGAGGGTTTAAAGGACCCTTCAATTCAAGTAATTACAACTCTCCCACTTGAGAGTAAGCCACTACTTGGGCTGAACTAAAATAATACGAAATAAAGCGTGTTAACTATTCAATTACCTAAGTTTAACTTTAAGTAGGACGGTGAAAGAAGCCTAACTCTCAGTGAAATGCAATAATGCGAATTTCATGAGTAAGAACTAGTAAATGCAATTGCCTATGAAGGCGAACTTTCACTAGACAGAGGAAATATTTGCGCGCACAGCCTTACGGCGATAAATTCAAGACTCTGTCTTTTTTCCTCGTTAACTCCTGCCTTTTAAACTGCTATCAGATATCTGCGATTTGCGTAAATATCTCGCTCGCGCTAAATTCGGGAAGCAACTGAAACTTCGAGATATCGATAGGAAAGTTTAAACTAAAAATTACTTGGTTAGTTAAAATAAGGAATGCTACACTTCTTTTATGACGATCGTTGTTTGTTTGTGTTCTTTTTCATTGGTCTCTGCTGTACTAAACATAATAAAACACGTTTTGTCTCACTGTTACTGTCCTTCATTTTTTCCTTTTGTGTCGTCACTACCGAGCCAGGAAAGCATTTGCGACCATGCATTGCTATGCGATGTACTAGGTGTACTCTATCTCTCCTGAAAGTTTCTCCCTGCTGCATTGATACATACTGTATATTAAAGGACAAAGAGTATTTCTTAAAAATAGTATTCACTTCTGTCTATAGGAAACACGCTGTCATAGGCATTTCCTTTCTGCATGTATTCCTTCTAATAATTATTGTTTGAAAGTTACAGTATCAAAGTTCTTTTGTTAAAGTAGAATATAACAAGCAAATTATATAAACTGTAAGGACTATTGCATTTCTAGAATGCAAGGAAACAACTGAAAAAAAACAAATATACTGTTATCAAAATTAAGATCACTTAATTTGCTGGTTACTAGCTGGAAAAACTTACACTACAAAAACATTTAAGGGGAAATGTTATAAATACTTACCTTCTTTCTTATGCAAAAGGCAACTAAGGGGAAACATTTCAGCCAGCCCACTCAAATCTAGGTGCTGATGTTAAAGTATAGTTGTACTTATTTGTTCAGGCCCTACTGCAGAGACATTTAGGTTTTTCAGTGCAGAAAAGAGAAAAATTAACTGTGTTTTGGCTGGAATCATAAAAATGGCTCCTAGCTGGAGGCGCAACTGTTTGAACCGATATCACATCTATGAACTATCCTTAAGAGAGCATCATAAAGAACATTTTCACGAATTTTCGTTTTGGAATATCTGATTAGCTGTATAACTCACGCAGAAAACAGTTCTTTACGGAAAAGCTGCGAGGAACATAGCTTTAAGCCCAATACTTTGTTCTCGATTTTAATCTTGAGTAGGTAGCTGGGACATCTGTTCCAACGGAATAAGTTTTGCATAGAAACCCTCCATTGTAAGAAAAGGACAAGCTCATTTCTAGGGAAAAACCTTATCCCAGACTCAAGCGATGTTAGTTGCAACAACCCAATTGCAGCACATGAGGAAGTACTGCGTTATGCAAAAATTACTTACAACTCTCGCAAAGAATATTGTATTGTTTGCATAAAAGGCCTCAATTACAACTTTATTTGCCATTTCGTGAGTTGACGGAGGCATTTATTTGCAATCTACCTGGAAGGAATAAGAAAGGCCCATTACATGTTTGTAAGCGTTCTGAAGTCTTATCCAGGAGAAAAAATTTAGTATGCTTTAATTCCTTTTTAGTTCAACTACCTTCCTAAATAGGCGTCATTAAAGTTGTTATCAACGTGATGCTTATTTGAATAGCAAAACATCACATTCTCTTGCAAAAATTTAAAGTTCAATAAGAATAATAACGATATTCTTACTTAATTTTATGTCGTATTTTGACCAACTCATAGAAATTCTTAAAATTCTAATACACATGTATGATTACAAAAAAATCTTCTTAACGTCGACTTCTTTAAATAGTGACATTGTAGGGTTTTATTTTATTTTCCTAAAAGTTATTTCTATTTTCGAGCAAGCCTTTCCTTTACCTTCTAGTTTCATATCCTCTTTTCTATGCCAGAATGGGTTTCCAGGATAACGATTTATGCAAATAAGGTAGAAACCAGTATTTAAACTCAAGTTTGAATTCTTCAGTAGGAGAGCGTGTTCTGCCTTTCGGCCATGCTATTGCGATTAGTTTAAATTTGTTATTCTTCGGCTGTACTTAATATTGGCCTGCTACTATACGCCGGTGATAACTAAATAAGGGCCAAGAACTTGAGTTGATTGAATGCAGCTTCATCTGCCCAGAAGTTTGGTCGTTATTCTGGGTGAAGTGGCCCAACTACCCGAGTTGATTCTATGTAGCTTCGTCTGATTAATTTTATTTAGTTAGCTATATATTTTTGTTTTGAGTTAAAGCCTGGTTGGCGGCTTCTTGTACGCCGACTGTTAATTCATTTTAAGTTAGACTGAATGGATATTTTTTCCCTTCTTTGGACTTGTTACGCTATAAGAACTCAGCGAATAGTCGCTAATTAGTTCTTCAAAGTTCTAGTCTTCATGGAACTCTATTTTATCTAGGATATTATACATACATATACAACATGCACCAACAGCGTATACAACATATATCAAAACCTACATAGTAAATCAAACATTAATGTAAACGATGGTAAACCAGAAATCATACATGTCAAAAACTACCATTTTTTAATTCAGAAATTTTGTTAAATCTGGGTCGGAATGCGTATATACTTCATACAAATTCTTCAAATAACTCTCGAAAAATTTTTAAAATTATATGTTTTGGGCACGAAACATTTTGAATTGATAATTTGATGTCATTTCTATTATAAATTTTTTTCTATTATCAATTGTTAATTTTAATAAAGGTTTTCTGTGTAGAATTTTAAGTGAACAAAAAACACATCTGTGAAAAACTGATTCCTATATTCTAAATTTTGCATATTTTTAATAATTAATGAAATATTTAGGATATACAGAGAATTTGCGAGCATAAGTAGTCAAAGCGGTTATGAAAATATAGGTGACAGCAGTTAGCAAACGGGACATTTAGCTGACACAGACATTTATTAGCCGACACGGAAAAATTAGCACCAGCGCATTTAGCCGAAAAGGGTATTTACCCGACAGGAACGTTTAACTCAGAAGACATTTAACTGACAGGACGTTTAACAGACAACCTATATAGCGACAGTAAGTTTGGCTGACAAAGCGAAAATGTAGACAAAATAAAATAATAAATAAGAAAAAAAAGAAAGAGAAAGAGAAAAAGGAGAAAAAGAAAAAAAAAATAATATGAGACAATATTTCAGAAAATGTTTTCATGTATACCTCACGAAAGACTGCTTCTCCTGCACATAGTGAGTGAGCTTATGGAAGTACACATTTTGGCTTTCCTTGATATTAAAGACCCTATAAAATCTTAAAATTACAGAGAAAAACCATGTCAGTTTGGCACAAATTTTGAAATTAATTTCGAGAGCAATTAGACATAAGCCTCTCTATTTCAGAAGCGATAAAAATAATTTGGGCAGTCAGAGGTACGAAAGGATTTCATATGAAAAGAAATGAGAGTTTCAAAGCGAAGGCAAATGTAATGTGATCTGTGGAGGAAAATAGTAATGAAGCGTGCAAAACTAAAATATCATAAATTTCAAAGTGTAAACAAAAAATTAATATCATTAACTAAAGAAAATTTTTGTTAATGTGGAAGAGTTTAAAGAAATCTAATTTACTAAGAATGTTTAAATATAATTTCTGTAAATCCAAAATCAAAATTATGATTAAGGATCTAAGTGTGAATAGCTATCAAAATTCTATTTATTTCTCCTTTTTGAAAATACGATTCACGCTCCCTGACAGGAAATTTCAAAGCTCTTTCAGTTTACCCTATATATGTCAAACCACTCTGAAAAGATAATTTCTAGAAAATCCTAGATAAAATTGTATGATGACAGAATTTTTAACATAATTTTAATAGTTGAACACCTTTTGTGATGGCATGAGGAATATTTTCGAATGTTTTCATCACTGTCCATGACAGAAAATCATCTTCATTGGAAACTAATAATAAATACCTTATATTCCGGCGTGTAAGGCGCAATTTTAATGCAAATAATAAGATCGAAATTTGTAGGTGCACATTATCAGTCGGATATAAAAATGATAGATTTAAAAATAAGCAAAAGATGAGCATTCAGAAATTTTATTTATACATGTACACTGCAGAAGAAAAAAAGGAACAGTTCTATATCTCCCGTTCTAATGGGCCGATTGACAAAATTCAAACTGCGTTTTTCGTGTCTGGAAAGTGCAATTTGGATATGTGTCACATATATATATATATATATAGCATTGCCCTAACATAGGTATTTTGACAGAAAATTGTATTCCATATTTTGATTCTACAACTCAAAGTATACATAGAAATTACATTTTGTAATTTTTGGTGAGTAGTTTATGGAGAAATTTAAAACTTTATCTTGGCAGAATTTTTTCAGTTTGCGCCATGAAGAATTCACATGGTGAACTTCTTAATTTATAGGTTAGGTTAGGTATAAGTGTAGGGGGCCACCTATTATTTACCCTGGGTAAGTAGGTATAGGCCCCTTACGCTAGCTATCCAGATTAGTAAAGCCTTCCTGGGACCCACGGTGCCGTTTTGGTGTAGAGGTGCTTCTGTTGTCTGGAGCAAGCGACATCACAAGCTCTGCCACTGCTGGCGGCGTCACTGTCTTATGCCAATGTCTACTTTGGCTGCTATTGCATGTTCATCATACCTAGACGTTCATTGCTTGTAGATTCAATCTATGTGCTTAATTTGGTTGTTGATGAGCACATTGAAGTTTTGGAATAATTTAATTACTCATATAAGTTCGTTGACTAGCTGGTGTGTTTAAGTGCTTCTTACCATTTATATGACGATTTGAACTATTTTGAAATGTTTTCATTATTTGCTGTTTTAGCTAAGGATTCGATTAATCATTGGAGGTTATTCTTTAATGAATGAGTTGGAGGATCACTCTGTGTTGCACAGTTCTAGACCCTTTGATGCCAGAGTGTCCATTATTTGGGATATGCGCTTCCTCATATGGTTATTATTGAGTGCGCATCTGAGATACGGATTCACGTCTTGGTCTAGTCTTGGTCTTGTTAGGTGCAGATTTGCTGTTATGGTGCATGTGAATAGGTAATGTTCTGGATCTCCCCTCTGCCCACATACACAAAGATCTGAAAGTGAGAGATTCCTCTTGTAGAAGTATGTGGGGAAAGGGCCATGGCCTGAGATCAGCCATGTTATTTGTCTACTTATGACGTTTGGAGTAGAGCATATTTTTGGATACAGGTCGTATGTGCGCCTGCCCTGTTCAGCGAAGTCCCACCAGTTCTGCCATGCTTTTTCAAAAGCAATCTTGAGTTGCATCTTGAGGTGGGAGTCTGGCCATGGAATGGATAGTTTCGTTGCATTGAGGCCCCTAGCTGCTTCTTTTGCTAGGGCATCCACTTCCTCGTTGCCCTTGTTGCCGACATGCGCTTTAATCCATGATATTATGAAATGCTGCTTTGTTGTGTTAGAGGCAGTACTGAGGATTTCCTGGATTATTGGGGATCTATTCGTTGGGGAGGCTATTGCGTGCATGACGGATAAGCTGTCTGTAAAAAGATGGCAAGTTTTAAAGGAATGGCGTATACTGTATTTGATGGCTTCTAATATTGCTATTGCTTCTGTTTGGAAGACACTGTTTTCTACGTTTAGTTGAAATTTCTGCTCTTCTGTCAAATGATTACCTAAATATACTTTTAGCGCACATCCTTTTCCGCAGTCCTGGCCAGAACCATCTGTGTAGATTTGAGGGAATTTGTTCATGAATGGCTCTTTGTTGATGCAGAGAGTTATATTATTCTTCACTGCAGGATGTCGCTCATACGGATGTGAGGCAGTGGAGTAGCATTCTGCTTTGAATTCTCTTCCATTGTGGGTGCAATTCTTTCTTAAGTGCAATACAGTTGATTTTATATACTCTTTTTCTGCTGCTATGAAGAGAGGGGAAATTTTAGCAATCTGACACAATGCGGCATTCGATGTTGTCCTATATCCTCTGGTGTAGTTGAGGAGAAAAGGCCTTTGAATTGTTTGCAGTTTTTTCAGTTTACGGGAGGACATTGGGTTTGCCCAAATTGCTGCTCCATAGAGAGCTATTTTTTCGATAACAGAGAAATAAATCACCTTTTGTATTTTTGTGTTAATGCCCCAGCCAATTCCTTGCATTCTTCGTAAGTTTGTTGCTATTTTAGATATTTTGTTTTTTACATAATCTAGATGGTCTGCAAAGTTCAGTTTGTTATCTATGATAATGCCTAGATATTTAACAGATTTGGAAATTTTAATCTTTTTATTTTCGATATGAAATTTTGGGAGTCTGGAGATTTTCTGTGAAGGCTTGTTGAAGATTGCTGCTTGTGACTTTTCGTGAGATATGATTAGTTTTTGCTGCTTGCATAATTCATTAAAAATATTTAGTGTGCTATTTACATTATTCTCGAGCACGTCTCGTGTTGCCGCATCGTCAGCGAAGGCGATGCATGTTGTGTGTGACGGCCATTTGTGTTGGATAATTTTATCGAAAGCCAGATTCCAGAAGTCCACGCTGACGCAGGAGCCTTGCGGACAGCCTCTTTCTTGGTTCTTTTCGATTAGTCTGTTATTATACAAAAAAATACTTTTTCTATCTGTAAAGTAGCTTTGAATGGTTTGGTAGATATTTTTCGGGCATTTGATTTCTCTGAGTGTGCCTAAGACCTCAGGCCACCACAGAGAATCAAATGCTTTTTTAAGATCTAGGCAGAGAAACGCTGAGTGCAAGTTCTGAGATTTATTGCTGGATATTTGCTCTATTACTGTACTTATAGCATGAATGGTACTTCTGTTCGGGGTGAACCCAAATTGGAATTGACTTCCACAGTTTTCTTTTTTAATGTGATGCCTTAAGCGATTTGCCAGGGCTCTCTCGAAGACTTTGCCTAGAGAAGGTAGTAAATTGATAGGCCTGTAAGAGCTTGAGTTTTGAGCATCATGTCCTTTCTTTTTGAAGAGAATAATTTGGCCTGTTTTGAAGCTGGAGGGAAATAACTTGACCTGCAGACATTTATTAAAGATTTTCAGAAGTAGGGTTGGAAATTGCTTGTGAAGAATTTGAATCAGGGAATTATCGATTCCATCCGGACCTGGCGCTTTTTTCTTTGGTAGATGTTTGACTATTCTAGAGATTTCAAAGTTGGTGAATGGGGGATCATCGTCAGTGTTAGGAGGCTGTAAGTTGTTTCTTCTCTCCTTGTGGATATCTGAGTCCTTCTGGGGGTCATCGCTGAGGAATACATTATTCATGATACTTTTAATGCTTTCTGTTGTGGCATCTTCTGTGCTTGTGGTATTGTTTATTGACTGCGGAAGTGTAATTTGACAGGGACGAAAAACTTTATTTGAGCAAATCTTGTATATAGGCCCATAAGGATCTTTGCTGTCTGTCACGAACTTCCTCCAGCATTTTAATTTCGCTTCCCGGATTTCTCTTTTGTAAATTGCTCTTTGTTTCGCGAAAAGTAGGTATGCATTTGTTCTTTCTACTTCAGATCGTGCGTTTTTCATTTTCCTTTTTAAGGCTCTGGTTTTATTTCGAGTGGCTCTAAGTGCAGCAGTCCACCAATTGATCTTTTTGAAATCACTAGGACTTTTTACATTAAATGATTTTTCGCAGTGACTTTGTATTGTTTTTTGAAGGGAAGTGATCAAATCATTAATTCTGGGAATACTTTCAGTGTTAATCATTTCATTTTCGAAAATCCTGATATCATTTGATATGGAGTTTGTGAATTTCTTTGATCTTGATTTCGTAATTTTAAATCGTTTTGTTGAAACTGTTGAGGGTAAGAAGTTAATTTCAAAGGAGATAATTTTATGGTCTGATATATCCTCGTCCTGCAGCACAGTCCACTGATTTATTTTCTGGGTCATTGGGTGGTTTACAAGAGTTCTTAATTTATAGTAACCTATTTTCCTTTCCCTTTTTCCGTTGTTCACGGGCGGAAAAAAGGTCATCGTTAACACATTCAAATAATTTTAACAAAGTGCGCAAACCACATTTTCGTTCTTATCGTTTAATGATAAATACGTCAAATTTCAATGCCAAAATGTAAATTCACGTACATCTTAGGCAATTTTTAATAAAAAAACTCTAATTGTTTGCAGATATGCTTAGAAAAACATCTACTTCAAGATGATGTTAAAATGTTATAGGTTATAATTCAAAATTGTTTTCTAAAAGTTTATAGAAACTATTTAAAAATACAAATTTAAAAATAAATCATAAACCTTGGCGAATTTTATTTGGAATGAACCTAAATTTCGAAATATGAAAGGAAGAATCAGATAAGTTTAATAAAAAAAGAGTTATTAATAAACATATATCAAATTCAATTACATTCAGGAGCTAAAATTTTGAGAGCTAATATTTAAAAAATTGCACGTGCGAGTCTTACTAAACTTGGCTGTTTGGCATAATTTGATTCGTAAAATCCAAATATGGAAAAAACAACGGGATGTTATTTCAGGAAAAATCCGAATTTGTGTCAAAATACCTTTGTTAGAACAATGCTATATATAAATCTAATATATATCCTAAGTCGCGCTTTCTAGAGATGAGAAAAGCTATTTCGTCAATCGGCCCAGTAGAACGGGAGATATAGAACTGTCGCTTTTTTTTTTTTTTTGCGCAGTACATTTTTAAATCTAGAAACAGTGATAATATCGGAATATTATTACAGGAAACAATAACGGTTTTATAAATCGACATGACTGATGGAGCAATACAGAAAACTGCTAGGAACATTTAAAAAAGATATTTTTAAAAAGTGGTTTAAAAGTGGAATAGCCCCCATTATAAGAATTTCAATTGCAAATCCTACTGCCTTGTTAAGAGGAATAAATTTTTCAGTTACCTTTCAGATATTGCGTTTAGTCTAAAAGTTAACAAATCTCTGTGCCCCAGCTTCTAGAACATGTATATAAATATCCTAAAACATCCTACTGTGTATCAAAGATTTTCAATTTAACTGGATTATATAGGATATAATTCTTAGTAAAATTTAATGGTGTTTCCGCTTTTGTTAATATAATATCCAAATGTCTCAGGCATTATTCACACTTGCCTTAGATTAAGTGTTGGAGCTGTCTGAAAGTCGCAAATAAAATACGATTGTGTTGTCTGGGGAGCAATATATCTAACCAAATTCGGACATCGTGTGTCCATCTTACTTCGGAAGGCCACAAACATAAATTTTAAAATACTAAATTGCACTGTCTGTGGAATTTTCAAGGGAGTCATTAAATGAAAGTTTCTCCACTTGAATACATGAGTGATTTTTCTCGGCCTTTTACTTTACACATACTTTTCTGAGCTGGAATAGTCATTAGGCAAATGTAAGGCAGTTTTGGAGATTAGAATTACCATTACAATAATCTCCATTCAGTTGCGCAAGATTACTAGCTACTGCCCGTTCTGGGAAATACATTTTCGGTTTAGTAATTTGATTACTTACACATCTCAAAATACAATTAGTTAAAAAGGATTTGTGTCTGGAATAATAGACCATGCTGCGAATCATTGGATACAAACTGAATAATTGTAAAAGATTATTGGATTTGCAAGATTTAATTGCTTCTTACGTGATGTTTCTTGTAAATTTACTCAGATTTAATAAGAGTTAAACTCAAATTTCATGTATAAGTAACTATTATTCTTATTTTAAATTAGAGCCTACGCAACTGAAATTCAAACAAAAATTACTTTGTATTACTAGAAGAAAATCTTTATTTATTTATTCATTTTACTTGTGTTAGCATAGATTTCGATTTAATTATTTCGTTTACCTCCAACCTCTCTATTTCTTCCCCGTTACATTAAAAAAATTCTAAATCAAGAAATGCTTATTGGGAAGTATATTATCTGGTTCCATTGGTTTATTTGAAAGCAGTTATTACAAATAGGACTTTTTAAAGTTATTACCAATAAGGCCCTTTAAACTGCATGTTATAGTTGTAGAATTGCCAACAATTTAAATGTTGTTAAAGTGCGGCTAAGCTTAATTCTTTTACCATAGCAGCCATACTTGCTTATATTTGAAACTTATCAGTATAGTGGATTTTCTGGCCATCTAGAGAAATTAAGCTTCGCAACAACGAAGTAGCGTCGTCTTTTACTATTGCGAATTAAATTATGCTTAATCCATTCTGGAATTACCATTTAAATTATTAAATTATCCCATATATTGACTCAGTATATTATCCACAACAAATTAAATCAGTTTCTAAGCTTTCAGTACCTTTTTGCCCAGTGAGGCTAAAAGTAAACTTTCAGTTTTGTGCACTGAAAAATCTGCCTTCTTGCCCGCTGGCCGAAATGCTTGTTTTTGCGTAGAAACTCTAATTTTAATTACAAAAATTGTTCTTTAAATTGTTTTAACTCTATTCATATTTTATATTTTTCAATTTTTAATGTAGATATTTTGAGTTTTTATGTATTTTTGCCTTGTCGCGAAGTGAGAACTGAATTATTTGAATGATAAATGTATCTCAAATGAAATTCGAGGAAATAAACTTAAAGGAAATGCAGGCAAAAATGCTTATAATTTAATATTTCGTACAAGGAAATCATACGGAGTACACATCAGATTTTGTATATCGCAGTTTACAATTGTTTATCCCACTAATGATAATACACACTTTATTAACTGTATCTTTATTAACTATATTATTTTTGCGGATATTAAATTTGTTTTCTTCGTTGCTGAGTTTTCGAAGTGCCGTGCTATTCAAGAAAGCCATTTGAGCATCAACACAAATACCAAAGGCCTGCTGATCAATTCAAATCGAAGTATTTCACATTGTTCAGTTCAAGAAAGAAGTTTCCAGTTTCAAAAGTCCTGTAATCCATTCTGGCCTTTTTTTTAGCGAAATGCAGTGAAGTGATGGATAGCATCCGCAACAACCTAGAATTTTTGAAGCTTTGGTATCCTTAATTGGAAACGATCGTGTACTTTTTTTCTTTTTCCTACCGAATTTCGAGCAATTGGGGATATTCTCGTGAAATTCTCAACGAAAGAACTTTCTAACCAATGCATTATGTATGAAAAGGTCGAGTATATTAAGCTTAAAATTTTACAAACAATCTTGGATACCTCAGAAAAGGCTATCCTTGAAAAAATTTGTATTACTCAGAAAAGAATTTCTTTTAAATGCTATTTAAAATTAGTAGTTGTAGTTTTTCGAATTTTTAAATCAATGAAAATCGTTCTTATATTGTTACATTTAACATGAATTAGATGTTTTAATATATTTTTGTTGAGTATTCATGAAAAAATTTGTTTTTCTTTGTTTATAATTTGATTTTACGTATTTTTTTCAATGTTATGTAACACACATACTGATTTAAATGAAGAAGGCTCCGATACTTTCGCATGTGGACGTTGTATATGGTGATTATAATCAAACGTTAGCCGTCATGCCGGTTTAACAAATTTTATTTCTCGACAAAACATTTCTTGAGAAGCACATTCTTCAAATTCGCTGAAACAACCTTGTATTTGGCGTACATTTACAAAAAAACACTCAATTGATTTCGAGGGCAGCTACATGTCCCTCCTCATCAGGAGAACAAAATATCTAGAAAGGGAAAGAAAGCTGAGTAACGGCTTTTTATACTCTCGGGTAGAACCACGCGCGAGGAGGCAGCGCCATCTATCGGCAAAAATAATCATCAAGAATTATGTTAATAGAATTTTAAAAACGCTAGAAAGGACTGGATTAGACTTAAAATCGTTCACTAAACTTGCTAAATCTTTGTGAATATGAAAAGCCTCAAAATTCAATTCACCAAAGGAAAAAGCTTTTTGGAAAATTTTTGCAGATCCCAAGTCAAAATTATGATTAAATTTCCAACTATAATACGCTATTGAAGACTTGTTAATTTCGCCCTTTCGGACATAACATATGCGTGGAGGATCAAGGAATATCTTTCGGACATAAGATATTCCTTGATACGAAACTTTAACGCTCTTTTTGTTTGGCCAATATACCTCAAGCCACACTGACACGATATACTATAAATTCCCCAAGAATTAAAGTCAGAAAACAGAATCTTTTAGAGTCGAACCGTGAATTGTATTGATATGGGAGAAACTGACGTGAAAATTGAATTTGTGGAGAATCCGTGCAACCTTATGACTAACAGAAGGATAAAATGGAAGCACGACAAAGTCATTAATATTATTTATTAATAGATATTTTCTTCTCCTGATTAATGTAATTAACGTAAACATTTAGCCGGTAAATAACGTAAAATTAACACAAATATTAATTTTTTAGAGTTAAAAGTATTAGATATAAATTGTACATATTTATGTTTAATATTTTGTCGTAATTTGTATACACGTGGCTATACAAATGCACGCATCATAGTGTAGAACTAGAAGCAATTATACAGCTTATCTCATTGAACGTTTGTATGCAAGACATTGTTTTTGAAATTAGACTTCTTATATTCATTGTATGAAAAAAAATATGATTTGGTCATTTGCCAGCCAGATACTTCCAACAGCTTAATTGTACTTCAATGTAGCACAAATGATTGCCGAAAGTCTACGTCAGCTACTAATAAATTACAGTTTTGACGTTATCATATATTTAAAGAAAGGATTATGCAGAAATTTGTAATGTATTTTTACGTTAAGACTGATTCTCAAAAAGCATTTTTTATATCTTTTCATCAATTCTGCAAAATAAGCATTTATTCTATTAAACTTAGAATTTGAGGTATTTTCTTTTATTTCAATAAATAAAATGGAAAATAGTTAAACTGGAGTTTATTCTCTTGCCTCGTTATATAAAGGGGAAAAGTACTGAAGATGGATTCCTTACGTCATAGTTTAAAACCTCTTTCTAAAGTTCCTCCCTTTTCATTTTTAACTACATGTTTAACAAAATAACTGTTTAAGCTAAGTACAAGACATATTTATAAAAAAATTGCAAAGACTATTCTTAAGAAATGAAATTCATAAAAATTAAATATTGTTATGGCAGATTCTTAAAACTATTTCTTCTGAGAGATATGGATTAGGAAAAACATCGTCCCCATTTTTCAGACACGTGCCCCAGGCCACGATCTGTGTGTTTGCAGAGATGTTCAAACAGCCTTTGGTCACTGTTTCTATCGGTTATGGTTTACGTCATTTTGAAGGCATCCGAAGAACAGTTAAGAGAACTAAATCTTCTGCTTCTAAAATTCCTGGAAAATATAGACGATATAAATGAGATTTGACTTTTTCGCTTTCCAAGAGCTTCTAAAAACTGCGAGCGTCATGTAAAAACATCATCATGAATGGATTTTGATGATGAATTTCTAACCTTTATCATTAATACCTGGGCGGGCGTTTTTGGCATTATTGCGGCAGACATGGAAGAATACTCTGAAGGATATAACTGCAAATATTTGGTTCGTTTCTGGAGTCATCTACTATTACTTTTAGCTTGCATTTATTAGTCTAGAATACAGAATCTAGATAGCATAAGTGTACCCAATAGAATGCGCTGCAAAAATTCTGCGATTAGTCTATTTGAGTCAATGTATCAAAGAAACAATAACGCTGGCAGTAATTGTAAAATCATTGTTATTTAGCTGCACATTATATAAAATTGCATCTATTTAGAATGTATTATGCTGGTGATTATTTGTAGTTCAAAAGCCATAAGTATTGAGGTTAAGCCTTAATGTTTGAGTTAAGAATAAGCAGCTACATTTTAGCACAGAAGTCACATTCGTGGTTAACATGTCAAAGTAAATTTCTCATCAGATATGTTATTTTGGAGCAAGAGCCATGAACAATGTGCTCTTGCCGGCTTTCGAAATCCAGACCTTCCGATTGCTAGCCGGGCGTGCTTAGTAATACCACGAGAGCGCGCAAGGAGAGTGAAAATATCGTATAACCTATAGACGGTATGTCTACGTCTCAGAGACCCAAATATCAGGTTTCCGTTACTTGGGATATATCCTCTACCTCTTGGTAAGTTCAAGATTTTTGGCGATACCTAAGCGCAGTTTATCTTAACTCTTTCTCACTATCAAAGCGCCCAACACTGCTCTTCATTGAGACGACCACAACCGCCCCAAAACGGCCGAGATTGCGATCTTGTTTTCTTACCTCCCCCTAAGGTATGAAGTAGCAGGTGCAGCTTCCCCATATGCATTGTATCAGTTTACTGCAGACAGCTCGTTCTAAGAGGTTTAATTTTGGTTTCTTATCTTTAGGTTGCAAGTGACATTTCATTGTTGATTCTTTGATTTCGGTTTAAGAGCTTCAGCATAGACTTATAAAGAATGGGGTCAAAGGCCACTGGAATCTTTGTTAGAAAGTACAAAGGAATTTTCACACGTATTTTTGCGTTAATGGGAAATTTCGGGGAGGAAATTGCTGTGAAACTGGAAAAGTATTTCGAGCGTTTTTGTATTTTAAGGATACAAGTTAGCGAAGCGCTTCGGTTTCAAAAAGTTGTGAGGTTCAACTATTTAAATCTAAAGTTTTAACTCCAAACCCCACAAACACTTAACAAGCGAATAATCGCTTAAGTGTGAACAGAACACGTGAGACTTGAGAAGGGTTTAAAATCTTTATTATTCAGTATATTTACATTCAGTTCCGACTTGGAACTTTACATAATGCCGCCACTTGGGCTTGAACTTAAATACTTGAACTAAAACTAGCTTAACTAAAGCTCTTAAAGAATATAGCCGAAGCTATCAGAATCTAACTAGTTGGCCCCTAAGTATTAATTAAATCGGCGAAACCTAGCAAGGGCCTAAGATATGGCCGAGCGTAATAATAGCTAAGAGAGGCGTAGCCAAAAGGCAAACGCGCGCTAGTCAGGAAATCAGAGTCTCTCACCTGAAATTGGTTAAGTCATGACTTAAATAGTACTCATTCTCATTTGCGTTATCTGCGTTTCTGAAATTACATTCTGGCAGGAAATTGTAAGCTGAAATTAGAATAAGATAGGAAAGACACAAAACTTTAAATAACTGTTAATTAACATAACGTAAACCTTACAGAGCTAATACCAAACTATTCATTCTTTCTGTGAATAAATTACCGCATACTTAAAAATGTTTGGAAACCGTATAATTTTTATTTATGAGTCTAGAGGTTACGATCAATTATACAGTTAAATACATCTAATTGTTCCACTTAAAGGATCATAGTAATATTTTATTTGTGATTGGCTTTTAAAAGACATATTTACATCAGGTGTCGCTTAGTTTCCAGCTGAGAAACTCAATTTTTACTTTTATATAAATCTCTAATATGCTTTTAATTTTTTATGAAACAGGACTTTTAATGCAAACATAAAGATAAAACTTTGAGCATATATTTCAATTGAAAAGCTATCAATTGTCATGTAGGCCTAATCTTGATTTAATTTTAGACATTTGGCAAATATACACTCATGGAGAAAAAATTAGCGCACCAAGAAGGAGTCGTCAAAATGAAACGAAATTTTACATACGTAATGATTACTTTGATATAAGTAAATGATAAGAAAATTAAAGAAAAAGGATAATTTATTTCAGAGAAAAAGGCAAAAGAACGGAGGAGTTAATACTCCATTGGACCCCCTCTAGTGCGAATGCAGGATGCGATACGATCGGGCATTGAGTCATACAAGTTCTGCATGATGTCTTGAGACATTTCGTTCCATATTT
Source organism: Stegodyphus mimosarum (assembly GCA_000611955.2). Lineage (NCBI taxonomy): Eukaryota > Metazoa > Arthropoda > Arachnida > Araneae > Eresidae > Stegodyphus > Stegodyphus mimosarum. The sequence continues at coordinate 241,179 of KK119791.1, forward strand.
GCTGTAACGTTGCCTCTAGTTCGTTCAAACTCGTGGGATGCCCAACTCGTCGTCCCAAATGATCCCAGATATGCTCGATTGGAGACAAATCTGGGGATCGGGCAGGCCCACGAAGGGTAGTAACAGTGCGGAGACAGTCTTGTGACACCCTTTCCGTATGAGACGGAGCATTGTCTTGTTGAAAAATGACTCCTGGGAGCCGTTGCATGAGTAGCAACACATATGGTTGCAGGATTTCATGAACATATCACTGGACTGTCAGGGTGCCACGGAACAATACTAGGGGTGACCGTGTATTGTAAGCAATGGCAACCCATACCATCACACCAGCTGTGGGAGCGATGTGTCTCTGTACAGCAAAGGCAGGATTGAGGCGTTCACCACGGGCTCTCCACACACGAACACGATTGTCATCACTGCCGAGATTGAATATGTATTCGTCTCTAAAGACGACTCGGTTTCATTCCGCTGCAGTCCAGTTTCCTCGTGCTCGACACCACTCCAAACGAAGGCGTCGATGGGTGGGCATCAAGGGCAGCACACGTAGTGGGCGCCGCGATACCAGCTGTCCTTCAGCCAGGCGCCTTCGTATGGTTCGAGAAGACACAGGAGCCCCTAGTGAAGGTGGTACCTGTGCCTGGATGGCGGCCGATGAAGCAGTTGGCTGTACGCGTGCATTTCTTACAATGTGGCGGTCTTCTCGACGACTGGTCTGTCGACGGCGCCCTAAGCTTGGTCTTCGTGTACATGATATCTCTCGAGTCCATTGGTCCCAACACCTCCTCACAACACAATCAGAGCGGTCTAATTGACGAGCTACTCGCCTAGCTGACCACCCAGCTTCCATCAACCCGACGATTCTTCCCCTTTCAAACTGCGGCAACTGCTCATATTGGCTTCGAACACGGCAGAATGGCATGTGTACATCAGCTCTTCCTTTGTAAATGATTCAGCACACTCAAACAAGCTTTCGTTATCTGTTTTATACTCCACAGAGTACGACGTTCAACGCCTTTTACCGGCTATACGTAATGCGCTATCATGCTGCATTTCTAATCATTTGCATATCTCCCCGACATGTACCTTCATTGCAAGTTTCGTTACGATCCCGCAATTATTTCTTTCTGCGCTAAATTTTTTGTCTATGAGTGTAGTTGAAATTACTGCAGGAAAGCAAAGATAGATTTAGTTTCTATGCATTTTTAACAGTTGTGTATGTTTGGAAGTTCCATAACTAAAGTGCTGTTATATAGCCGCATGCAAGTTTATAATTATAATTTAAACATAACCGAAGAAAGTGCTGGAAAAAGAGAATTCAGCTCGAATCCAATACGGATTTCACATATTTAAATTCATTTCATTTGTCATTCGTTTTCTTAAAATAAGTCAGTGTTTAGCATTTCATTTTAGTTTCGTATAAAAACAAAATTTTCAATTATCTTAGCCTCTTTCTTTTTTTTTCATTCATTTATCATCTGAAAATATTTTACGAAATATAAATAACGTATATTAATAAACAATGCCGTATTTCGTTGCGTATTCCCTCACTTTTTAACTAATGTTTCGCCCCAAAATCAAGGGGAGAAAAGTATACGCGAAATTTAATTTTCGAAGAACGCGATTACAGTAACAGCATAATAAATGAATAGTAGTCTGGTAGTTATCCCTTTTGGTAACTGTTACAATATTACTTCTTTAAAAGGAAACTGCCTTCCAATGAAAATGCGTAGTAATATAACGTTACGATATCTGATGATAACTGAGCCGAACATGCCGAGCAGAGCGTGAAATTCCAGAATCAATAACACTGCGAAGCCCTAGGGGAATCTCACATGAAGGACTATAGCTCCCAAAAGAGAAATCGTAGAAGAAGACAAACAAAAGAGCCAGATTTTTGAAGATCGAAAGCATCAGAAGTAGATAAGGCTACTAAAAATTGGAACGTTAAATAATACAAGTAAGGTGAAATTGCATGTTTGGAAAGCTTCTCAAGTATGAGGAAAACCTGCAGCATCCGGGTAGCTTAACAAAGAAAAATCTGCACAAAATGCGTTTCAAGTAATAAATGCAAGAGAGAATAAAACAGATGAAATGCTAGTACAAAAACGTGGATACAAACTGAATAAACTAAATAAGAATTTAAATAATCAAAGGAATACAATTTACGAATAAACTAGCCATCAAACGCAAAACTATGTACAGTCAGGAAGGAAAAAATATATGAATGTTTCTAAAATGTTCAGAACCGAGGCCTAAAATGCTAGGAGGGAGGTATGCGAGAAAATGCGGTATATCAAATGCTGGAAGTAATTTATTATGAAAACTTAGTTTAAATAACACAAAATTACTTGCGGAATTTGATACATATTACTAATTTTTCCGTAATTTTTTTTGTTTAGCCATGAATATTAAAAAATCCTGAATTTTGTTTTATAGTTTTATTTAAAAAGCTGGCTGTGAAATGGAAAGAACAGATTCCTGAACTCTATAACTTCTAAGCAGCTGAATGTGCTAAAAAAGAACAGCATGAAGCATGCTGACTACGTTACGAAAATTAGCTATAGCGAAAAACTTGCTGATCTTACAATATTGTGAAAAGGCACTACAGCCCGAAGTTCACATCATTAATAGGAATATGTCTTTTGAAAGAGAATTGCTGGATAAGAAAAGATCTATGGAAAACGCATTGATCTGGTCAGTTCTTTCTTTGTGACTTTTCCCGTCATTAGTGGCTATTCTTTGTAAGAATCAACTATGCGTCTACCGCTACTCTAATAGAATAAGCTAACTTGTTTTCTTCTGGAATAAATCTCCTAATTGAATAAAAATGCTTTCAAAGTAACAATATTTGCGAGTTCACTATTTGTGACTCGACAATATGCGTGACTTTAATTTCTTTGAGCAAAAATATGCTATTTTATGAACAATTTTTCCGGCATTTCAGGCTTAGATCTGAATTTGTTAAATGAAGCCTTTCTTTAAAATAAATACATTTAGCCAAAATAATACTGTTATGACTTGAAATTACATTAAAATAAAAATCTGAAATTTCTTTTCCTGCATTTCATTTAAACCTATATCCTCGAATTTCATTAGAGATATATTTCTCCTTTAATTAATTCAGTTCTAACTTTCCGGCGAAGTAAAAATACATAAAAACTCGAAACAGCTTCATTAAAAATTGTAAAATACAGAAAAACTTAAAACACCAAATACATTTAAAACAGTTTAAAAAAATAAAAATAGTGTTTCTACTCAAGAACAGGCTATTCGAACCGCGGGCAAGAAGGCAGATTTATCGGTGCACAAAAGTGAAAATTTACTTTTCGTCCCACTCAGCAGAAAGACACTGAAGGTGCAGAAACTGACTTAATTCACTATTCTATTCAGTTTCAAAAGTAAACAAATGGCGGTTCGTTAGGCCTAACTCGCCAATTAAAATTTCAAATTGTTGATAATTCTACAACAATTACATACAAGTTAAAAGGCATAAAATACTTAAACGGAACATAAAAACTACATAATTCAATCACTTTTAAAGCAAAAAATTCGCAATTTACCAGCATTATAAGAATAAAAAACTGAACTCACTGAGCCAGACATCAGAGTGGAAATATTTATAAATATTTATGTACCATTGGTGCAGCGGATTGCAACGAAAAAGAGAGGTTAAAAATTACATGTTATAGCAGTTCCATATACAAAATTGAAACGTTCTACATGTATTCTTTCGAGTTATGCTAAATATATATATACTTAGTTGCAGACGTCAAGAAAAAAATTCTTCTGAAGCCATTTTAAATCCATTTCACAATATGTTTTGACAACAACAGTTCTTTATTCTGTCCGCATGTACAGATGTCATGTAAAAACATCGTCCAAAAGGTTTCGAGAGCGGTTGAAATGGATATTTTCGTTGAACTATGATATTCTAAATTTTTCTCGATTACAATACATCCAAGTACAAAGAAGTAAAAAGGGAATATGTGAAAGGAAACGTATAGTCATTTCTAAATATGAAAGGAAACGTATATTTCTACTATGTGAAAGGAAACGTATAGTCATTTCTAAATATATAAAAGGAAATAAAAAGTGAATTAAATACTTCCTCATCAATAGGAAGCTTTAAATACTTTCAGTTGCTTTCAATAGATTAAGATAGAGGAACTCATGCTTTATCAAAACTTTTATTCTTACATACACCTTATTTCAGAATTACTCTACCTGACGAACATCCCCTACATGGTTCATATTTTGAGTTTAAACCATTTTCATTCACCCCATGTGAAGTACACACGTGTCTACCCATCGTCTTATTCAGGGCTGTAGCTGCTTTTTCGGTGGTTGATGATATATATTGGTATATATATTTTCGGTATATTGATTAAAATAAATCAAAGTACTCTCTTTTAAATTTTCATTTAATCTTCCCTAAAAATAGTCATTATTTATTTCATTGTAAAGAAATAAACAGAATAAATTATATAGAAAATAAACTGAAATTATTTGGCTTTATTTGTCATTAACTCTTTTAGTAGCCGAAGACACGTTAATTCCTAATGACAGCATTTCTAATCAGTAAATATTTATGAACAATTGCAAACGCTTTTTAGTAACATATTAAGATAATTGTGTTCGTATTTTGTCAATTTATTTACTGATTTTTGATTTTGAGAAGTGGGGTAAAAGCAGAAAATAAAACGTTCTCATTAGAATTGCAGATATATCATATTAACTAATGAAAAGTAAATGGCACTTTTTTACACTTTGCTCAATCAAAAGATTGCGTGCAGTTTGGCTGCCGACTTCCAATACACATTTATTATTATTCTCACGAAATTATTTATGCAAATGCTTATATGCACAGAATAAGATCAAGATAAGTTCCTTAGAATTTATATGATTTCTCTCTGCATCACATTTAGTGTAACTGCCATTTCAAGAGCATTCCATTAATCATAGCATATGCTTAAATCTTAATATATACACACGCATATATATATAGTACATCTTTAAGCTAAAAATGTGAAAAAATAACACAAACCCTTGAACTTAAGGCAAATAATTTGAGAATATTAAAGCATTTTACTTTAAGACAAATAATTTGAGAATATTAAAGCATTTTACTTTAAGACAATTTAAATTGGCCCATTTCATCCGCTTCATCACTGCTCCATCTCCTGAATTCCGTGAATGTGCAACCATTTTTTTTCTACTTTTAAAGATTTAGCAAAAACAAAATTATGTTATTCACCTTTATTACTATATGTTTCACAGAATTACATTTTTTCAGACTGTATAATCAGGAAAATTATTTCCGAATTTGCGTCTTTATATATTTAATTGCTTATAACGAAGGTGAGAAGACTGTAAATAAATTTGACATATATGACAAGTTAGGTTTATAGACCGTGACTAAAAGTACTTACTTCAAAGTAGACTAATTTTAGAAGCAAGAGAGAGTTTGAATATTTTCATTAATAAATTGGTATGTTAGAAAGTAAATTTTCTAGACCTTATATGTAAACTAAAAAAAAGAAAGACAGAAAAAAATGAGAAAGCGAGAGAAATGTGCGTCATCATTATTAAGGCATATTATAAGCGAACATGAGCGATTAAAATAAACCACAAACAATTTCTGCATGCAAAACTTAAAAGCATTCACACATAAAGTGTTTTTTTAATTCAAAATTAAATATTAGTTTTACTGATACATAGCTGTTCATAAGATATAACACAAAGAAATATTTAGAGGACTTGAGAATTCGCATATTAAATTAATTTAACTGAAAAAAATTAAATTCTGATGGAAGTGTAAATGATAATGAAATAAACGTGTCGACTTAAGGGATGATTCTGTAATTTTGTTCTACAACAGACTTAGCTGTTATTAATTTTCATATTTAATCTTTGATCTGATTAATATCAAAAAAATTCAAACTTTTAAAAGATGTAAAAAAGCTACTGTTATCGCCCTGTTTTATATTTAAAGAAATTAAATAATGAGAATGTTAATAAATGTATGCACGTATCCCGTATTATGATAAAACAACGGTACCTAGAGCCATCAATTTTTGAATAACATAATCCTCCTCTGAATATGGGCAGCTGGTAACTCAAATTTGGAATTTGTTTTATTATCGATTTTATATTTTGCAACACTTTAACGAATTTTTAATTGACAAGCTCTACGATTTCTAAGCGAGCAATGACAACACTGTACGAAACAAAAATTATCTCCAGCGCGTGAGACTGTGTATAGGAAATTCTAAAGATATGCTCAGTTTAAAATTACTTTGCGATAATATTCCTTAAGTTAAGGTTTAAGTGCGAAGAACATGATATTTAATACATAAAGGTAACATAGAAAATGTTAAAAAAACGCCTCTATGGACGTAAAGTAAAATCTGAAAGCTTCCAGATTTTTTTTAATTATTAATTTATTTATTATTTATTTATTTATTTAAATTCTATAATGAGTTAAATAAGTACCAAAATTTTAAAAGCTATCATTCTTAATTTTTGTATTTCTCTTTTCAAATCAAAGACATCGAGTTTTTTAGATCTTTGTCATATAGAATTGTATTTCCCATTCATTCTCATGGAATGCTTATTATAATCATATACCTGTAAAACAGAAATATAGAACCAACAAGAACACGTCGATATCAGTATAAATTCTATGCATCATAAATTATATAAATACGTACGGAAAAAGTATTTGTATTTATGTTACTATTATACAAATGCTTACTTACACTGCTGATTATACCCGCTGAAAACACGTTCCAATCTGACACTTTGAAAATAAAAAAAGAAGGAAATCCATTATTGTTTTTAGCATATGGCATCACCTGAAGCTGTCTTTCCCTCATGTCTGACGTAATCAGTGAAATGTCTTCCCTAATTGGAGTCATAAATTAAAAATGAGAGTTTGGAAGGAAACAGAAATGAAACTGTGCCGTCTTGATATAAATTACAGTTACTGGTCATCATATAGTTCAGCCTGGGTAATAATCCCTCCCAAGGCATGGATGATTTTTAGTCTGTGTATGCAAAATACTGTCCATGCAGAGGTCCTCACTAGAAGATAAGTGGCAAGAGAAGAAGACTGAGAGACTATCGGATCCGTTCGCCAGGCTCTTCGTCACCAACACTAGGAACGTATCTTCCCCTTCTAGTGTATGTAATTCGGTTCACTGTGGAGCATTTTGTGGTGCATCTGGATGTGGAAGACGCTACCCTGTGGTGCATTGTGGACACTTTTCTCGGTGATGAGATGGTTAAAATCAGAATGACAGAAACTTAAAATATTCCTACAGAATGCTTTAAGTTGCAAGTTTCCAGGCATTTGAAATAAAGATTTTAAGAAGATGTCTTGAATAAATTAGTTGGCAGAGTAAAGGATAATTCTGCTAAACTGAAGAATTCAGGTTCGCCATAATGTCGAAGGGAATATTTTACACCGCTTATTTTAAAGATAATAACTGGCATTTCAGTTTCATTTTAAATGTCATATTTGCAAGTTTGAAGCACATAAATAGGATATACTCTAATGTATATGTATATTACACTAATATAAGTTATTATGTTCTATAAACAATTACATTTTAAAATAAGAATGCACTTGCTTGACAGAATGTATGCAGCAAAATCTGTAAGGTGTAAGACACCCCACTGCTTAGAAGACTTACTTTAAATACTTTCATGCTTGTAAAATAATATTGCCCGTATATTACACTAAAATGTTTTCTCTTTGTTATTATCTTAGAAGAATTGCTTGACGAGAACGAAAGGCCTGCAGGTCAATATCTTCAAAAAGGAACAATAATACCACGTAACTTAACGAAAATCGATGCAATCTACGCTTTGTTTTGCCACATCTATTTCTTTCACCTCAGAGCCAGTTTTATTGGCCGTATGTCAACTGTAACCGTACCACCATTAAAGTAGTTCCCAGTTTATGATCTGGCATTTCATCATTGTTTTCAGAATGTTTCCATTCAGTAATAGGAAACATTTTCATTTTATTTTGCTATGCTTACATTTTTCTTCAATTATCAATATTTCGAAAGGGAAAGGATTTCGTAAACTAAAATACAAATTTTTAATGGCAAAAAATATACGCAGTATAAAAATCATTTTGCAATATCATTATTTTGTGACGAAAATAAAATATTATTGAGAATGCGTTTTATAAAAGCATTTACATTTGATCACCAGCAATCTCAACGAAAAACTGAAAATCTGATCATGAAAATCATTCATATCCTTATGCTATGAGCATTGGAAATGTATTTGAATGTAACTGTAACGAACTTTAATATTACAACGTAGATGCTGAAGTAGTGTTTTCCAACGTGGGGTCCACGGTAATTTGATTGTTAAGAGGGAGAATTTGAAAATGGACTCGACCAGAATTTAAGGGGACAAGGGAAGTTAAAATTTTCAAATTATCTTCAAGAAGTCGAAATTTTTTTTAATTTCATTTTTTATTCCCAAAAAATAAAGAATAATGTAAGTGATGTATACGTATAAAACGTTTTAAATTGCTGTGCATTTTAAATGTTTTATAAAGAAATTTCGCTGTATGCATGGTCATTTAAATGCTGTTAAATGGAATTTAAGTAGCTGACACATCACGCTTTCTAGACTTTTTTCGCACATGTCAGGCAACGAATTCATTTTATTCTTTACTGTAGGAACAGCATCAGGTATATTATTCTTCCCTTAAATGCCGACAGCAGCTGCTTTGTTTGTATATTAGTTTTCAATTGATCTTATATTTCTTTCTTTCAACCTTAGTGAAATAAATGGCGCAAGCAAGAAAACGTTCGTCAGTATTCGGAGGTATTTTAAAATTTGATTTCATACCCGCTGCAGACGAGGAGCGGTCACCTTTTTGTCTTCTATGCCAACAGTGCTTGACCAAGGAATCAATGAAACGAGATCGTCTTGAGACACGTTTGAAGGCTCATATGCATTCAGATTTTAATTATTTTCAAACTTTAAAGAAGAGTTTTGTAAAAAAAGGAATGTAAAGTCTCCATTTACTGCTCATAATGCAACTGTTAATCATACCTTTGAGGCTAGTAGTCAAATTTCATTAGTCATTTCTAAACCTGGGATAAGCAGCAGGTCCCCAACAGAAGCATCTAACCATTTGTAGCCAAAAGGCAAATGTATCTTTTATTAGTTCTCAAAATATTAGTATAATTTCCTGTATCTTTCCCATGTAATTTCTCGCCTAATCTCATGTAATTTTTTTCTGCATATTCCCACGTGATTCTTTGCATCTTTAAAAAATTCCAAAGTAGAAATTACATGCTCTTTATTCATATTCATTGTTTTAACTGAAAACTAAACTTTGCGTTGGAAATGGGGATCTATCATTTGTTCTACTCATAAGACATAAAGCCTTGCATCAAACAAGGTGTATTTTTGCACTTGTTCTATTAATAGTACACCAGGTGCCTATTAGTACAAATATTATGGTTTGTTTTAGAATAAAACAATATTTTCTTTAAACATATTGTATTGTACTTATAATTTGGATATTTTAAGGTTTTTATTGAATAATTAACTGCATATTTCTGCCTGATTACTTCAATTACTTACATCGAAATTAATTTTCCTTTACTGGATTTTAAGTTTGATACTGCAAAAACTATCATTTTCAAAGCCATCAACAGAGAGGAGGCCATGACGTAACCACCCTGTTTTACCACCCTAAAAGAAAAAAACTATTAGGCTTTGCACAGACGTAAAATATGATGGGCTAAATCATGGGACCGAAAGATTCAAAGCAACAGAGAAGCAAATTGGAAGGTTGTACATGTAAAATTACTGCATTTTGTAAGAAATGTGAAATATTTTTATATTTTCACGAACAAAGAAATTCTTTCAAAATGTTTCATACAAATTAATTGTAAACTGTACTTAAAATAAATTTTCTCCCTTTACTTAATTATAGACTATTGACCTAATATTTTTAATTAGTTTGGTATTTGGCAAAATGTTATAATATTTCACATTTAAGATAGTTACATATAGTGTAGCATTCTAACCACTCACTTATTTTTTTATCTGCAAAATTCATTATTCAGGGAAAAATGGGTTAAAATGCTAAGTTTTTTCTTTCTAATTTAAGTGGCGAGTTATTGATAAGTAACTTGAGCTCAGAAAGCATTAGTTCTGCGTTCCTTTCTTGATTCTATTAATAAAATGAGCGGCTGCATGCGAAGTTTCTTATTTTCCCTCTTAAAATATAAACAGAAACTAGATTCCTTTTAATTGATGGTATACGAAAACAGGTACAGGTTACAACGTATTTTCTCATACCTTTCCGCGTGCCTTTGCGGTGAAACTGGATAGCACATCTTCCTGGAGCTCAGGTGTTTGAATCCCACCTAGTACACTGCAATTTTTTTTATGTTTCTGCACCGGTATTACGTAATTTACTCTACAAGTGGCATGCGAAAAAATTACGGAACGTGCCACGACGACAAGCAACGTTTAGTCTCACCCCATCTCCCAAGAATGTTACCTTCACCGGGTCCGTGAAGTCCGATGGAAGGCTTCAGTTTCACGCTTAGACACTATGCGAGCGCTCATGAAACCAACCATTAATTTCGATAATAGAAATTCCGTTAGGACCTTTTGGAACAGATAAACAACCCCTTTTTACTTTATCTAGTTCCAAATTTGAGAAAGGTCACCACCTACATTTGGAATTTGGGTTCCCTCATACCAGCTGTCATTTAAAATGGGGAGTACATAAAGAATTTTCTTCATTCTTTCCGTGTGCCTCCTTGGTGTATCCCGATAGCACGTCCGGCTGGCATTCGGGAGGTACTGTGTTCGAATCTCAGAGTGGGTATTACGCCTTTTTCATGTTCCGGCATCAATATAGCTTAATGACGCTTAAAGATGACAATGGAAGAGGACCCATAATCCTAATGCTTATAAACATAGTCCATACCCATCCGTATCAGCTCCACAAAAACTTTCTTACGGCCCTTCAACATGAACTTATCATGTTTTGCACAAATCAAAATTTAAATAGAACTCAATTATTTTTCCACTTCTGGATACTATTGTATTTTGCTATTTCCAACTATTTTGTTACTTCTTGATATATAGTTTATTAGCTCAAGATTTTGTTGAAACAATTCTTGGGTTACATTCTTGGGCTCTCTCTCTCTCTAAATTCACCTTCCCTTAAATACTAACTACCTTATTAGAATACAAGCGTGCTACCTCATTTACGTTCTGACAAGAAAGCAAGAAGGCGTGAGTTGAAAGAGAGAGTAATAGGAAAGTTGCTTCAAAATAAAATTAACTGTTAACTTACATATATTCTAAGAATATTTTTATTAAATGTTTATTATACATTTGTAATGTAATTTCATATTACATTTTCTCACAAAAACAAATTGGTAAAAATATCATCGTTTATACAGAGCACAATTCTTTAGACCATTGCTTTAAAAAGCATGTAAATTAATGTAATTTATTGTTGTTATTGGGAGCTACTATTTCACTTACTATCGTCAGTTTATGTTAACTATAATTACGTTATTTCCTTTAAATTATTGCACATAAAAATCTATTCATAAACATTCATTAGTTTTGATATAGCCAGTACTAAACTCTTTTTCTTCCATAAGTATCATAAAGCGCAACTCTGCATAAACTATATAAAAATTGCATTAAAATTTTACATTCGAAATAACAGATTAATGTTAAAATACTAATATGGAAATTATAACTTTTGTCACATATATGCAGAAATACAATTATCGACGATATTTGAAAATGTGCTTTTATATACATAAATGAAAACGTATTCATATTTAGCTAATTAACAAAATCTGTCATAAGGATGATTTCATAAGACTTTCTTAGAAATATTTTTACTTTGAATACTGAGATTTTAGTATTTATTCCCGATGTAATTCACCACAAAAATTCGTAATTTCCTTGTCATTCCCTGTTTGTTTCATTGCAGTTCTTGCATCTGGAAATTATAATGCTGTTTTTATATAACCTCAGATACAATTTCGCATTAATATTTTATTGCTATGATATGGATATACATGTTTTATAATTTCTCGTTTCACAAATTTGTATTGAATTTATAGAACTTATCATTGATATAATATTATACATTTATGTTGCATTTATGAATAAATTAGTTCAGTATATTTTATTTTAGGAAATTCTGTGCGAATAATTCTTTGCAGTTTATGAATAATGCCAGAAGTTTTGCTAGTAAGTTTGAGAAAATTTCTTTAGATAATTAGTATTAGAAATAGTTCCTCTGACAATTAGTATTAGAACTGCAATCAGTGGCCTACAAAGTGCAAATAATATCTGCAATTCCTTTTGCTTCTGCAAAATAAATAAGAAAATACTTCATGCTACTGGTGAATCAACGAATTTTACAAATAAAAGTAATTTCCATGGAAAAAGTGTAATTTCCGTGTGTTGCAAATTTTGTACATATGTAAATAATCTTAGTAAAATTTGAAGTATTTCTTGTACAATCTAACCTGAAAAATCTAAAGAGTCGGTGCTTTGCTGGAAACATAAGTATACAAGAGTAAATATATTTAACTTTGAGTAAATGATTATTTAGCCAATTTGGCGAGACTTCGCCTATCTGGCAAAGGTTTTTGCAACTAATTTTTGTCGCCAAACTTGGAACAAATCTCCTACAGTCGTTAAACTTGGTGACTATTGCAAGGATCCAGCAGAGACGCAGGAAAAAAATTACTGGCCATCTTGCGGAGGGGATTACCAGATAGGGAAAAGTCCAATTTTAAAGCGCTTTGAATTTCTGAAACGAGTGGCGGTTGTAATGGACTCATCATCATGGTACATATAAATGGAATTCCTTGTAATATGTCCACCGGTAGTGAGCCAGTGTTAGCATCATCCGAAAAGATTTGACTCAACAATTTGAAGATAAACTTGTAGAGACATTAGGTTATTTAGAAGCAGAAGACATGAAAATGAGCAACGCCTTCATCGGAATTCGAACCACTGACCTTTGGAATACGCGCCCAGTGTGCAGACCACTACACAACAAAGGCATGCGAAGAAAGCGTGAAAATATCTTGTAAACTCATTTCGATGCCATCCTGTGTTACCCTTCTGATTGCGTCTGGTGATAAAATCGAAACTGATGGGAAGTTAAACGTAAACATCACGTTTGTAAGTGCCTCCTACCACCACAGGGCATATGCGACAAATATTACAGATCCTTGCCTTCTCGGGTTGGACTTTGTAAGGAAGCACAATTTTTCCTTGAACAAACTGCTTTCAGCCTCTGAGGATATAAATATCGCTCAACAGAAGGGTTCCTCCCATGGAAATGCCGAAATATTGTCTGGAACAACCTGCTCGGAAAACTGAGCTATATATATAATAAAAATATAATTCTTCCTTGGACTTCTGCATTCTGGGGGACATAATCCTGTTTGGAATTAATGATGAAGGAGTTAAATCTGTCCAACAAATCACAGCTCAAGACGATAACACAGTACCGTACAATACAGTACAAGAACTCAATTATTAGTTCCTGGTTCATAGCCAGAAACAAAAATTCCCGGTACGGTATAATCGGATGTCTTAAGAACTGTAACACTCCGGAAGGAGCACTAGCAGCCTCAGTACTAGTTAGCTTATCGACGAAAGTTATTCCAGTGGGAGTTAGCAATGTCTGATAAAGAAAAATCATTAAGGAAAGCTAAGTGATTGCACCATGTGATCCAGATAACTGTATTAAAGGACCCAATAGTCTGCTAAGCTCTGCGCTTTCGAAGACCATATATCGGAGTTGCTGTAGAATGCACAAATAAGCGATGAATACCAGGAGTGCTTCCAAACTTGTCATTCAAGTATTTCAAGATGTTTTCTCACGCTCGTCTTCTGACGTTGGTCGAACCTTTTACACACAGCATTGAACTGGTATCAGGGATAATACACTAATCAAGCAACGTCCAACACGTCTACCGATTTGTAAAAGGGAAGAGGTAGAAAAGCTTCTAAAGGGCATGAAAGAAAGCGACGTTATCGAGCCTTTAGCAAATTATTGGGTCTTTTCCATAGTTATGTTCAGAAAGAGAGACTGTTTAACCTTTAAAAACAGAGGTGCTGTCTGTATGACCGCGCTAATATTCTAGAGCTGCGAAACTGCTTATAAGGTGTATAGTCATTCTTCTTCTTTTCAGTACTTTCAAATTGACATAAAATATAATTATTCCTAAATTTTTATTAAACTCTATCCCTTAGTTATTTTTTAAAATAATTTTTAAAATTGGGCCGCGGTCATATAGATCTCAAATCTGCGTTTACGTTACTTTTTCTCGCATAAAGGGGGGATTTATTACTACTTGAGTCATTTTAGCAGCTGGCCTGATAAGAGATAGTGCCAAACTGGAAAAAACTGATTTTTTGATGGAGTTATCAAAATTAGTGAAACCACATATGGAATGAAGGCTTCAAAAGCCGACTGTGAACTGAGAAAAAAAATGTGTATTCAGAGAGTGCTAGGAGTTCCAGCAGAATCTGTTATTCTAACCCAGATGTAACTGATACCCTTAAAAACTGCAAAACATGCTCTCTTTGTACCCCTAGACTGAGAAAAAAACTGCCTATCTATGTTTCAGCTGCAAGAATCCGATATGTAATGAATGTGCCAAGAGAATTTTCAAAAATAATTTTGAAAATGCTTAAAATAATGTGTTGCAGTTTTTTAATATTATTTATATACACTCATGGATAAAAAAATTAGCGCACCAAGAAATAATTGCGGGATCGTAACGAAACTTGCAATGAAAGTACATGTCGGGAAGATATGCAAATGATTAGAAATGCAGCCTGATTTTACGTATAGCCGGTAGCGGGCACTGAACGTCGTACTCTGTGGAGTATAAAACAGGTAACCAAAGCTTGTTTGAGGGTGTTGAATCATTTACAAAGGAAGAGCTGAGATAGACATGCCATTACGCCGTGTTCGAAGACAATATGAGCAGTTATCGCAGTTTGAGAGGGGGAGAATCGTCGGGATGATGGAAGCTGGGTGTTCAGCTAGGCGAGTAACTCGTTAATTAGGTCACTCTGATTGTGTTGTGAGGAGGTATTGGAAACAGTGGACTTGAGAGATGTCATGTACACGAAGACCAGGCTCAGGACGCCCTCGAGAGACCAGTCGTCGAGAAGACAGCCACATCGTAAGAAATGCACGCGTACAGCCAATTACTTCATCAGCCGCCATCCAGGCACAGGCAGCACCTTCACTAGGGGCCCCTGTGTCTTCTCGAACCATACGAAGGCGCCTGGCTGAAGGACAATTGGTATCGCGGCGCCCATTACATGTGCTGCCCTTGATGCACACCCATCCACGCTTTCGTTTGGAGTGGTGTCGAGCACGAGGAAACTGGACTGCAGCGGAATGGAACCAGGTCGTCTTTAGTGACGAATCCAGATTCAATCTCGGCAGTGATGACAATCGTGTTCGTGTGTGGAGAGACCGTGGTGAACGCCTCAATTCTGCCTTTGATGTACAAGGACACATCGCTCCCACAGCTGGTGTGATGGTATGGGATGCCATTGCTTACAATATACAGTCACCCCCAGTATTGTTCCGTGGCACCATGACAGCCCAGCGATATGTTCATGAAATCCTGCAACCACATGTGTTGCCACTCATGCAACGGCTCCCAGGCGCCATTTTTCAACAAGCATAGAACTCCGTTGCCTCATACGGCAGGGGTGTCATAAGATTGTATCCGCACTGTTACTACCCTTCCTTGGCCTGCCCGATCCCAAGATTTGTCTCCAATCGACCATATTTGTGATCATTTGGGACGACGAGTTGGGCATCCCACGAGTTTGAACGAACAAGAGGCAAGGTTACAACAAATATGGAACGAAATCTCTCAAGACATCATGCAGAACTTGTATGACTCAATGCCGGATCGTATCGCATCGTGCATTCGCGCTAGAGGGGGTCCAACGGAGTATTAACTCCTTCGTTCTTTTTCCTTTTTCTCTGAAATAAATTATCCTTTTTCTTTGATTTTCTTATCAGTTACTTATATCAAAGTAGTCATTGCGTATGTAAAATTTCGTTTCATTTTGACGACTCCTTCTTGGTGCGCTAATTTTTTTGTCCATGAGTGTATTATCTTTTTTTTTTTGCATTATTTTATATAATCCAGATTCTGTAGATGGAAAATTTATTAATTTAGTTTGTACATATTTGCAAGTAAGCAGTCCTTATTTTTTTTTGATTAAGCGTTCCGTACTTTTATATATGCGATTTAAAAATTAATTTTAATGCACTAACTTTATTTTAAAAAGAAATAACTATTTCAATATAACAAGCAAAATATATTAATGTTTATATAACTATTTCAATATAACAAGCAAAATATATTAATGTTTATATAATAAGAAAAGTGCATTATTTTGAAATTTTATATTTTTAAAATGTATAAACTAGAGCACGGTCTGAGAGATTCTTCCTCTGCATTTACGTAATAGAAAATGACTATCTGTACTTAAGGGTTAATCAGATTTTGCATTGACTTTCGCCGCCTGGACGAGTTTACGAAGAAAGAAATTTACTCTCTTCTTAAAATCGATGATATTCTGGACATTATTTCGAGAGGCATGCAATTTTCGGCACTTAATTTAAAGAATGGATGTTGGCAGGTAGAGATATACTCCAATGATTGACAAAATACAACTTTTCCTACCGAAAGAGAACTTTGGCAGTTTAAGGTGATGCCGCTTCGACTATGTTAGGCGTTGGCAACATTCAAACGTTTTATGGAGACTGTTTTGAGAGGTCTTTACTACCAAGTCTGTATGATATAGCTGGATGACATCATCATCGTCGGAAAGAGTTTGAAGAATATTTAGAAAATATTAGGAAGGTATTCCAGAAACTGAAGGAAGTAAATCTAAAATCACGTCCTTCCAAATGTGAATTGTTCAGACAAGTTACCTTAGACATGTCACCTCTGTTGAAGCAGTGTCTACGGATCCAGAAAAAGTGTCAGCAGTAAAAGATTGGGAGCCGTAAAACATTTCCTTCATTAAATCTGTGGCAGAAACTTTCTGCTCCGCACGGATCATGTATCGTTGACCTGGCTTTTAAATTTCAAGAATCATGAAGGCCAAATAGCCAGGTTAATAGAGAGACTCCAGGAATATGACATTACTAATTACCATCGGAATGAATCATTACATGGAAACACTGATGCTGTGTCTAGAAGACCCTGTTTAGTAAGCTGCAAATATTTTTCTCCAGACAAAGCGAAATACGAGAAGCTTAATCCGGTCTCATTACAAGTCGCAACTTCAAATTCGGCTGATCGAGGCCAATTTAGTGACGAAGAAATTAGGACAGACCACTGGTAAGAGGGTGAAATTAAAACCATAGTGTACTTAATGGACACTTCAAATAGGAAACCTACCTGCTAGAATATTTCACTTTAGAGTCCTCAATAAACAATCCTGTGTTCTCTGGGACTCACTCCATATTCGAAACGGCGTCTAAAACCGGATGGTCGAATCGGATGATGGAAGTCATTCCGATGGCATCTGATGCTTTCAAGATCCCGAATCCCTGACGCTCGTAAAGAATTAGATAGCAGCAAGGAGGCCACTTCGGAATAATGAAGACTCTGCATAGAGTTCTAGAGAGATTTTATTGGAATAATGGAAGGCTCCACGTTCAAAAGTGCTGCCAATCTTGCGTTACCTGTGCCGGTTGGGAAGGTCCGAAGAAACACAACCGACTGAAGTTACAACGTTACAATGTAGGAGCACCTTGTTGAAAGTATCGTCTCTGACATTCTGGTACTTCTGCCTTGAATTATTGATGACAACAAATACATCATCGTTGTCACTGATTACTTCAACAAGTAACCTGAATCGTATCCTATTCCTCATCAAGAGACTGTCACAGTAACAGAGATGTTGATATAGCATTAGGGTTCGGAGTGCCTCTTCAGTTACATTCCGATCAAGGAAGAAAGTTTACCTCGGCTGTAATTAAAGAATTCTGCAACCTACTCAACATCGACAAAGAGCAAACGACACTTTTTCGGTTCCTTTACATCCCGAGTCAGAAGGTATGGTAGAGGGATTTAATCGGACCATCCTTAATACGACCTCTCTGAAGGCTGTCAGAAACCAACAGATCTGAGACCAGAAGTTATCTGTTCTTACTAGCCTATCGCAGGGCTCTCAACAAGACTTTCCTCATCGAAATTGCTCTTCGGTCGTAACCTTCGTCTTCCTTGTGAACTCTTGCTTCGTTGGCTTCTGGATGTATCTTCAACGCCTGAGAAATACATCCAAGATCTCCAGGCACGGTTTGAACTGATGCACAGTTTTACACGAGAATGCGTCAGCTTGGCGACGAAGACGAGAAAAACCCAATACTACACGAGAGCTACAGGATGTCGATTCAACGAACGTGACAAGGTGCGGTTACGGGATCCAATCCGACGGAAAGGACTCTTTTGTAAACTAAGTTACCTTGAGACAGTCCTCAGACAGTCCCACGAAAGCTGAACGACGTCATGGTTCGGAAAGGTAAGTCACCAAATTCTAAGCCTAAAGTCGTTCATCACAATAGTATTACTCGATACTATGTAGTCCTCATAAATTATACAAAATAAATAAGAGACAGGAACACATACTAAGACAGGAAGCCATACTAAGAGACTACATATAGACAGGAAGCCATACTAAGACCATGGTCATATTTGTACATCAATTTGTAAATTTGTGGATTTATTTTTTTGATTTAGCATTTTATTTGCTTTACTTCATTTACTGAAGCTATTGTCCTAGTTTATAATTGATTTTCCTTAATTGAAAGCATGGCTTCCTGTCTAGGCACTGTACTACAAGGGAGTTGTAGTTCTTGGGGAAAAGGCAATGTTTAGAATTTTTTGCGTTTGAAATGGTCGAACTATAGGTCAAGTATTATCTTCAGCTCAGTGATAAAGCTACGGAATTTAATACCGTTTTTTGATATCAAACTTTGTGCATTTTAACTTTCGTCGTCACGTATGTATATTACAATGTTGAATTTGCGAAATACGTATTCGTTATAAAACAATGACATCTTTAACAATATTGAGCTACACTTTATAGTTTTTTATCAATTGTATTTATCGTTGCAGCAAATATCAGTCATGAATACGCAACAGTATCGTTTTATCTTCAGAAAGAATATTTGTGAAATAAATGTTCTTTATAGCCATGCTTTATTTAAAAAAAATCATATATCTTATTTGCATCTTATTTGTAATCATATAAACTGATGTAATTTTTTATAAACATTAATGTATTTGTTCATTTTTTGTTTGTGTTATATTATGTAACATGTTTAATTCAAATTTTATTATTATGTGTTTGTTTTTATTTATATTTATTATTTATTTTATATTTGTATTTATTGAGATTTTCCGTACATTTAGTGGATATTTTACATGATTTCTAATCTGTTAGAAATATCTGCATTTACGTGTAGAAAACGTTTTCGCAGTTCTATGTGAATACATGTTGGAATTCTCAAATTAGCCCAGATGAAACCAAAAATACGTCCTGTTTAAATTGCAGCAGCTTCTGCGATAAAGGTTGTTACAAAATTATTACTGTTTGGCAAGTTTTTCCCTAATTCGGTGGTAATCTTAAAATTTCATGAAGCCAATTTTTTATAATAGAGTCACTCAAAACGATTTTACCATAATATTCTAATATCCTGTTTGTCCTCTGACCATTCTTGACGAGAACATAAAAAGAATCCATAAAAAGTCAATCTGCGATTTTATCGATATTCATTAGTTGGGGATATCCTTTCACGTCTCTTAAACTTGGAATTTTTGAACTTTTAACAACAAATAATACTGAAATTTGACTTATAGTACATTGTATGAGTTAAAGAGGATTATAATGGCATCTCCTTAATCTGTCTCATTTATATTTAACTGTTTTGATTTTCTCCAGTTTTTAAAACTTAATACCTGGGGCTCCTTCAAGTTTACATTTTTCTTCATGTTGTTAAGACTTACAAAAGTCATTCCTAAGATGTGTTTAGCCACAACTAGTTAGGCTAAGTCATTATCTTGACCACAAAATGTACGGTAAACATTAAAATGTAGAAACATATGTGTTAGATATATGATGACTTCTATATGCAACAATTTTTTAGTTTGCTGCAGGTTATAAATCCTTGTATAAAACTAAGTTTACTAAGTATATTAAAATATAATAAATTTCTAGGAATAATTTCTTTTAAATAGACAACATATTAATAAGAAACTAAAGAGCAAGCCCGCCAGATTGCAGGTCATATGTATGCAAACACGTGCTTTCTTCAGCTTCAGAATATGATTTTATATAATAATGATATGTTTATTGCTACTTTTAGCTCATACTAGTTGATACCCGCCCGCTTTGCTGGGAACACTTTCTCTTTGAATGTGAACCTAGACTTCTTATATGCTCGAAATTTCTAAATTCGAATTGATAATTAATTGAATTTTTTTAATTTAAAGTCAGGAAATATAGTGCCAGTCAGTGAATCTGTCATACACAGACTTCCACGTCATGGGATGCGTCCCCATTACTTCACGTGGTGGGATCCCCAGTAGGCCTACACTACGAAGAATTGCCAACATAAAACTAAGGACATATTTTGGAACTTTTCAAATATTTTTTCATTTTTTTTCATTTTTTAAATAAAAATTTTTAATCAATTATAATTACTTTTCTTTAATTTTTTTATGTTTGGCAATTTTTATAAATAACAACAGTATTTTTATTTTTCATCACCTTTATTTTCATGAAACTTACGATAACAGTTAAATATGTATAAAATTGTAAAGTAATATACTTAAATTTATAAAACTTCTCTGTAGACAACATTCTTCGGACGTTTTCACAGTGGAAGAATGATGAAATCCTTAGGTGAACTTACTCTTAAACACGCCGCATTAAATTGACCATGAGAAAAACAGTCGTTTTGTAAATCTACGCCAGCTAACTTTAAACTCTGCCCTTGTGGTTTATCGATAGTCATCGCAAAGTAAACTCTAACCGGAAACTGGAAACGCTTAAGAAATTACGTAAAATTACTTAAATTACGTAAAATTACATAAAAGGATTTACGCAAAATCCGTTCTTAGTACGCGTCTACATCGTGGAATGTGTAACTATGTGAAATTGCAAGTCAATCGGGTGTACAGTTTCGGAGATCTCGTGATGAGTCAGTGATGTGTGAAATGAAAGAGAGGTGGCTTCACATATTTCGTAGAAAGAAAGCTAACTTGGCTATGAAATATCCTAGGAATAGCCTGTGGCATGAGCCCATTTTGTTTATCTAAGCTACTTTCACCTTTCATCTCCTACAAAAGCCGCACTAAAGCCTCTCGTCTCTCATCATTTTGCCTCGAAATACACGATATTCACTGATTGGATCGTTAAAGTTAGATGAGGGATTCTTACGAGAAAAACGTGAGGTGTCAATGATAATTAATAATTGTTCGGCTCACCCTAACGTTGTACTGAAAGCTATAACGCTTATAGTTTTGCCTCTGAATACAACAAGTGTCTTGTTGTGATCAAGAGATTATACAAAATATGAAATTTTTCTACCGGAAGCAACTGCTTCAAAAATATTTAATCGCAATCGAAGGTATTTGAATCAGTTTATTATGTTCTCTTCATATCTTGCACTCTGCATGGAATTCCGTGACTCCAAGGACGATTGAAATTGTTTTTGTCATCCAGGATTCTCAAAAGTATCAGATTATTTCGCTCCAAAAGAAATGGAATGAGAATATTGAAACTGAGGGGACACTTAATGAAATGTTTGGGAAAGTTTTCGTACTATTGGACTGTCCTACTGTATCATCAGAAGAATATGTTGCAGTAGATGATATTAATGTGTGTACAACCACAATTATAGTAGACGAAGACATTTTGGAGTTTGTTCAAAGCTCAAAAAATGTCATTAATGCAGATTCCGAAGACAAAAATGAAATAAATAATGCAGCTCATGTTCCCATGTCGTCCGGAATGAAGAACATCATGAAAAGTATGCGCATTTATTTAGACGCACATTCCAATGATAAAATGAACAACAAAGTGGACGACATCGAACAATATGGTGCTAAAAAAAGACATTGCAAAGAAAAATGTCAGATTATTTTCCGCAAACTCAATAAATGTTTTGTTTTTCGAAAAGCTTGAAAATTCTGTATTAAATTTCGTTAAGTTCTTGTGGATGTTTCAATTTATTTGATGTTTTTTAAATACATGCTAGTATACACATCTACGTAAATAAAATGTACTTTATAATTTTGTTGAACATGTATTTTTTTTTCAATATCCTTTAAAACGAAAACACGAAATTCTTTTAAAACAAAAAATATTTCAGTCCCCTCAGTTTCGTGTTAAACGATTTTTATTGTACATAGATTTTGTAAAAATTGCAAATTTTTTATTAACAAACTCCTCGGTCTAAAGCGCGAGCAGTGGCAATACTTTCGAAACAAAGCAGATTTTTATTTCCGGCTTGCGAGACGGTTTCAACTTGGAGAAAAGAGGGCCAAAAATTAGCTTTTTCAGAGTTTTTAATTAATATCCCTGTTGAATAAAGTCGTACGAAGATGGAAATGGTCGAAATGGCTTAACATGAATTTTCAGAAAGAGGGGGGGGGGTTATTTCTCTCGAAACTCAGACAGTGAGACGCACGCAGACTTTAAGAATATAGATAATATTCCAAAGTATCCTTTTGCTAATACTTTCAAGCTAAATTCTTCTCAACCTGAACAGTTATCTAAAGAAGCATTGTTTTTATGTTCCCCCACAGTTCAAGAGAATATTTTTCCTCGCAGCAAACTGATAGATAGCAGAGAGGAACGAAACTTATAACAGAATGAGTAATGCCGTGTCTTGAAGTGAGATATTGTTCTGTCGCTACTGATGGATTTGGTTCGTGAATTTATCGCATCTGATTCGCCTTTCGATGTCCATTAGTTACGAAACTTGTATCTACCTTTAGGGGAGTGATGATTTCTCTCCTGCTCCAGAACACCGCAGATATCCACAGCTGCAGTAAAAGTTTTCTTAAAATTTTCAATTTTTTCAAAAAAAAAAGATGGTATTTTCTCAAATGTCATATTTGGACCTCCTTCTTCTTTCGTAGGTGCAAAAATAGTAAAATGTTATACACATAATAATACGGAATGAAGGAGCTGGATAGTCCATGCTAAAAAAATATATACAGAAAAAGTAAGCTTTTAGTCATTTTCTAAGCATGTGTAAGAACAAAAGCACGTTTGTTCATCATTTATGAAATAAATCGAAAACTAAATTTTGCTAAGAAAATAAAATCACCTAACATAACAAATAATGTATTCTGGTTACACATGTATAGTTATCGCATGTAAAACATATGACATGTAATTGTATTTAATTCAATATATATGTGTAAAACTTTTACACAGCTATATCACATTGTGTATTTTACAGTGTGTGTTTCCGATTTTACAAAATTTTTATTTCTTCTAAAAGTTTCTTAGAATTTTAATTCAAATAGACAGCAGATTTCTCCCCTGCTTAATGTCATTGTATTAATGTTGTAGGTTTATTTTTCTAATAATTATTTTTATTTGAAGAGAAGCCTATAAGATTTCAGTTTTCCACTTACGTTTTCGTACCAGAATGGTTTTCAGTATTATGCTTTATGCAAATAATGTAGAGAGCCGGAGGGGAGAGGGTTCTGCCTTTCGCCCACGTTGTTGCTATCAGTTAAAGCTTGCTATTGTACAGCTGTATTTATTACGTGTTCGGTATTATATGCGGGAGTCGTAAATAAGAGCTACCTAATCAGTAACCACTCTGTGAAGCTTCCGCTGACTAAATTTATTTAGCATTAGTTAGTTTTATATTTTTTATTTTATGTTCAAGCGCAAGTAGTGGCTTCTTGTACGCCAAAAAGAGGCGATCTGTAAATCTATTTTAAGTTAGAATAAAAGGGTATTTTCAAACTTCAACTGATTGTTATTTACGCATAAAAACTCAGCGAATAGTCGCTACAGATTTGTTCAGTACTCTAGAATTCAAAGAACTTTTTTTAGCTACGAAATTACAAACAAAGATAAATTTCAAATTCCCTCAAACGTACTAATATTGGATCAATGGATAATCATAATTACAATGGTTTACGGTATCTAAATTTTAATAACATTCATCTGTAATAACATCTTTCGAATAAAATTTATATTTCATAGAGCGTAACTTCTTTTTAAGTTTTTTTAATCTGTACTTGTTTCTATAGCCGCATTTGTGCATTCGATAATCGTTTCAGCGATATCGAATGACAGCTGAGACACTTGCAAATTAATTTATCTTAGTCAGTTTTTAAGTATCTTCAGCAGCCTTCTTTAACTGCCTATGAAAGTAGTTTTTAAAAAATAAGCACTCAAAACTTTAGCTCCTCAATGTTAATTGAATTTGGTACATATTTATTGATATCTCTTTTTTATTACAATTATTTGATTCTTCCTTTCGCATTTTGAAATTGAGGTTCATTCCAAACAAAATTCGCCAATTTTTTTGGGATTTATTTTTTTAAATTTGTATTTTTAAATAATTTTTTTCCGAAAAACATTTTGAATTATAACATGTTAAATTTTTGTCATCATCTTAAAGTAGATCCATTTCTAAACATACCTGCAAAGAATTAGAATTTTTTTTTTCAAAATTTCCAAACATATACATGAATTTACATTTTGGCGCGTTTTGAAATTTGGCGTGTATATTATAAGCGATAATAAGGAAAATGTGGTTTGCGCTCTCTGTTAAAATTATTTTGAAGTATGAACGCTTTTTTTCAGCTGGTGGGCAATTAAAAAAAAGGAAAGGAAAATAGGTTGCTATACATTAAGAAGTTCTCCAAGTGAATTATTCTTGGCGCAAACTGAAAAAAAATCCGCCAAGATAAAGTTTTAAATATCTCACCAAAAATTATAAAATTTAATATCTAGGCATAATTTGAGTCGTAGAACTGAAATATAAAAAAATTGGTACGTTATTTCAGATAAAGTCCGATTTTGAGTCAAAATACCTATGTTAGGACAATGCTATACCTAAGCCTAATATATATTCTAAATCTCGCCTTCGAGACATGAAAAAGCAAATTTCAATTTCGTCAATCTGCTCAGGAGAACGGGAGATATAGAACTGTCCCTACTTTTTTATCGCAGTGTACATAGCCTTATGAAATAATGAAACTAATAAACAATTTCTTCACTAAACGAACGATGCGGCTGCATCGCAGACTCGTTTAAAGAGTAAAAGAAGAACAAAAACTTGATATCTTTCTTTCTGAATTTCAATTTTATTTGACAAAATTTAATTCACAAAAAATATAGTGAAATTTTAAGGATGTGTCTGAAGCTGAATAGTTAAAAATGTTTCAGTCATGAGAAAGGAATCATTAGCAATGCAATCAATGTAAAAAACTGACATTGGTCGCATTGTTGCGACTCCGAAAGCATTTAGGTAGTTTATTTTCATTAATTTATAATTTTTATAATTGCTATATTTTTATTTATGATATGTGCTTCTTTATATGCTTAATATGTTACATTAATATTTTGCCAATTCGCAATATGAAAATTTAAATTTTCCGTTCATTTAAAGCACTAAAACTTTTGGCTAGTACCGTAAGGCTTCAACATATTCATTTCTAAATTTTATATCATCCTGCTTCTCAGCCAAATTTAATATTTCAGGTTTGTTCATATTTACAAAAGGAAAAGGCGAAATTTGAATCTCTGAAAACATAACAGTTCCTTTCAGTCAAAATACTTCTGTAAAACTAGTAAAATTTCATTTTCTGTAATGGCAGCCCAAATTTTATTATATTGTTAGATTCGAATTTAATAACATGGGGGATATTATATTCAAAGTTTCGCTTTACTTCACATGAACTATATGAATTAAATCCTGATCAATAGAAGTACATTTTTCATCCATCATCCTCAGCTGTAGTGACAGCTGCAAGCTAACTTGAATCACACTCAACATTTTCTGTCTGTTTCTTATTAAGCTTAAAAGTTATTTCAATAAATGTATAGAAGTTAAATATTCGCAGTCAAACTGTTTTAAATAGTTAATAGCCATTTTAACTTAATGTACTTTATTAAATTCAGCGTTCCTGATATGAAGCATTTTTATTCCAACATATCAAGTATATGACTTCGTTGCTTTATTTTAATTCATTTGATACGTCCTACGCATTTGTAACTAACGTAGTTTCTAAATTTTAAATGGGAATTTTATTAAATATACCGTTGCATTCTGCAGCTTCTGGAATTTGGAGTTGTTGATGATAACATTTCATGAAGAATCAAAGCAGAATTTATTCGCCAGTAAGCACTGTTGCACAGGACAGTTCCAAACACACGTTTACACTTGTCAAACACTACGAGAAACACACTGAAAAGATCAGCAACACAGCCTTCAGGCTATAACGTTGGAAACAGCTTCACGGCAAAGCACTAAATAACAGCTCAGACTCAGTTTTAAGCTCTCAAGCTAATCTCTGAACTCAAGGCACTACTTTATCCCCGTACAGGCAGGGTGTATTTAGCTTTAACCTACCATTGAAAATATTCCCTAGAAAATGGATAAAAATACGTTCTAGAATGTTCTCGCGCCGCCTGTGACATAACACCAACTTTGTTGCCAAATGAGTGATTTAGCGCCAAATCTGGCGAACCTAATCCTGTCATTCACTCACACTACTTAGCCGGGAACTTCTTTCTCCGCTTCAGTGGAGCAGCTTCGTTTGAGACGCGCTTTGGGGAGGGAAGCTATTTCACCGCGTAGCCGCTGAATATTTCGCAACACTGCCCCCTCCAAAGAAATGGACGTCTCGAGCAGTACAATCCATGGTCAAGAGCGAAATTCAGTACTAACAAGAAGGTCACATCGGAACAGAGATTATTCTTTATTAATATTACATACAAAATTTAATGGCCTTGCATTTTTTTAAATTACTTTAAATTTGCTTGTTATTTTCGCTTATTTTTGTATTTCATGAAGTTTTATTACAGAAACATAGTCTATAAACAATATATGCATAAAACAAACAAATAAAATAAACAAAGGTAAAAGAAACGCATATTTACGACACGCATTTCGCAAATGCAATAATAATAATATAGTTCACTTAACAATGACTTGATTTTCGATTTCATTAGCTTCGTAACTGAAGTATACTTTCAAATGTTATACGTTTTGATGTTTTCTCATGCTCTACAGCCCTTTTTCCTAGTTCTGTATGGATTACGTATGCCGCTAACTAAACAAAGACGTAATTACATTGTGACAGCTTCCATATTTTGCTATTACTTCGAAATTAGTCGTGAGTTCATTTCCTTCAGAGGATTATGCAGATTTTGAGAAGGGATTTAAACAGTTACCAGGAGCCGGTAGTAGATCAGTCGGTCTGAATAGTAGTCGGTCTAGCCTGCAGTTGTGTTATGTTAGATGTCTGATCCTGCTTGAGTCGGGTTCCACTTGGAGAATGGTAGTTAAGTCTGGTCTTAGGAGTGACAGATCAGACGCAAGGGACCACTCTAAAGCAGTAACCGTTGATTATTCATGTTAGTTCTGACTGGTGTATGTGATTACAAGAAAAGGTCGTGTACAAACCGGTAAGCTAAAGATTTTATGCCTAGCTTGATGATATTAGTGAATTATTTCCTCGTAGTATTATCTTTGAAATGCGAATTTCAGTTTCGTCAAGTAGATTAATCATCTAGATACCTCGAGAAAGAAAGTTAGTGGAACTTTGTAATTAGATTTCATTCATACAGCTAACTGTATTGGTCACCATAATACGAAAACCTTACAACAAACAACAGCGAAAATACATACCATCGCAAAATTATGTTTTTATTTTTTCCGCAGATTGTCTAAAAATTTCACTGGGCTTTGGTTTTTAGATTTAAGTAAAATACTAGGAGTCTTAAAAAGCGCAGGTGTTTAAGTAACTGACCTGTACTGATTTAAACCGCTGCGTTTTATGTGAAATAGATAAAAATATGTGGATTACAGTAAAGCAGACGGAGGCTCTCTGCCAAAGGCAATGGATGTATTCGGAGACGGCAT
The DNA here is from genome assembly GCA_000611955.2 of Stegodyphus mimosarum. Taxonomy (NCBI): domain Eukaryota; kingdom Metazoa; phylum Arthropoda; class Arachnida; order Araneae; family Eresidae; genus Stegodyphus; species Stegodyphus mimosarum. The sequence continues at coordinate 269,404 of KK119791.1, forward strand.
TTTAAAGGAAATTCGCTTGTTATATAGTAAGGTTATCTAAATTTCACGTCAGTAAGAGCCGCGTGTTGCAATTCTAGAAACTTCGAGAGCACAACTAGATTTTAGAAAACCCATAGATTAATATTTACATCATTTTAAAAGTAGTAAAACAGGTTTTAAAGGAAAGAAACGTCTGATTCTAAACAGTCATTGAATAACACTTTGTTTTCAGCCTATGATGATAGATCGAAGACAAGGCGAAATTTGTGCTATCTTTGTTTTCTCTAATTACGCCTTAATGCAGTAAAAATACTCTTTTTCATTTTTTAAATACTCCAATTCCTCCGTGATGTCTACTAATACCTACTCCTCTGGGATAATGTTGATCTACCACAGCTTTGTAATGCTGGTTATGAAACTCATGCACTCTCGTTGACGGCAAGCAAGCCGTATATCGGTAGTCCTCAAATTCAGATTATCGGAATTTTTAAAGATAACATTGTTTTTTAAGCTCTGACTACCATCAGATTTTTTATAAATTCCCAAAGTTTCTCATTTCCATAAACTTCTCATCAATTCGGAAATCGAATCAACTTCCAAATTATTTTTAACTGGTATCAGATTCTGAATGATATTAAATGTCTCCGATGCAATACATGAGTTTTCTGTTTCCACCACAGACCACCCCAATTTAGTTTTCATCGCGACTAACGATTCAGAAATTCTCACATTTTTCCTGTGAAGCAGCCACAAGCATCCGTCTGTCCATTCGTAAGCGCATTAACAAGCAAATCTAGCTTTTGAGGATTTTTTACGAAATTGTTTGATAGAATCAGTATAACATTTTAAATTCTTGATTTTGTATTTTTGAATGACATTATTAAGTCTCTTAATTAGCAAGTAAAAGAATTAAGCCAACTGCACTTTCATGTTGATCAGTTTAAGTTTGCTATTAACTCTGTAAACAGAAATGAAATAAATTAGATACTTCCTTCCGGACACTAAGTACCTTTAGTACCATAGTATACTAAGTACTTTTAGTACCATATTTCATGCATATATTTTATTTCCATAACAGTCGCACCAATCGCAGGCGAAGCACTCACGCGGCTTTGCCAGCCACGCTATGGCCGCCGCTGTCAAAAATTCATATACAAACAACCCATTCGCCAGGATGTTAAACCGCAGCAAACTAGCATTGTTTAAGGGTTTTATGAAGGGTAAGGAAGGCCTATGTTTAAGGGGACGGATGCCTTTGTGGCCGAAGTTTAAAATTGCCCTCATTTATTATTTAGCAATTAGAGTGAATTAAGAGTATTAAGCGATTAAATTAAATAGAACTCTTCACACACGCTAAAACCTCAAGCGTTAAAACCTAACGTTTGTAATTTTTTTCACGTCATTATCCGTCGACTAAATAAGCTGGTTTGTTTTTATGTCTTCTCATCTGCAGTAAGAATGCACCTAAGCTACTCTTAGAAAGTCCTCAACGATGGCACCTATGCATTCAAATTTAAGTTCGCATCTCGTGTTTTTGTCACAAAAATTACTTTCTTATCGTCTATCCTTATTAGGGTAATAATATTACCATGATATGATGAAATGTTTCATAGACAATATTGTGCATTGGATGAGAAGCCTTTATTTTAAGGTTTTTTTCAGTGCTATATACACAGTCCAGTCACATTAATGTGACCACCACGTACTTTCCATGTCAGAGTTAAATAACCAATCACAGAAGGCAGGTGGCAGCACAGTGCAGTTGAGCGTATATAAAGGGTGTGTGAGGGCTTCGGAAAACATTTCAATCGTTGGCGTAATGCAGAAACGAAGCGATTTATCCGACTTCCAAAAGGGCATGATCATTGGCTTTCGGACCAAGGGTGGAAGCATTTCCGAAACGGCTGACTTTGTGAACTGTTCGCGTGCCGCCGTGGTAAAAGTGTACCGTGCATGGCAAAATGGGACTGTCCAAAATCAGCGACGTGGCAAATGTGGTGCACCACGGGCCATAGATGACAGAGGCGAACGACGGTTGCGGAGATGCGTTCGGGCAGATAGACGGGCTACCGTTGAGCAACTGACCACCAAAATGAACCAAGGGGCTACCAAAAGTGTCTCCCAAAGTACTATTCAGCGAACATTGCTGCGTCTGGGCCTCCGAAGCAGACGCCTGGTTCGTGCACCTATGCTGACTGCTGTTCATCGACGGCGAAGGCTAGAATTTGCACGCCAGTACAGCAGCTGGACGTCCACTGAGTGGCGACAGGTTGCGTTTTCGGATGAATCGCGTTTTATGCTCCATCGGACAGATGGACGTTGGCGTATAAGGCGTGAAACCTCTGAAAGGAACCACCCTGCAACCATTGCCGGAACGGTCCAAGCTGGAGGCGGGAGCATTATGGTCTGGGGAATGTTTTCCTGGCATTCTCTAGGTTCACTGATCATTGTGGAAGGCACAATGGATCAATACAAGTACGCATCTGTCCTTGCGGACCATGTTCACCCCTACATGCGCATTGTTTTTCCTCAGGATGATGGCATCTTCCAGCAGGACAATGCGAGGTGCCATATAGCTGCCAGTGTACGTGCGTGGTTCGAAGAGCACCAGGATGAGTTTACCGTCCTCCCCTGGCCAGCAAACTCACCTGACTTAAACCCAATCGAGCATCTGTGGGACCATCTCGATCGAGTTGTTCGCGCCATGGATCCTCAACCGCGTAATCTAGCGCAGCTGGCCACGGCATTAGAGTCGGCATGGCTCAACATCCCAGAGAACACCTTCAGGGACCTATGTGACTCTCTTCCTGCACGTCTCGCAGCAGTCCGCTCTGCGAAAGGTGGTTATTCTGGCTTTTGACAGATGGTCACATTAAAGTGACTGGACTGTGTATTTTCTTGTGTTTACGTGATGTGAAACATAATTAATCCAGTTAACACTGCCTTATGATTTATTAACAAATAAAAATAGTCCACGTATATGATTTATTAACAAATAAAAATAGTCCACGTATACAGAAAAAAATTCAGATTATAAATTTTGATGGAAATAGCATTTGCTTTGTATACATTATTCATAGACTATTCATGAAATAATCAGGTAAGGGATCCTTAAGCTTAATTTGTTGATAAAACTAATTCTTAGTTAACTTAAAGGGAATTCATAGAATATTGTTGCTAAATGTTGGAAGATTATTAATTTTTTGCTTTTATATAATGTTATTATTTTAAGAAACTCTGGCTTAAACATTCCATAATTTTTTTTCACATCCAAATCCTCAGCTTTGAAATCTGTATAAATTCAAATCTCCAACTATGAAAATCCAGTAGCATTTAGTATAATAAGTAGAGAAAGAGGTTAGTATCAAATTTAAAACTAGGCAAAAACACAACTTTATTATGTCGCAGAGTTTGAGAAAACTTTCGTTTTTTGCCCTCCAGAAAAACAGAGGCCTCTATCTGATCGCTCTATAAATCGGCAGATTTCTGCTTGAAATCAAGTTAATATAAGTTTGCTTTAATTTTTTGAGGGACGTTAATTTTAAGTTAGTGTTAGCGAACGAAACTTAAGTGAGTTATATTTAACGAATGATACGGAAGTGATACGAGTGATACGGATGCTCCTCAAACCTGTGAGACATGTATATAGGAAGAGACAACGAAATTTTCTTAATCTAGCATTTTAATGATGAAAATCATTTTAATACACATATCACATTTCAGTCGAATTCTTAGTTGCCACAAATCATGCTCTAGCAAGCTAAATGAAATCATTTAATATTCCATATTTGTTTATTGCACACATTCACGTACTGTATGATAAACATGTCTAGACTGTACGTCAGCCAACCCTTTTTTTCTCGAAAAACAAGTCGTTAACAAGCTCTGAGTATTCCGGTCAGCCGTTTACCATTCATAAAAATTAGATCACTTTCGATTACTATAACGTAAAGCTTGATGGAAGTTATGATCCTTAGCTGTGATCCGTTGTACCTCTGAGCATTCAGTATTCCATTATTAATAACTTACAGCTCATTATGACTATTAATGTGGATATCTTTCCATAAAATACTTCGCCTAGCTGGTTTCTTTCACGTAAATATTCTCCCATAAACCGCTTGGAGTGTAGCTCTTCTAAAACGAAAAAATTTCTTATTCTTATTTTGGATAAGTAAATTTTGGCAGACAGTGATTTACTGTATACTTTTGATAACCCTTTAAAATGTCCTCCACGAAGGCATCCTTCCTTTTAAGAAGACAACCCTCCAGCCTTTGTAGTGATCACATAAACCATACATTTTTAATAAAGTTATATAAATTTTTAAGGTATTTCTCCCGCCTTCTTCACATGCCTTCGTGGTGTAGTGGTCTGCATGCTCGACGCTTAACCGAGAGGTCCGCGGTTCGATTCCCGGCGAAAGCGTTGCTCATTTTTCACCTCTCCTGCTTCGTAATAACCTAATGTCTCTACACTGGCGCCCGAACTAAAAAGGTGGTGGATGATAATTATCCACCACCGCGATTTGGCGACTGGGTCCCCAAAATCCCAGTCGCCCTTTAAAAGGGGGAGTATATAAGGTATTTCTCCCGCCTTTTTCGCATGCCTTCGTGGCGTAGTTGTCTGCATGCTCGAAGCGTAACAGGTCCGTGGTTCGATTCCCGGCGAAGGCGTTGGTCATTTTTCACTTCTCCTGCTTCGTAATAACCTAATGTCTCTACAAATTATTTCATCAGAGATAATATTTCCAGGATGTGAAACAGAATTTGATGAAAAATTATACATATTTCACAAATATTAACTCTGATACAACAGTCTGATAGATAATATTTCATCTTGAAGCGCGGAAATTGTCAATATGAGGCAAAAGACGTTACAGTAGTCGAAACTATTGCATTTTAGAAATAAGTAATGCAACAAAACCGCTGAATCGTTCGAAAGAATTCAGCCATTTTTATTATTCGCATGGGTCGTAAACGATTTTAAGCGAACAACTGAAGATACATAAATTACATCTGTTATTTTTTATATTAGTGCTAATAAAAGTGTGAAAAACTAATTCATGGTTATATTATTACGATGTGCCTATAAAATCTTAAATCTACAAATCTGCGCCAGTTGAGAAATGGCCTCGAATGGAAAAATATTATTGTGACAATACCACATAATTGTTCTTGCTGGCGCGTCAATACTAAATACTCGATATATAAGTCCTGGCCTCAAACGCGAGCATTACTTAACGTATTATGCACATGATTATTCGTTATCATCTGAAATATGGACTACTGTGTTCACAATGGTTCTAAAGTCTAAAAGTTCTAAGTCAGGAAAACAAATACAATAAATGCCTTTCCGAATTCACTAATATAGTGTCATCCGTTAAAAACAGAATAAGTTTCTGCATTTAATTGTTACCAATGATAAAACTGAGCCCAGCAATCTGAACTTAAACAGGGATTAATTTGATGGGTTACATCATCAAAGATTTTGTATCGGTTACGAACATATAGAAGGTAATTCTAATGGCACGGAAGATCGCTAAGAGCGTAAAAACACTAGCATCGTTACAAATTGGGAGATTGTACGTTTCACTCCCGAAAGCGAGAATTTCTGATAAAATAATTTGTTTTTGGCTAAACAGCTTCTTAGTTCAATTTTATTTCAATATTCATTTGAAATAATATCACTGTTTTCCTGTCTAATGTCGTTACTATGTTCAGAATTCTTAAACATTCTTTATGTACTAACTAGTACATCCTTTGTCGTAGTAACGATTTTAAATTCTACGGATGTTTAAGGACATTTAAGAATGGACATGAGAAAAAGTAAATTTATTTGGTATATAATTCAGTTATATTTAAATGTAAGATATTTGTCTTTGAAATTAAATCTATATGTTATTGATTAACAAACTATACTGTTTAAAAGCCATAGATGCAGCTCTTAAGAATATCATTTTTTTAATTTTTGAATCTGATTTATTTAAACAAAACTAGATTTATTTCATGATATATCTAATTTCAAACATTATATATTTTTATAGAATTGCGTTATATTTCTATACCCTTTTGAAATGCACAGATATATACAATGTTCCACTGTTTGTCTAAATACATATTTATCTTGTATCCTATAATAAATACACTAGCCAATGAATTAAAAACCCAAGACTAATATTTTATTAGACCACCGTTTGCATGGATGATTGCTCTTATTCGTTTGCGCATCAAATCTACATGCTTGCTGGAGTGCATTTACGTCCAGAGAATACCATGCATTGACTACGCAGCTTTTTAGATCTTGTAACTTAGATGGAAGAGGAGAGTGCTGTTGGATGCATCTTTAAATCATATCCCACCTATTTTCTGTGGGGTTAAGATCCGGTTTATGCTGTGGCCAGAGAAGGTGTTGAAAGTCAGGCTTATGCTCAGCAAACCAGTTTTGAACACTTCTTGGCACGATGTATAATTGCGTTATCGTCCATGAAGTATCCGTCGCCATCAGAGTAAAAATGCAACATTGCAGTGTGCACTTGATGTACCAGTTTATCTAGGTGTCTCATGGCTGCTTGTTTATTCTCGAGAAACACCAGGATACCACTTTCATGTCAGTAGAGCTCGCCCCGTATCATGATACTCCCACAGACACTTGCACAGTGCTAGTAAGGCAAGAGAGATTCATGACTTCATGGTGTTCTTGCCAAATTCGATGTCTTCCATCAGTGCAAAACAAGATGTAGCGTGAATCATTGGACCGTATTACCCGTTTTTCCAATCCTCAGATGTCTTCTTTCCCGATACCACTGCAAAAGGAATTCTTGCATTTGGGGCAAAATTTAGTGGTTTTTTTCCACAGATACCCGAATATGCATTCCTATGCTCTGCAATATTCTGCTCTTGGTGCGAGCTGAAATCTATTGGGAAAAGCCTTGGTTGATGATCTGTGTCAGTTGAAGCACCGTAAAATCCCTGCTCTGCCGTACAATTCGTCGGAGACGTCACCAATCACTCTCTTGGAAAACTGTGCTCGAACCGCAGTTACGTTATCCGGAGAAGGACTGTAGGTTCTGATTCCAACTTCTGAAAATCTTTGATATGGCTGCTTTTGAGAACACAGTGAAATTTGCTGTCTGTCTTCGAAATCGAGGCTTCTATTAAACGCGTGCCAAGAATAAGCCCTTTCTGCAAGTGGTAAAACATATGTCGCTTTTCCCATTTTACTTCATTCATCATGAAAAGAAATCTTACATCTTACTTATACTGGCATTCCTACCACATATATCCCACGTCATAAAAATGTTTTCATACTTCATCCTAGGCACGCATTCAAATGAAAATCTCAAAGGTTTCTAATTCATTGGCCAGTTTGGGTATGTTTTGCTATTCAATCTGCTGATGATTTCTGTTGATAAAACAGATTGAACATGAAAAGAAAACTTTTGGGTGATCATTAAAATCTGAAAAGTTTAAATTTTTTTGTTTTAAATTTCTGTTATATTCCGTCATTATTTTGTGCAATAACTTTGAAATTGCTTTTGACTTAACGGTATTTCCACTAAATAAAATTTGTATTTCAAATATAATGACATAGATGCAAAGTTCTTTATCTATACAAAATGATAGAGAATTAATTATCTCAGCTTTAAATTCCTGTTTACATAACTACATCGGTTCTTAAAATTCTGCAACCTTTTATATTCCACTTGTATTTTAATTATAATATTACATATCTTTTGCTCAAAAGAATAATTGGCATTCTAAATACAGTTGTGAGTTTCCGAAAGAATTAATACCAGTCATTGCGAGAGAGTAACTCAAAGTAATCATCGGTATCAAAAGCTGCGTCATTAAGGTATACAAATTATACTTTGAGTTTGATAATTTGATTATATACGCTAAATTTGATTAAAATCTACGCTTGTCAAATATTAATCCGTTCATCGTATGACTCAAAAAACGAAACTTTCAGAAATGGAATTCTTCAGACGTTACAAACTAATATGAAGCTGATGCTTAAATCACTTCATGGACTCTTACTCCTTTTTGAGAACATGAATTTAAATTAAACAATGTCATATACTGAATAATGCATGCAAATTAAATATATTCAAGATATTCCTCTTTTCAAGATTAGGTAAATATACTAATTATATATTTATTTATCTATTTTAATAATAAGTAATTTATCATTTGCTGCGTATTTAGAAGTTTTATCTATAGATTAGCATGTGGTTTGAAAAATGAGATTTTAAATTCATTATTCTCAGAACTACAATGTTTAATATATTTATAATATAGTAGATTACGCGTGCAAACTGAATTACAGTTCGTCAGAGAAAATTGGTTGACACGAAAGAATAATTACGTTCAACAAAATATTTTATACATGTAAATTATGTTTTTATTCATGGGTTATTTTATGTAAAATAACTCTTTTTAATTAAAGAATCTAATTCTCTTTAATTAGGAAAAGTTACACACAGTGCTTAAAGATACATCATGTGTCAGGTAAATGGAAATATTTTGAAATATATAGTATAGATTAAGTATTCTGTTTAGGTATGCATTTATTATGAAACTTCTGTAGCATGAACAAGTCATACTTTTAATGCTAAATATCTCCCTTACATTAGAATCTCCAAAATGTTATTTATTCATTTTGCAAAGAGCAGCGAAGTAATGGTATCATCATAATCTCAATAGGCTTTTCATGTTCAGAGATTTAGGAGGCATAAATATATCATTCTTTAATAGGAAATGTAATGCAAAATGCTACATTGATCCTCATACGAGATATTTTGATACATATAAAGGCTGTGTATTTTTGAAAGTATTCTAAAAGATAAAATGTACCTACGTGAGACCTGAATCTCATGGAAATTAACTTGATATTTCAAAAATATCATTGCGAAAGTTAAATTAATGCTAACCATACTTTGAGATATATATATCCTGAGATAAAATCTAATTAATTAATTTAAAATTTAGGCCTTCGTGGGTTTTTTATTGACAGTGGGATTATCTGCAACAGTCGTAAAAAGGTGCAGGAGGGACGCGATAACATCTGTTCGTTTACGCACGTGAGCTGATTTTTCGTACCCAAATTACTTTACACAATATATCTAAGTACATCTGAAATATATTGTCGCCACAACACACAAACCACATGTTTGTAGGGATTACCAAAACAGAGAAATAAATACATAATTATTCTTATACTACATCACAGTGATTCTGAACCTTATTTTATTTTGTCGCAGCACACATTTAACGATTTCGAAATTTAGAGGCACACAAAGAAAAAGATAAATTTAAAAGCTGTTTATTTAAAATAGTTTATTATAATAATTTTGAATTCAAAATAAAATAATATGTACTAAAAGCTGCAATAAGATTATTAAGGGATTAATTACAATAAGAATGTTTTTAATGAGAAGTTTGAGCTTGATGTTTTTTGATAATTTCATTTATATTTGGTCATAAAAATGGCAATGCTATTCTCATATCGTATCTCATATTTAACAGACTCAATCTTTTATTCGTTTTTATGTCTGTCAATACTGAAAATCCGAATTCACAAAAACAAGATGTAGAAAACTGTAATAAAATTTTTAAAGCTTTTTTGACGATCATGGGATAATCGCATCTAATGTTAATCCAAAATGAATTAATTGATTGTTCCGAACATTTTAAAATTAAATTTCTATTATTAGAAAGAAAAATTAGTTCTTCTTCATTCAAAGTTAATTGAAATACAGAAGTATACGTTATCACAAATGGATCATGAACCCAATCAAATTTTGTTATATCTAAATTTGGGAAATAATGAATAATTCTCTCTCCTAATGTTGTCAAATGGTGAATAGCAATTTTACAAATAATTTTATCAAAATTTTTGGAACTGACTCAAACTTTTGCAAATTTCGTTCTTGAAATTTATTCTTTCATAAAGTTATTTGTTTTTGGAATGCCACAAGTTTATTTGTTGAATTTAATACATTTTCTTCCGGCTCTTGAGCACTTGAGTTTATGTTATTAAAATAACAAAAATATCTGATAAGTAAGCTAGTCTCCCATCTGCAGCAATCAGAACTTCTCAATTTAAATTATGTACAGAACATGCTCGAAAATGTTCCAAAATGCGCTGTCCTCCAGAGCATCAAAATCAGTTTGAATAAAACAATTGGCGCCCTTATTAATACCTTAAAACCCGAATTTCGCCAATTCTCACATGCGCCATATATTAGGATTAGGCCCATCATAAATTTTACTACATGCATTTCTAAAATTTGGCGGCACACTTTAAGAATTTAGAGGCACACAAAAGCGCCGCGGCACGGTGGTTGAAAATCACTGCTATATCATATCTAAATTTTCGAAAGAAAACTCATGACAAATGTCTAAAACGGTCAACGTAATTCTCATGTTTCGATTGTTTTCAAAAATCGCTCGTGAAAAATGTCTGAACGCTTATTTGTTCAAATCTTGATTTAAAAATTTCTTTGGCCATAACTTTGATAATATGCATGTATATTGCACTTCAATCAAAATGCTTATTCTTTTTCTGGAATATTTTATTTTATCCTGCATTGCGTACATATCAGAACGTACAAAAAGTATAGTCGATGTTTATATCTAAGAAGAAAAACACCCTAGTAAAAACGAGAAATAAAATAAAATAAACGCAACCTTAAACTTTATCTATTTCAAAGGAGCTGATTTAGTAGCCTTCGAAATGAAGGAGGTTAGAATAAATGAAGGAAGCCATGAAATGTCACTGCACGACGTCACGACTTATCATGGCCGCTGCCATACACAAACTTCTGGTTGGTTTTGTTTACATTCTAATCAGTGTCATCTGCATGTTAGCTACTCATCATTGAAAATCTCCGGTTCTAATTTTAATGTTTAATATAAATTATTTTCTACTTAGTATAGATAAATCACAAGGACTGTAAATAACTGTTTCAGATTTTATAAAACTTAGGTACATAAATATGTGTAAATTGCAACTATGAGAGAAATGTGTATATGGTTTAAACCTAAATATGCAGGGGAAGTTTTAATTGTACTTTATGCAAATTTTGCCTAAAGACACCTCTCTGATCTTGCATACGTTGATATTTGCTCTGGAAGTCTGTGAAATTTTATTTATTTAACATTTTGTTTCGTAGTCTTATCCGTACACTACAAGGCGCCCATGATAATTCTTGACGTCACATTGATGACATTTTCTTTGGCTTTGCTTTTGTGCTTACTCCATCTATTCTAACCACTTTTTTTCGAAATCAGCAGCATTTTGTATAAATGTGCAGTTAATCTAAAGTTAGTTTTCCCGCAAAATTTTATTGTTTGTCTGTCGTTTGGGTACCAGATGCTTTGGCATGACCCTAACAGCGAATTCTATAAATGAATAATATTTTCTAGTTTATGAAAACAAATTACAACATTTTATCTGAATGCCTCTGGATGTTTTGTGTAATGATCTGCAAAATTATTTTATTCAGTATACATGATACTATTACTGATAATTTTCAGCATTAGGATTTCTAGTTATATTCACTGAACAGTTTATTTGCTCTCAAAGATTTCGTGAAAATAATTTTTTAAAGGGAAGTATAAAAAATAATTTATCTCTCATTTATCAAACGAAACTGAGCTGCACTGCTTCGCAGGAGACTTGCACCTGCTTCAAAAATAATTTTATTCAGGTAGGATATGAAGAGTCCTTATGCACTAAAATAAGCATTTTATTCTTTAAAATTATTTTTATAATGAATTATCGCATCATAATGCAAATAAATTTTGTCAACAACTTTTATTTATTTATTAAATATATGTTTTCAAATAACGTTAACCACGCCTTACTTCGATACATTGAATAATTTTAATCTAAGTAACAGTACATTTAACGTTATGTGCTAACCACTAGAAAGAAAAATACACAACTTAAAATCGCATTAAATTATCAAAACTACTAACGCATAATTGAATACCCTTGCTTTGACCAGAGAATAAGTGCCATGTAAATTTTCTTCATTACACAAAAGATATCAAACGTGTTGCCACGACATCTGTTCAGAATTTTATTGAAGATTCATTCTATTTATTTAGCTCCAATTAAAATTTTATCAGCTTCAGAGAGATGATAGACGCATTTTATTCATTCGTTTCTGAAAATAAAATATATATTTTCACGGCTAAGCTACTAGAAGAGCAAGAGAATTCCAATTTTAGTAGACTAAATACACTGCTTTCTATTGAAAACGTAACAAGATACATCCGATACAGATGCGAAGACTAACAGACATTAAAAATTGTGTTTCCAGGATAAGTAATATCAGGTAAAATAATGAAATTATGAAAATTAAAGCCCCATTTGTCATGCAGAGCACGAAGAAATTAGGTTTATGTGTAGCTGCCCTGTCTTGCAGTAATAATGACTATGAAAATAAATAATTTATAACATGAAAATGAGTCTTTTACTTGAATATAATAATAATTGAATTCAAATCTTTGCGAACACACATTTTTACTCAAACTATAGAAGATTGATGGTGGCAATTATAGGCAATATTCGAAATTGATTATTCATTTGAAAACTTCCGAATCAGGGCCGGTTTATGATCCCAGAACAACCACCCCCCTTACACACATAAAATTTTTTACGTTGTATAATTTTCATCCATTTACCTCGAGTCTAAATAATGCAGGTCATTAGTTACAGTGTGACAGTGTGATTTTGTCATAAAAATTAAAAATTGATAGCACTGATCGAAGAACCTTATATGACAAGCATATGTAAATATTAATAAAAGTATTTTAATTTTCTCCCAAAATAATAAAATCAGACACAAAAATTTAAAAAACGGAATTTATTTCGAAATAAGTGGTAAGTGAATTTTAAGAAACAAAATTTAATTAAGAGTACACCTTTTCAGTGTCTAAACAAACACTGTTCTTTATGTCCTTGGAAGAAGGATTTAAACTTTCTTACTGTGTCAGTGTTATTTATAACGATAAGAATTTGCCAAGAAATACGAAATTGATGAAAAAGCAATTGTAAAAAGCTTGATGATGTTCTGTAAAATCTAGACAGATGGGAACATATATTAGTGCATCAGATAAGCTGTATCATGCCCTAGGTTACAACAAACTGCTAAAACTGCTTCAGTGTATCTAAAAAGGGTGAGAGAAATATTTTTGCAAATTTATCTGGGGAATTGAAAGTTATTTTTCACATGCAAGTGTCTGCAGCCTCATCCATACACTTTGTAAGGTGTATTTTAATTTTATACCAGATGTATAGTCATTATGTTATTTTAAAGCTGGAAGCGTGATACATGAGAAGTGCTCTTGCCGGGACTCGAACCACGGACCTCTCGAATACGCTTCGAGCGTGCTGACCACTACACCACGACGGGATGCTAAGAAGGCGGGAGAAATACCATATATACTCCCCGTTTTTTAAAAGGGGGATATAAACTATTTTTCTGGCGACTGGGGATTAGGGGACCCAGTCGCCATATCGTGGTGGTGGAGAATCATCATCCACCATCTTTTTTAGTTCGGGCGCCATTAAGTTATTTAGAAACAGAAATCATGAAAAATTATCAATGCCGTCGCCGGGACTCGAACCATGGACCTCTCGAATACGCGTCGAACGTATTGAACACTACCCCACGAAGGCATGCTAAGAAGGCTGGCGAAATACCTTATACAGTTACTTTTAATTTTGAAACCATTTCCTTTCGTTTCTTGTTTTCCACTTAGAACTCCCTGCCAGAATGAGTTCTTAGAATCGTGTTGAATACAATCGAGTTAGAAGAAGTTTTTGAAAGGAGTTCAACTTACTTCCTGAGAGTGTGATTAGGAGTCCTTAGTGGCACGTGTTTGCAGTCTGGCTACTTCGTTCTTGAATACGCTTGGCAGTATTGTACGTGCCTGTTGAGAATCCCCGGCTAGGTTAATTTAAGGGCCAACTACGCTAGGTATTTGCGTCTAGCTTCGGCTAAGTCTATCTAGTCCAGTATTAGACTAGTTTCTTATTTTCTTATCCTGATTTAAAAGCCTGAGTGAGGGTTTTTCTGTAATCTCGAGAAGAGGCCAACTGTTATTTCTTTGGGTGATTAAAAGGGATTTTAACTCTTCTCACGTCTTTGTAGTAACTATTGGAACTCAGCTATAATTCGGTCACTAAGTTCCTCGACATTTTATCGTAGACAAATGAAAGAAAAATATTACATTTTTAAAAATCTAATCAAAATGTCTTTACGGTATTCAGTAAATGAAGAATTATTAAACGGTGTTTCTGTAATAACAAACGAAAGACATCTCGTTCGTTAGACATTAAAGAATTAATTAATGTTTCGTGCCCAAAAGACAAGAAATATAAATATTTAAGGGGAAAATGTAGAAAAAAAATAACCCAAAGGGGAGAGAAGTCGAAAATGAAAAAAAAAAAAATATTATGTTATTTTACGTAACAAGACAGTGCGAATTTAAACAATGTATACGAAAAGTAAAAAAAAAGTAGCTAAAACAGTAAATGAATCACATTATGTTGCGTTTATGCGAATATTTACGCAATGTTTTGTAAAATCTTAAATAATTAGTAGAAAAGTATTATAAAGAAACTAAACTTATTTTTCTTACGTTTTTAATAAGCTCTATATTTTTAAATTACTAAATGTATTTCAATGCTAAACTTAGTGACAATAGGCTATACTTTTCAGATTTGTTTTATAGAAAATAATAAGCACTTAATTAAAATTATATTAGTGGTGCATTGTACTTTTCACTAATTTTGAATTCTCTTTGACCCTAGAGAACCGCATAATTCTAAAGATTGTTAATAAACAAAATATATTGCATAAGTACCCATAAGTTTATTTTCGAAATAAAATTAATAGGGACGGTAAATTACGTTATAGCCTAAACCTGCAATAGAAAATAGTGTTTCAAAGAGAAGCCCGTTAGAAGACCCACTGTACCAACTTACAAAGAAATCGAAATTAACTAAGGGGGTTCGTACACCTTAAAACCCTTAAGATATTCGAATTTGTTACTGTTGCAAGAAGTAGGATAATTTATTTATTTTAAAAGCAGTTACTTCCAATTTTTTACAGCTGACTACATAACATAGCTGCTTTGGGAACTAGTAACCAGCAAGTTTGTGTTGCCACAAATAGTTTTATAATTTAATTTGCTTTTTGACAAAATGTTTTATGCATTCACGTCATGTGTCCACCTTGCACGCATAATATTTTAAAAATAGCTAATGGAACATACTTGAAATTTGATGGAATTCTTTATATGGGCACTATCTTCTAATTGAACCAAAAATCTGATGAATATTCTAGAATTAAAAATTTTAAGCATGAAAATATTGCAGATTTTTTTAATAAAATACATTTTATAACTCAACCCCAAATTAAATAAGAATTTAACATGAAATTCTTAGGATTTTTGGTTCACAGTAATTTTCAAATGCTATAAAAGCTATATATTAAATATGGAATTAAATTACGCAACAGAATGTTTTAAACTGCGCGCGCAAGGTAGAAAGCATAAAACGTTTTGTCACAAAGAAGATTAAATTATAAAAATATTTGTGGCAACACAAATTAGGTTCCCAATGGTTACTAGTTCTCAATGCAGCTATATTATGTAATTAACTGTAAAAAGTTGGAAGTGACTGCTCTTAAAATAAATAAGTTACCCCAATTCTTGCAACATTAACATATTCAAAGATCTTAAGGGTTTTAAGGTGTACGAGTCCTCTTAAGCCAATCCAATTCAGAATAGTGCAAAATTGGCACCACTACTTGTTTATTTGGGGAAAATTATACCGTCTAATCATCATTCCGCTATCTTCCAAAAAGCACTGCAAGTGTAAAAATAATGAGGTTAGAAATGTGTTTAACTAGTTTTGAGAGTTAATCAAATGATACTCAAAAATGAATTTACATAATTTAGTAATCTGCGCAAAGCACCTCTTTATGAAAACTACACAATACTGAGTTTCGAGAGGTAATTTTCAGAATCCCGTTTACAGGTATAATTAAGAGCTGCTGCCTTGTTTTCAATCCTAATTGATATTTATTGAAAGAATGTTTTTTTTCTCTGTCCAAATGGGAAGTGCTTTCATAACTAAGCTTATCAAATTAAATGCATTGTTGTTTTTTATTTGTAACTTTATCTCTGAGCCGTTTTTAAAATATCACCTTGTACGAAGCTAATTTATGCAATATCAAATTTTATGAATATTCATTGCAGAGAAGGCGAAGATTATCAAAGATGTTTGCCTTTAATTTAGTTAAATGAGATGAGTAAATATTTTTTAATATAATATATTAAATAATCTCAAAATAAGGTGATAAGTTCCATTTTAAGCATTTAATTTTAAACTTTGGTCATTTTAAGGAAGAAAAATTGCATTCATTATCTTTAATTCAATTATTAACAGCTCTTTCATTTTTCTGTTAGTAACATTTTGGTTTATGTCAGCTGTGTTTCGCCATTTTTGTTTTTGGTAGAGTTGTATGAAGGCATCAATCTAATATAATTGTGTCACAAAAACATTATCATGCAACGAAAAATAATGTCATGATCATCCGTCAAACCAGGTGTTTAATTAGCGGATTTGTAGCTTTATTATAGGCTCATCTATCATAATTTATATTACTGTAATTGATATTAAGGATATAAAGGATAATAGACTGAAATTTTAATTTTAATGGTGTCTGTGTTTTGTTTAAATATAGAAGTAACTAAACAAAACTTTCTTCACGAGAGCACCGCTTATTTAGGCTTGTCTTGTTGCGCCTCAAATTAGAGATTTTAAATCTGAGATAATTCTTTAGATAACATATATTATCTTTCAAAATGAAATATGGCATTCGTTATACTTCTTTTTTTTCCTTTCTTAATTCTTTTTAGAAAATTCGAAGTTTTTATTATTTGATTATATTTTTAATTACCAGTAAATAAACCAGTAAAATATGTTTTACTTCAGATGTCTTCTTTTTAAAGCAAAATAATTTGTTCTACGCAGGACCCAATTGCGACTTCCTTTTGAAAACAAGCGTTCAATTAGATTAGATTGTGTACAGCATTACAGTTAGTTCATAACAGTTTCGTATCATTTGGGGGGGGATCACTACTGTGGGAGTGAGTGTCAGGTTACCACTGTGTTGAGTGGCGGCAGGTAGCGCATCTGATTCCCTATAATGATTGGATACGTTTGGGAGGTTGCTTGGTACTTACTACATTATTGAACTCAAAATATATTTATTAAAATTACGAGAAGCTCTTTACAAATATATATATATAATTCATGGATGCCATAGACAGTTATTGAAATAAAATATAGTCCTCGTACTGTGAGGAGTCTGCTAAGGAGGATCTTTCTAGTCGAGAGTTTAGGAGTTTAACTTCAAAGGCTGATTAAAACTATTTAAAATATTTGTTGATTAATATTAACTAGTTAATATTATGCTTGGAATATTGAACATCATGCCAAAGTCTAATTCGTAACATTCTTCTAATGAAAATTTAACAATTCTAACTACAATCTTCTAATGAAAATTTAACAATTATAAAGCTGTGCACTGTTTCTTTTTAAAAAGAACTGTGCACTGTTCTTCTTCTAATAACTACATTCTTCTAATGAAAATTTAACAATTAAGAAGCTGTGCACTGTTCCTTTTAAAAAAGGAATAAAAACCTTTGAAGAAAATAAGAAAATAAATGTAAATCATTTAATAAATATAGCTAAAGAAATGAAAGCGTTAATTGCGCTCAAAAGATTAATATATGGAATTAAGAATGTTAAGTAAGACAACGACTCGAAATTAATAATTAATGCAATAAAACGAAATGATAACAATAAAGCTATTTAATTAATCAGTGACTGATTCCGGAGTTAAAATAACCGATAATCATAATACAGTTAAAGAAATCTTCATTCTGATTTAAAGGCAAGCGACTTAATTATCATGAAGCATCATATTTACGAAGAAATTTTAATTCCAATCCGAAATTTGAATAGAAATTTATAGGTTAAATAAGATTACAAAGAAAAGTATTTCGCATTTAATGTATCGAGCACTTTATTGGCAAGCTTTGATGTGACGGATTTTAACCCAAATATCTCTATACTTTTAACATTTTGCTTTGCCCTTGTGCTTGAACTTTACAAATGAAATTACTCAATGCGTTAAAGTCCACATTTACATACTTCAAAACCCGCTTCGAAGGAAGGCCAAGGTTTTCCATATTTCGTCACTTCAAATAACGCTTATACGACAAGCGAATTAAGCAATTTGTCTAAACCTAGTTTTACAACTGTCACAGAATCCGATAAAACCACTTCGCATTTGGAAGGCCCCGCGTAGGAATGAAATTGGACTCGATAGCGAAGACGAGTGACAATGCCACATTTTATCTTGGGGGACAAATGGAGTTAGGGGTATTTGGACCTCCGCAAACACTAATCACGTGGTGTTTGACAACGGGGAGACGTCCAGAGTGGGAATTTGTGCAAAATATTTCACAGGGTGTTCTGACAAGAGCCTTGTAAATCCTTTGGAAATGCTTTATTTGCATATACACCGAGCTAATTTGAAACAGGGGAATTCTGCGGGACTCAAAACGCTGAACATCTGTCGATTCTTCATGCGTCATCGCTTTATTAAAGAAACTATTGCACACAGCCTTTCACCTTGCTTCCCAAAATGACAAGAGGTGTTCTTAATTAAAATATCAAATGCTGTCGGGATTGGACGTGACAAACGAAACGGCAGAGGTATGTAATTGAAAGAAAGGCAGTGATTTGCAATTATTAAATGCCTAAATGCACCAATAATTTATTCTCTGTGATTTTTGAGGAAGTAACAAGTAGAATATATCAAATTTATGTAGCATTTTAGTTGAACGTGAAGCTGGAAGAAAATGCATTATTTAAGATACAGTGTTATTGTTAAAAATTCAGCATCCATGATTCCTTTTGAGAACATGATTTATTTAAATTTCTTAATCAGAATGTCGCAAAAGGAAAAGGATTATCAATTGTTTTAAAGTAACTTCCGTTTAGTTTATTAATTCTTAAATAAAGGGCTCTTCCTCTCTAACTATAAATCATATATTTGTTCATATATTTTTAGCCCAAAGGGGCGTTAGATCCAAAGGGCTATTAGTCTCAAAGCGGCATTTTGCGTCGTTTCACTTTCTCCGTTGAATCACTTTCCAAACTGTTGCCACCAAATTCTATAGCCATGTACTATATTTAAAGAAACTAAATAATGAAGAATCTGCATGAATGCAAGACTATTTCCCGCATTGTAAGAAAACAACGGTATTTAGAGTCATCGAATTTTGAATAACGTATTCCTCCAACCTAAGATGGGTACATGGAAGGCCGAACTTCGATTTTTTTTTATTATCTACTTAAGATTTTGTAAAACTTTACGAATTTTTTATTAACAAACTCAGTGATTTCAAAGCGAGCAATGGCAACACTGTACGAAAAAAAAAACATTTTCATCTTTAGTGCGCGAGACTATGCATCAGAAATTCTTAAGCTGTGCTGTTTTTAAATGTTTTGTGAAATTCCTGTTAAGGGCGAAGAGTATGATATTTAATAAAAATAAAGGTAACACACAAAACGTTAAAAAAACGCCATTTTGGGCGTAATATAAAATCTGAAAGCTTTTAGATTTTCCTTCTTTCTTTTTTTAAATACATTCTAACAAGTTTAATATGCACAATAGCAGTTAAACTGTAAAATTATTATAAATTAAACTGAATTCACATTTCTTTTTAAAATACATAAGAGCGGGTACTAGTTTATTGGGCTGTTAATTTATTTATAAGTACGATGTAGTCGAATAAGGAAGATCTTCGTACAGAAGGCTTATAAAAAAAATGTTTGTGTTTACGTGAGACATGGGAAAGTCACGAAATGCTGTATTTAACCTTCGCTGCAGCACTTATTGTTAAGCTAATTGATGAATAAACAGTTAAAGAGGATGAATTATACCTTTCCATATCTAGAAGTAAAATATTTCACATTTAAACAAAAATACACTCATGTCCATATATTAAGGATAATTCGGAGTCACGCGGAAATCGAACTCTAAAATAAATATATCACTTGTAAAATCACTACACACATCTTCAATAATAATATGCAAATTTCAGGAAGTAACCAGATGACACCGATGGTACGTCACAATGACGAGAGTGTAAAAGAGTTATATATAAGGAATACAGGCAAAGAAGTAAAATTGTTCGCAGGCGCTTTATAAGCATTTCAGTGCAATAACCGAATTGTTATGACGCAAAGGACGCATTTGGATGATTTTACGTGGTAGAATTATCGGCCGTCTGGAATGTGGGCGTACCCAACTGGAAGTGACAATGCCACATTGTCGACTTGGTATAGACGAACTTGGAATTGTCGACACAGACGAACTTGGAATTGCCCAGAGTGTCATTTCCAGGCTTTGGCAACAATTCCAAGATGATGGCCATGTGCGTAGACGTTACAGCACAGGTCGCGTCAGAGTTACAATGCCGAATGAGGACCGGTATTTGGCAGTTACTGCCAAAAGAATCAGGCGGAGCACAGTTTCAGACCTGTCTCTTTAGCTCTCTTCAGCCACTGGTACGACAATTTCAAAGCAGACCGTGTACAGACGCTTAGGGCAGTTTGGTCTATATGCTCGTAAACCTGTCAGATGCGTTCCACTTACTGCAACTCACTGTCGCCTGCGGTTAGCCTGGAGTAGAGAGCATGCATTGTGGACACCGTAACAGTGGGCTTGTGTGATGTTTTCCGATGAGTCCAGGTTTAGCTTGCAGCCTGATTCTCGCCGGACTTTCATATGGAGAGCTCCAGGTACCCGTTACCACCAATAAAATATCATTGAACGACACCGTTACGATGGTGCAGGAGTGCTCGTTTGCGGTGGAATTATTCTGAGTTCTAGAATTGTCCTGCGTGTTCAAATTGAAACCATGACAAGCCAAATCTATCGGGACGTCATTCTGGAACAACATGTACGTTTGTTTCGGGGGGCCATGGGCCCACAATTTGTGTTTATGGAAGACAACGCCCGTCCTCACCGTGCAAACATCGTAAGCGAATGTCTTCAGTCGGAGGATATCACCCGTATGGACAGGCCAGCATTCTCACCGGACTTGAATCCAGTAGAGCACGTGTGGAACATGCTTGGCCGACGAGTTGCAGCCCGTCAACCTCCTCCTACATGTATACCGGAACTTCGGAGAGCATTGCTTTTTTGAGTGGTGTAATATCCCCCAAGATCAGATCGATAATTTGATACTCAACATGCCTAGGCGTTGTACGGACTGCATTGCATCGTCTGGGAGCCATACAATGTATTAACAATCCTACCAACCATGTAATATTGGTTTTTTGTAAATAAGTTTTTTTTTTTTTGTAATTTGCTCCAAGGAGAAAAAATCGCTATTTTTTTTAATAATATCAAACATATAGCATCTTTTTTTGCTCTTTATCTTCTGTTTAATAAATAAGCTTTACAAATAAGTCAAACGTGTTTTGCTTCTAACTCTTCCTTTGCCTGATTTTGCATTATCCTTAATTGATGGCCGAGGTTCGAATCCCGCGAACGGGCTGGCTGCATGGGCGTTTTCGTGGTTTTCCCCATGTGTAACGTGTATACGAGCCAGTTTCCCTTAGAAAGTCCTCCACGAAGGCATCCCTCCCTTTAGGCAGATAGCCCTTGTGTGCTTTGCCATAATTAAATAACCTAACCTAACCTAACCTTAATTTATGGACATGAGTGTATATTATTTAAAACTTGATAAACTAAATTTAATATTTTCAAAGATGTATTAGACTAATCACTTTCACATCTTAATTGAATTTTAAATTATATCACTCAGAAGTTAAGTAGAGTTGATTTATTCCCAAAACTACATTAATGCTGTCTTATGCACTAAGAAAATAGGGGAAATTTTCATATAATGGGTTAGAAAAGGTTAGAAAATCATTTCACTAACCGTAATATTATGGGTTTAAGATACCTTAAACAGGTTATCAGAATGGATAATATTTTTCTCTAACATCTCTTCCCATATAATTTTTCAGAGAATTACTGTTTCCAAGAATTTTATGCACTCAGTAAAAATACTTATATTTTTCCTAACTTATATCGATCAGAGCAAACCATAGAGTTCAACTCAGCTTTTTCTTTAAATCGCCGTGAAAAGCTGCAGACAAAATCTGCTATTCAAAATAGCTCTACGAGACGCGTTTGGAAAAATTACCTATTGCATTTTGAACTCGTAGTATACGGATTAAAAGCATTATTGAATCAGAAAAGCAATATACCAGTCCAGCGTTAAAGTTATTTAATTGCAAGAGCAAATATACCCCTAAAAAGTATTAAAATAAAGAACTTATCACAAAATAAGAACATACGAGCCATTGGTTGGAATCTAAGGTGCGTAATGAAATTTTATTTTGTTTAAAAAGAGGTGATTTTTAATATTAATAACAAATCAGCTAAACACATGCTGTCCTGTTGGCAATTTTTAAACGTGTAAAATTTAAAACGTTTAACGTTATGTAAAGTTTGTTATTGTTGTGTTGTTGTTTTACATCCCCTTGAGGCAGGAAAGCCTACACAATGTCCAAGAGACCTTGCTGCACAAGTAAATCGCTGTCGTCGTCCTGCTCAGCCGACAGGTATCTCAAGAAGACATCTATACAATCCAGTAGGTGAGCGGGAGAGGCAGGGGGGAACAGGCACATGAGGGGAAGGTCTTTTCTCCCTGTTTGAATTTCATGCATCGAAGATGCCCACTTCTGAATCTGCCCATGGCTGTTTGGATAGGCCTAGATCTTTTACTCAGAAGTGACAGGCTTCCTCAAGGGTATGTAATGTTTAAATTTAATTAATAGTTTAAGGGCATAAATATGAAATAATTTTTCTCGATAGATTAGAAATGAATTCTTGGTGAGTTAGTTGTTATTTAGAGATTTAGCATGTTTAGTTAATGACTTTAAGTCTAGTCCGTTTTTTCCTAGCAATTTTAAAATTGTATTAATTTATTATTTTTTTTATTTTTGATACTTCATTTTGATAACAGATGGCTCTACCATCCTGCTCACTTTACTGCAGTAGGGTATAAATAGGACCGTTACACTCGTTGCTTTTCAGACTTGTAAATTTCCTTTTTCTTTGCTCCTGATGAAGAGGGACCTGTTTACCCTAGAAATCGGTTGAGTTTTTTGTCAAAATCTACGCCGAATACAAGGGTGTTTCTTTACAAATTGAGCTATTTAATGTTAAGCATCGTTTATTAAATTTATAAATATTTATTGCGAATTATTCTAGGATTTGTAAAGATATTTTTAATGGTGTTATTTACTTTTATAAAGCTCCAAAACATGTCAAAAGTGTCCAAATTCTGTATGAAAAAATAATGAATTACAAAATATTAATAAAATCGATAAAACTTCAGATAGTTTTTTACCAAAAGTTTCAGAAGTGTATCGGTATTTCAAGTGTTTTCGTACGTTAGTTATAAAACAACCTGAGATCTTAGGAGAAAGTGAAGTGAAACACACAATGGAATTAAAGAAAAGTCCTAATTTTTGTTTGCCATAGATAAATTTTAAGCAAAAGGTTAAGGCAATGAGCATTTAAATAAAATATCAGCAACTGAATTACTTTATCACTGCGTGCAATTATATTATCTGGACGTTTATTTGAGAATTTATTTAAAGATTTGTCACGGTTGCTAATCATTAATTCACGTAATTGCATTTAAATTAAGATGACCATTTTCGAAATCTGTTTCCTGCCTTTATTACAATCTTAAAGAGCGAGTTTCCTAAATTATTGGTAGCGTGTTCGAGAGCATTAACATAAGTCACTGGACAATCTTACCATTGCTACAAATTTGTTCGAAAGCGCCATTTGTTCAAGCTAGACTGTCAAAGTTGTTTCGCAAAGCCCATTGCGATTGTCAAGGCTCTTTCCGATATGGAAGTTGTAGACGGAATTTGTGATTTCAAGTTTTCTCCATATTGTGAAGTTTTCGTAAATCTTGCAATTACATCCGTTTAGATAAATGGCAACTGCCTAACTATTCGACTTCTTGTTATGCCAACATAAGCAAGAATCGCTCATGAGAAGGCAGACACATTTGCGTTTTCTTACGTGAAAAGAAATTTCAGTTATTGGTATTTTAAAACATGCATCATGAATTTTCGTCAAATTAATTCATTAAATTAAACTTCAGCATAAAGGAAAATTTTATTTCTTCGCCTTTAATGTTGATTTAGTTTAAATATTTATGTTGTTTTCAATTTGCTCGCTTTCATTGATGGGAAAGTCTGTTTATAAATAATTCTATATAGTTCTACATATCAGTTCTATACAGGTGTAACGTCATTAGGATTTTTGAAGAAGGAAAGATGAAAAATGAGCAATGCCGTCGCCAAGACTCAAATCTGGACCTCTCAAACACGCGCCAAATGGGCTACCGTTACACCACAAGCAAGAAGCACGGAGAAAATACCTTATATACTCCCCCATTTAAAGCGAGACTGAAGATTAGGGCTCCCGATCGCCATATTCTGGGGGTGAAGAATCATCCTCCACCACATTTTAGTTCAGGCGCTACTGTACAGTCATTAAGATTTTTGAAGTAGGGAACCCGAAAATTGAGCCAATGCCCTGCTGGGTTTCGAATCTGTACCTCCTCGCGATTACGCGCCGTGCGTGCTAGCGTTACACCACGAAAGCATGCAGAATGGAGGGGAACATACTTTGTCAGTTAATAAGGTACACATAGATCATGAAAGTTTTCATAACTTCTAAAATTATGTTGCAGATTTAAATTCCATAAAACTGGTTCACTGATTTTCCTTAGGTTATTTGCTCTATTCTGATTTACATTTTTGAGGTAAGATAGACGAAAGTGCATTTACACACTTTTTAGGTCTTTTTACATTGTTTAGGAATTTGCTATTTCGTTAAATTGTAAATATAAATAATAACTTTTTTTTAGTATGCTATTGATTAAAAATCACTTTTTATTCATTTTGCCTATCCGCCGGTGCTGGGTTTTTTAATCTTTACCTTCCCAGCTTTTAATGGTGGGATCTTAAGTTGTATTCCAATGTTTTACTACTAAATCTTACAGTCTTATAAAGGAAATATAGATTTCTTTTATAAAAAAAATTCTTAATTTTATGAAAAGAAATTCCATATATGCCTTAAACGAAATTCAATGTTGAATAGTTTTAAAATTCCATCTTTGAAACTTACGCTTAACGCATTGGGTAAAAGTACACTTAACGCATTGGGAATATATAGATCAATTTAAAATTTTCTGAAATATATACTTTATCTTTTTAAATTATCTTGTTAATTTTCAATATATGAAAATTCAAGAATATATTCATAAAATAATACACTTTAACTGAGCTAGTTTTATTTCTCTAAACTTAGATCCTGAATATCTTATATTTGCAACCTTTGGAAAATGGAATTTTACCAAAATGCAAAGTAATTAAAAAAAAAATCTGATGTATGCACTACATGACTTCATTGTACGGAGTATTAAATTATACGCAATTTGCATATCATTTAAACTCATTGGACTGAATTAAATCTACTTCCTCGATAGCGCATAAACCAAAATAGAAAAAAGACACTCTTTAAAATTCACTATGTTTGTTTACCATAGCGACACTCTGGAGCAAGCTTCATTTAACAGCGTTACATCTCATTCATTTTATAATTCAGAATGCACAAAAATTATGTATATCATCTAGGGAATTACCTAATCGTTGCCATATGTTCTGTTCAAATACTATGATAAATCTAAAACGATGTGTAAAAGAATTAAATAAACAAAAATTAAACAACAAACTTGTTTGTATTTTAAAACAAAATAGAAAGAGTTTTTCGCAGACAATTCAGAATTTCTCATTCAATTAATGCAGTTCTCTGTTCGCGACAAGGCAAAAATACATAAAAATTCAAAATATCTATATAAAAAATTACTAAGTAAATATTAAACACTTACTTCCTCGAATAAATTTCTGAATGGATTAAGCATGATTTAATTGGCAATAATAAAAGAAGGCGTTATCTTTTGTTGTTGCGGAGCTTAGTTTCCCTAGAATGGCAACAAATCCAATATTCTCCTAAGTTTCAAATATAAACAAATATGTCCGCCATGAGAAAAATGATTAGGCTTAGCCGCACTTAAACAACTTTTAAATTGTTGATAATTCTATACTTCTTGCATGCACGTTTACTAAACGCATAAAAACCTTAAGCGGAAGATAAGAATAACATAATTCAATAATTTTTAAAGCAAAAAAATGCTCAGTTTACCAGTATATAAGAATTAAAAAAAATTAGCTCAGTAAGCCGAGTAACAGAATGGATATATATATATATATATATATACATATAGTTATATACATTTGGTGCAGCCGTTTGCAACCAAAACGGAGGTGCACATCTACATGTTATACAGTAACAGTCCTATATACAAAATTTCAACGTTCTGAGTCTATTCGTTTTTAAGTTATGTGAGACACATACATACATACGTACAAAAATCTCTTTAGAATTAATTTTAAATCAGTTTTATAATTTTTTTGGGGAAAAGAGGCCTTTATGTTAAACATTGTTAACATTGTTAAATTGCATTCCATAGCGGTCAAAGTGGATATTTTCGTTGAAATGTCATATCCGAAATTTTTCGCGATTACAATACTTCCTTTTTACTTCGTACAAAGAAGTAAAAAGAGAAAGAAAGAGAGAAGTTAGAAAATTCTTCCTCTTACGAAAACTTTACATACCTACCCTGTATATGAAGAACCTTCATATATAGGTTAGGTATACCTTCATATATATCCCTATATATGAATAGCTCTCCAGTGTGAATCATCCAATTTTTTTTAAAAAATGGATAGCTATAACATTTTTCAATAAATGTATGAAATTTTGTTCTTCAGTTTCAGCACTCATAAAACGTCATTGTATGTTTCTAAACAAATTCTAAAAACTAAAGATTTACATTATTAATAATAAAAAACTTCCATGATGTTATATAAATATTTAACCTAGTCTTTAGAAAGGTAAAGAGATTCTCAAGATATCGGATAAACATATTTAGCCTTATATCAGTACCATTGCAAAAGGTGCTTGAACTAGACAGTCTTCCTAAAGAATCAGCCATATTTGCAATGCACTCAGCGTAGAAATGTAATAGGTGATTTGCATTGCGGTGTATAGCATGAAAACATAGCATCCTTCACAAACACATTTCACGGAATTTCAGCATATTTTATCTGCGCTATGTTTTTAAAAATTAAAACACTTCTCGAATATTTCGTGAAAACAATAACCATTTTTAGATTTTAAAAAATGAAGAGTAATAAAAGATAGTATACTTGAGTAAGGAGTTCAAAGGAAGATAGCTTTAATTAATAAAGAAATAAAATTCCTGGAAGGCATTATTTAATTTGTAAACCAGACAACATTTCAAAAAAAAAAAAAGGTTAGAGGTTAGACCTTTAATTCATTTCAGTTTGGAAGCAATGTTTTGCCGTACTAAATTACATTAGGCATCAGAATTTTCAAAAGAGTTGAAAAACTATTATATGCAATCGATTAACTAAAAGCAACGTATGTTATCATATTTCAGCATTTCAGCACTATAGAAAAGTATATAAGATTTGCAATAACTTCAAAATAAAGACTTTTCCAAAAAGTGATATCATTACGAAAAGTCTTTATGATGATTGTAATGCTCTTTGCTAAAGAAGATTCAATTTAGTCTCAACCACTAAGTGAAGTATAGAAGAAGAACTGTTTAAACCTGGGATACTGGGTTACATACTATAAGCAGCAATTTAATATTCGAAATATCCGTTCATGCTTCTATTTTATTTGAAGATAATGAACTGTTTGCCATAGTTCTGGAAGAGAGCCTTCATTTACGTTGATCAAATAAAAGCATAATGTCCAATATTATGCATTTAGTGCATAATATTGGACATTATGCACTAAATGCATAATATTGGACATTATGCTTTTATTTGATTAGAGTAACTCTAATGCATTCTCTTGCAATATGCAAAAAATCATTTTACATTCACTCATTATTAAAAGAGTTAGGATTATTGATGTTTAAACAGAAGCGGTTATCAAATCATGCAAAGAAAAAGTCCTTTTTCATTATGAGTGCTGAATCTGTATATCGAAATAATCATCAGTGTCTTTTTTCAGGAAGAAATTTTACATTTTTATTCTTTAATTTATTTCTCTTGGTGTAAGCAAAAAATTCAAATTATTTACTGTGTTTTGTAAATTGATAAATTGTTTAATTAAATGGACAAGAGCTTGCGCAAATTAAGAAAATTTCGAAATTATATCTATGTTTAAGAAACGTATTGAACCAAAAGTATTAAATATATCCCCGAAGAATTATACAATTAGATAGAATCGGATGCCTGAGAATGCACGATCGTGCCTGCAGAGCTCTTATCTCTGCATTTCTCGCAACAGCTGGCATAATTTTATAAACTTATAAGGTATTTCTCCCTTCTTCTTAGCATGTCTTCGTGGTGTAATGGTCAGCACACTCGGCGCGTATTCGTGAGGTCCGAGGTTCGAGTTCTGGCGAGGGCATTGCTCATTTTTCATGACTCCTGCTTAATCTCTACAGTGGCACGAGAACTAATAAAAGGTGGTGGATGATGATTCTGCACCACCAGAATTTGGTGATTGGCTTCCCTAATCCTAATCCCTAGTCACCCTTTAAAACTGGGAGTATATAAGGTATTTGTCCCTTCTTTTTAGCATGCTTTCTTGGTGTAATGACCAGCTTACTCAGCGCGTATTCAAGAGGTCCGAGGTTTGAGTCCCGGTGAGGGTACTGCTCATTTTTCATGTCTCCTGCTTCGAAAAAACCTAATGTTTCTATAAGCTGTCAGGTGAAATGAGTAGCCATAAACGTTATGGAGGATGAAATGAAATGGACAATCGTCGGCAAATTGGAGGCATACCAAGCATAAGCGCATGTGGTTTTAGAGCTCAATGTAAAACCCGCTGTTGTCTGCAGTTTGTGAAAATAATTTCAGGACACTATCGGACAAGGTCGATAAAGATCCACACTGACGAATGATTATTGTTATTTGGCATTTTCACACCACACATAGGACTACTACAGATTCAAGCTCTCACATGCCTGAAGGCTTCTTGAGATAGCGCTGTATGCTAGAAAACCCAATATTTGAATCGCACTCGCTGCAGTACTCAAGAGAATGTCTTCAAGGCGCATGCTGAAGACAACATGCTCCTTGAACTAAACCTTAGTGGAGCACCTGTTTTTCAAGATGACTCTAGATTTTACCTGGACATTGATTCTCGGCGTACCGGTATCTGTAGAGAGTCTGGGACCCTCTCTCATTAAGGAAATAGTTCATTATGTTATTGAAGGTGTCATGATATGGACAGGCATTATGCTGGACTGCCGCACAACCCTGCATGTGTTTCCCAACGATTCCCTGACTTTTCATGGGTGTAGTTTGTCCTCGGTTCCTGTTAAAGAACGATAGCGTTGAGCTCAGCTGGTCGACGATTGCTTGAAAAATATGTATATTCGCCACTTGGATTGGCCATCCAGAACTATTGATCTTAATCCTACTAACAATATCCGGAACGCACATGGAAGGCCAATTTTATATCGTCATGTCCCTCCGAGAGATGGGGTCAGATCGACTGTCACAAGATCTCACCAACTCCCTTGTGTCCAGTATACCGTCACTCTGCGTGGCCTGTCTGTCTGTGAGATGGGACCCTAACCCACATTAGACTTTTTCTCCGTTCGGTCATCACTGCACGGGTAAGCTTTACATATAAGGACACATAATGCGACGCATAAGGACTTTTAAATAGTACAGTGTGCGACTTAGGATATGTATTAGATTTATATATAACATTGTTCTAATATTGGTATTTTCATACAAAGTCAGATAGTTTCTGAAAATATATACATTTTGTTTTCCATATTTAGATTCTACGACTTAAACTGCGATGCCAAACTGCGAAGTTTTATAAAAACCGCAAGAATAGGTTTTAAAAAATTAGCTCTCAAAATTTTAGATCTTCAATGTTAATTCAATTTGGTATCTATTTGGTAATATATCTTTTTTTATTAAATTTATTTGATTCTTCCTTTCATATTTCGAAATTTAGGTTCATTCCAAACAAAATTCGCCAATTTTTTAAGATTTATTTTTTTAAATTTGTATTTTTAAATAATTTTTATATTTTCTTCGAAAAGATTTTGAATTATAACCTATAAAAGTTTTGCCATCATCTTGAAGTATTTGTATATCTAATCATACCTGCAAAACATTAGTGTTTCTCTATTCAAAATTTCCTAAGATATACGTGAATTTACATGTTGGCGCGTTTTGAAATTTGGCATATTTGTTATAAGCGAGAGTAACGCCAAATGTGGTTTACGCACTTTCTTAAAATTATTTGAAAGTATGAAAGATGACCATTTTTTCCGCTCGTCCACAATGAAAAAAATAAAATGATAAACTCAAAAAAAGAAAAAAAAATTTAAAGGATTTCAGATTTTAAATTACGTCCAAAGGCGCGTTTTTTTAATGTTTCGTGTGCTACCTTTTTTTATTAAATATCATGTACTACGTACTCAAACCATAAAATTCAGTTCAAAATCAATATCGCAAAATCATTTTAAAATGAACAAATTTCCGTAAGTCTCGTGCGCTGGAGATAAAAATGTTTTTTTTTCCGTACAGTGTTGCCATTGCTCGCTTTGAAATCATTTAGATTGTTAATCAGAAATTCGTTGAAATGTTACAAAACATAAAATCGATAATAAAGCAAATTTCAAATTCAAAATTAGGGCTTCCAGATGCCTATATTCGCAGTAGGATTACGTCATTCAAAATTCGATGGCTCTAGGTTTTATCACAATGCGAGAAACATGCATACATTTATGCAGATTTTTCATTTTTTAAAATTTAATGCAGAGCGATAACATTTAGTGGCAACAATCTGAAAAGTGAAACGGGCATTCAGAGTGAATCGACGCAAAATCGCAAAACGAAAGTAATAGTCCTTCGGGAGTAAATCCCTTTGGACTAAAAATAGGTTGCCATAAATTGAAAATTTCGCCAAGTAAATTATTCTCGCCGCAAACTGGAAAAAGGGCGCAAAGATAATTATTTTAATTTCTCCGTAAATTTCGTACCAACTTTTACAAATTTAATATTTAGACATAATTTGTGTCGTAGAATCGAAATATGGAGAAAGATTGACATGTCAGTTCAGAAAACGTCCGCTTTTGTGCCAAAATACCTATATTAGAACAATGCTATACATAAATCTAATATATATTCTAACTCGCACTTTCGAGACATGAAAAACGCAATTTGAATTTCGTCAATCGGTCCAGTAGAACGGGAG
>KK119792.1:8449-20462 GCA_000611955.2 Stegodyphus mimosarum
CCTACACGTTAAAAAAAATTTTTTGTAAAGGTTCTACTACATATATAATTCTGACAAATACCTTTTCGATGATGATTTTAAATTGAATATCAGTTCCTTGGAGATTGTATATGGAAAGTTTCTTATTTATTGTGAATTATTGGTTTATATATACATTACTATGGCAAAGCACGCTAAAGAGGGATGCCTTCTTGAAGGGCTTTCTAAGGGAAACTGGGTCATATACTGGTTACACATGAGAAAATCTCGAATTCAGCCTGTTTGCCTGGATTCGAACCCGGATCAAACTGCCAGGGTTCAGCAAATTCACCGCTCTGCCACTAGTTCGCTATTTTACTCAAAGGACTAGATTTCTTCCGACAAATAATTCCTCTTATGTATACGTAATTTAAATGCTAGATATTTTCATTATTCTATATATTTCTAAAGCTAATGTAACTAGCGAATTTCATTAAACATTTAGTTTTTATGATTTTTATTATCTCTTTCCGCTGTACATTTTTATATCTCTCTTTCCAAGGAAAGCGCTGTCCAAAGCGATCCTTAAGTTAGAGAAAAAAATAAGAAACATTGTTTCTACAGAAGCAGTTAAAAGAATAAGTGAAATTTAAAAAAATGATAAACTTGGAAATTTGCGAATAAAATACGAAAATGGTCATATTTTGATGAATATAAAAAAGAAATAAAGGAAATCTGCAATAGATGGCTGTTAAAAATAATTTAATTATTTTGTAAACAATATATATATTTATTAAAGATAACATGAACAGAAATTGCTCAAGAATATCTGCGTGTGAAGATGAAGCTATTATCAGACAACAAAATATGTAGATAAAAGTTGTTGGTTATATACAAAATGCTAAATATTATTCTCATGGCATAATTTTGAAAGTCACTGATTTTACATTTTTCTTCCACAGATAATTAATATTTTCTGACTGTTGAAATATTTGTTGAATATCTATTTTTCTCATAAAAACTGTAGCATTTCAAATTTTTTTTAGCTTTCTGTTTTATACTCTTAATGCTAGCATAGTATTTGGAACTGTAATTGGAAAAAATTATGAAAATGGGTACATTGCTTTTACTTTTTTAGTTTATTTTTTTTATTAAGTATAAATGTTTTCGTAGAGCTTTTCTAAAATCGTTTCTGATTATTTACAGAATCTATACTGTTAAAAATAGTTTACTGGGCCTGATTTACTTTGCATTATTTTTTCCATGAAAGCCCCGAAATATATGTACGTAGTTAACGTTTTAAAACTGTTACGAGTTTGAACGTTTTTAGAATTTCGTGTATAAACAGAAACTGTTTTACGAATATTGTTACTTGAATCTTGATTAAGCATATCTATTCTCTTTTTCAGCCAAACTTTTATCTATAATTGCATTTGAAGTATCATCCATTCCCTCTTCTTCAAGGAATGATATTTCACTTATGTCTCGATCTGTTTCTTCTGGCTCAGAAATCCTTTCTCATCTCATTTTTCTTGAACCAAAATTACTTTTTCAACATCCATCACATCTCCTAGAAGATCGTCAGCCTTCAACATGGAAATTCTTTGAATTTAAAAAACTTTGCTTTATTAAAAAAGTCTGCCTTAAAAACCGATTTTAAATTCTGAATGCATGCCTGCCGTTCTCTGGGAAAAAGCATTTTGATGAAAATTGAAGGAACAGAAAATTTTCCACCCACATATAAGAGGCTTAAAGTGAAACCCTTTGGAAGGATGTAACTAAATAAGGAGGACGAAAATTATCACTTACACAGAAATTTACTTTTTTCTCAGTTTACAATATTATTTGTGAGAATTCTTTTTTTATCTCTATCACCTTCTGCTTGACAGCTAGGCTTATACAGGCGAAGAGTTTTGATCAGAAAGTGTTAGACTCTTCTCTGTTTGTTTTCAAACCTAAGCATTTCCTTAAAATTTCCCCTGACCATGCTGTGTCTTCCGAAAATTCCTTCCCCATTTGTGAATCCTTCCCCAACATCTCTCCTTATTCTTTCACCTCCCCGATACCCCTTCTCCCACACCACTTCTAACTTCTCAAATCCCATCAAAGGGGTTGTCCCTCCGATAGCACGCGCCTTCCTCTAGTTCTGAAAACTATTCTGAGAGTTAAGATGGTCGTTTTTTGGGTAAAATAAAAAATGTTCTTACTTTTTGTAAAATACAACATGAATTACAACATTTTATATCATATTATTACGTATTTATATGATTATTACTGAATAAGCATGTGCAATATTCTAAATTTTAAAGTTTTTTTTATAACAGCCTACCTATTTTTTATGTAAAAAATCACACGCCGAATAAGTATTAATTTAGAAATCAAACAACAAAAATCAGAGTTATTTTGCAAATTTTCACAGGACTAGTTTCGATGGTTTTACCGAATCAATTTCCTAAGCTGCCAAAGAGCAAATGAACGAGATAAGATATAGTGATAAGACAAGATAAGAATGGCTGGACAGGAGTTAAGCTATTGGCGCCATCTATTGATCAAACAGGAAAACTAAAACATAATTTCCTTAAAGACTGAAGGTAAAGATGGATTGGAATTAGGGTCGTTAACTTGAACACAGATATTTTTTTGAATGTGAAACGTCTCTAGAAAATCTAATTCACCAATGGAAGATGTCTTTTGAATAATTTTGGCTGCAGAAAACTGGGAGGCGTGATTTTCGGACCAAAAATGCTGGGCAACAGAGGAACTTCTGTGTTTCCTTTTTCTCAACATATGCTTCATGTTCTTTAACGCGAAGGATCTCTTAATTTGACCAATGTAAATTAAACCATATTGGCAAGGAATCCTGTAAGTACCCCAGGAATTCATATCCGGAATAGGGTCCTTAAGTATGGAACTCGGAATTTTATTGGTAGGAGAATAAATGACCCGAAGGTTAAATTTCTGTAAAATACGTGCAGTTTTATAGCTAATTGATGAAAAAAAAGGAATGACAACAGAATTCTTATAATCTCCTAAAACAAAAGAATGCTTTTTGGTGTGTTGAGAAGAGAATTTTTTTTAATTGCTTGGTTAATAATGTTGGGTGAAAAGCCCCTATCAATAGCTACTGCTTTTAAATAATTTAGTTCTTGATCAAGAGTCAGTTTGGAGAAGCAAACTTGAAGTGGACGGACAAAGGAATAAAATGAAGCTAACTTTTGTTTAGTCGGATGACATGATTTGAAGTGTGGTGGAAGTCAAACCGATGAAGGTTTACGGTAAAAAGTCATACTGAAGTTGGACGTGCTACGTGTGACCAAAATGTCGAGGAACGGAAGAGAATTGCATGTCTTAAGTTCAAAAGTGAACTGAATAGCAGGATGAATGGAATCCATTGTTGAAAGAACTTTATTTAAATCATCTTTATTACCTTCAAACAGGGTAAAAGTATCGTCTACGTAGCGGAACCATACAGGAAAGTTTAAAGTTTCAAACAATTTTGATTCATAATAATGCATGTAGATATCAGCCAGGATGTTACTGAGGGGGCTTCCCATGGCTAATCCTTCAGTTTGCTTCTAATATTTATTTTGGAAAACAAAATGCGTTTTTTTCAAAGAGTTGTGTAAAGGAAATGAGCTCATCAATTTCGATGCAGGAGAAATGAAATTTACGAAGTCTGGTTTCTGACATCTTAATGCACCCTCCATTGGAACATTGGTAAATAATGATTTTACATCAGAAGAAATCATGAGTAAATTTCTAGGAGAAATGCTTTTAACTTTTTTTACGAACTCTATTGAATTTTTTATGCTGTAAAAGTTATTATCTAATAGAGACTCTATTAGGAAAAAAAATTAGAAATAAATAAATAAAATGCTTGAAAGAAACAATGCTCTGTCGGAAAAATAAGAATTCAGGAGCAGATCTAATTAATATTGAGTAAATGACTATCTCGCAAAATTAGCGATATATCGCCAAGTTGCGCATGGTTTTGCCAATTAATTTTTGCCGCCAAATTTGGCAAGAAATCGTCAGAAGTCGTCAAACTTGGCGTCATTTTATTTCGTCTCTATATAACTATAATTGGTATTGTAAGTAAATAACTGTAACTGATCTCTATATGTAACTTTAACCTATCCTACCTTCATATGCCTATCAGTAATTTCGAGAAAAGGAAGGTACTAGAGATTTGGCGGCACAGGCAAAACTATACAAGACCTGAGAGAGCTTCAGCTCTCAGTTTTCTCAGGTATTAGATAAACATTAAAAAAATAGTATTTTAATTTTTATATAATACTTATAAAACAGTTTTTATTTTCAATTTTTAATTTTAAAAAATACAAAGTAAAACTAATGAAATAAAACAAATAATATAAAGAAACTAAAACATTTTTTGTTTTCAATGACTGCACAAATACAGAAGTACGTTGTCGCAAAAGGAAGTAAAATGTAGTTGTTCGTTTTGATAAGTTCTGATATTCTTCTGACAAAATGATCAAACTCTAATTTGACAATTTGTTTTAAATTTGGGCTTTATTAGTTGCCCAGTTAGTTTTTAGAAATCAGCTGCTCTCATATACGTCGATTTAGCGGTTGTCGAGAAAGAATTTCAAATCCAGGATATTTCTTTCTGCTACATATAGTGAGAAGCAAATGCTGTAAAATTTCGTTCTAAATTTCGTTGTCTATTTATAAACTTTCTTCATTTAAAAAGTTATCTAAGATAAGGAAACATTAAAATTTATTCTTTTGTAATGAAGAAATTAGGAATGTCAGTTTTCGTTTGAAAGATGCAATTTTATCCGTTACATTAAAAATGGAATTCTTTTTTTCTTGTGACAGTAAATTTATTTCATTACACTTATACCTGCTAAATAAACAACAGCCATTAACCACGTAGAATTTGTTAAATATTCTATGAAGTTTTGCTTCAAAGTGTTTGATAAAAAGAAAAAAAGTAACTCGCTACGCGACTCAAGCCATCTTGAGAATATTCTTTCTCTAGATAACTACTTTATTTACTCTCTCGATAACTACTTTATTTACTAAAGTAGATAACTACTTTATTTACTGGGATATAATGTGCAGTATATCGGCTATCCATTTCATAGTTAAAATTTTACATTAACTAGACTGCGAAGCAGTCGCTATTTTATATAGTTAATAATTTTTAAAACTGTATCTAAAATACTTCATAAATTATTATTGTTAAGACTGCCAGACCATTGACCATCAAGTCATTAGGAGAAGAACTCGCCATTAATTTTTCACAATACTATCCAAATTATTTAATGCAGAACACACGTCCGGATGAGTAGCAGTCATGTCTTGTCCGAAATGAGGCAGAACACATTGAATTCACTTTTCAAATTATTGCCACCAAATATTATCGCCCTGTATTGCACTTAACGAAATTAAATAATGAAGAATCTGGATAAATGTATGTATATTTCTCGCATTGTGCTAAAAAACGATACCTAGAGCCATCAAATTTTGAATATTGAATGTTTTCACCCTAAAATGGGCATCTGGAAGCCCAAATTTGAAATTTGAAATTTTATTATCGATTTCATATTTTGTAACACTTAACGAATTTTTGATAAACAAACTCAAGGATTTCAAAGTGAGCAATGGCAACATTGTACAGAAAAAAAAATTTATCTCCAGTGCGCGATACTGTGTATCGGAAATTCTAAAGATATGCTCATTTTAAAATTACTTTGCGATATTGCTCTTGAACTGAATTTTATGGCTTAAGTGCGAAAACGTGATACTTAATAAAGAAAGGTAACACACAAAATGTTAAAAAACGCCCCTTTGGACGTAATTTAAAATCTGAAACCCTTCAGTTTTTTTTTTTTTTTGTAATTAGCGTTTGTCGACAAAAACATGACTTTTTGCTGCATTTTTAGCTACTTCCAAAATAATTCCACAACCTCTTTGTCTTGCCAAAAATTGCTTCTGCACCGGCTGTACAAA
Organism: Stegodyphus mimosarum; assembly: GCA_000611955.2. NCBI lineage: Eukaryota > Metazoa > Arthropoda > Arachnida > Araneae > Eresidae > Stegodyphus > Stegodyphus mimosarum. Next base: position 14,387 of record KK119792.1, read on the forward strand.
CGTTGGTAAACTTTTTCAGATCAAGTGTTTTTTAATATAAAAATAATTATTAACGCAGATAAATCTACCTTTTCGAACTGCTCTTTGTTGATCGCATTCGTAAAAGAATAAATCCCTTTCAGTGCTATTATTACACGCATAGCACAAAAATAGCAGTAAAAGAGACCTGCGATGTTTGGTGGCTAATTTGCTTATATATTAATGTCTTAATGATACTTTATGGGGAAATTAGCAATTAAGTATTGAGAAGCATACAAAGGGGGTCAATGGTTGAGTTACTTTTAAGCCTATCGAACGTAAAAAAATCAATTCAGATTTCAAGTTAAATTAAAAGGCTTTTTAGTGATAGAAAATTAAATAAAAAGTGAAATTTCAATTTCCTAATATATCTTCATTGTAGCGGAAACTAAAATACTTATTTTTTTTAAATAGTACTTGTAATGATTAAAAATATTACCCCTCTTAGTATTAGTAAAAACTGTATATTTATATACTTCGCAATTTAAAAAAAATATATATATGTATAAAATAAACATGTAAAAAATCTATAGAAAACTGACTCTAAAATACTAAAGTGATATGAAAACACTTCTTAACTTCTGAGCATAGAATTGAAACGTCACCACCAGAAATGCATTCTGCATGCAATTTCTATAAAAATGAAAGTCACCTGGTTCCATAGTATATTATTAAATTTATTATACGCTTGATTTAAATCACTTTGACTTATATTTTCGCATTAAGCTTCTTTTAAGAGTTGTTTCAAATTGCGTTCAAATGCATAAAAGAGACGAAGTTTTATTGCACTTTAACCTCAGTTACATAATTTTTTCCTAAACATTTAGTGACTGGTTTCGAAACGCCGCTCTAGATGTTTTTTTTTCCCTTCAATGCAAAATGATGTCATATATTTGCACATTGCTCTGACCGTCTCTGAATTATTTTGTTTGCAGTCTCAATAATTTTATAGAGACTTTAGGTATTTTTTGAAAGCAGGAGAGATGAAAAATGAGCAGTGACTTCGCCGGGACTCGAACCACGGACCTCTCGAATACGCGCTGAGCGTGCCGACCACTACACCCCGAAGCCATGTAAAGAAGGCGAGAGAAATACCTTATACATTCACTTCCAAAAGTTAAGCACGAAGATGTAAAAGGAAAGAAAATCAACAAATACTGCTTTGATTGACACAAAATTTGGCAGGAAAGTAACATATATATTTATGCATAAAACAAAATCAATAATTATATACAGAAATGAAAACAATATTAAATTTTTCTATGTTATCAGATAATGAAATACTGGAGACTTAAACAGAATTATGTATAAAGTGAAAATAAACAGCATAAAATGAAAAAAAAAACGGACATTACTAGGGTATGTGATATGTATACAAAGTTTACACCTTGTGACCATGCTTTCAATTAGGTGGTCAATTAGGTGGTTAAGCAATCCCCATTCTTCTTGTAGAGCAGTTTCCAGCTCAATAAGAGTGGCTGGAGGTGGGAAACGTGAAGATACAGCACGGCCGAGAGCATCCCAAAGATTTTCAATGAGATTAAGGTCGGGCGAATATGCTGGCCACGCCATACGCGCAATCCTTTCACTCTCCAGGTAGTCATCGACGATGTCAGCTCTATGGGAACGTGCGTTATCTTCCATTAAAACAAAAGTAAGGCCAACTGCTGCAGCGTACAATCTCACAATGGGTTCTAGAACTTCATCTGGATACCGGACAGCCGTCAAAGAACCCCGTTTAAAGATGTGCAGGTTGGTGCGGTATCCTAATGAAATCCATGCCCACACCATAATGCTTCCGCCTCGGAATACGTGATGTTCGGTGATGTTTTGGGATTGACTGCGCGTTAGTTGTTCACGCCATATCCTTACACGCTTGTCATCTGGTTCCAGAGCAAATCTTGACTCATCAGTAAACATGACAGTGCCCGAGTCAGACACATTCCAATTGACATGTTCCCGACACCACTGTAATCGTGCCCCTCTTGATTGGACGGATAGAGGAACACAAATTTGAGGTACTCGGGCGTGCTGTCCACTCATATGTAATCTTCGGCGTGCAATAGTTGCAGATATCGCCTTACCAATGGACGCTGTAACCATAGATGTCACACGTGTGGAGGTCTCTCTGCGATTCCGCTTGGCTACAATAGCAATATATCGATCTTCCGCGGGGGTTATAACCCTTGGGCGACCGGCTACGAGCCTTCGAATAACTGTCTGTGGGGTTTGGAATTGTTTCCATAAACGTGAAATTACAGAATGATGAACGCCGAAGAAAAGAGCAACATCTGTGATCGACTGTCCTGCTTCAATGCGCCTCACAGCACGCCAGCGCTCAGAATCTTCCATTCGTCTTCTGGAAGTCATAGAAACACGTATGTCTTGAAAACAAATTGTACGAAAGTTTTAAACACCTTCTATCAGCCCTTACAATCAACTTCTGTAACCCTTCACAAAGCTGGCTTCTTATAAGACTGCTTTTTTTGCATATTTCTTGACATGAAAGCGCGATTGGCTGTTACCTAACATATTTGCATACTTTCATCTACCTCTGCAGCGAATTGAATCCTCTTCAATTCTAATTGGCTTCCGGAATTAGCATTTTCCTCTCCGTGCTTAACTTTTGGAAGTGAATGTAATTTAATAATCAAAGACTTTCGTACAAGGCTCTTTCAGCCTACAGAGGAGACATTAGCATTAAACTCAATATTTTATTTTTGTAAAATGGTATTTAGTATGAAAGGAAGAGCAGATAAATGTATATTTCAAAGGAAACGCACTTTATAGATTTAGTGTAAGGCATTTAAAGAATTTTCTGTTATTCTCAGAAACTAAACGCCCGATCAATTTCTGTGTGGCATTGCATGCAACTTAAAAAACCATAGCATTCTATACTAGGTGTATAATATATCGTATTAGGAACAGTTTTTAATAATTCCATTAACGGGGCAAGTATTTTAATTTGTATCGCTTAGTTATACGTTTAAAATATAAACTAGATACTATATTAATTAGTAAGAAACGCGTTTATTGGTTTTAAATCGTTCAATTTATTAAGAAATTACAGATTATTTAAATTCGAAAGATAAATTAAACATCACATCTTTTGCTGACTAGCAACATTCTGAGAACTCTTTAAGCGTAAATTTCATGTTGCGTGGCGTAGTAAAACTTATTAAGGCGAGGGGATGATATTTTTGTGATAGTGTAACATAACGTAATGGGACAAAAATTTTAGAAAATTTTCGTTAAAGACATATCTCACATCAAAAAGAACAGAGGCATGATGACGGACTTTAACACCTGACAGAAGCGCTGAAATTGCAAATCATAAATGTTTTTAATAGATTTTCTTTATATTACGTTATATTTTAATTGTGTGCTGTCTCTCATTTTTATGCATTGTGATCTGTAACATTTACTATTTATATTATTATTTCCAAGCCCTAAAAATAAGCTATGAATGCACAGCTAACACCTTCTTTATACCCAGGAACCATCAATATAAATGCCAATTTTACTGTATTTTAGAAATAATATACCAAAGTATATGCCATATATTTTTCCCGAATGGTAAACATTTTTTTTCATACTATCAAATATTTCCTTACCTGTCATATAATCAATAAATTCAGTGCTAGTTAGGTAATCATCGAAAATCAAGAATTTCTTATAAAAGTATCTAAATTGTATTGAAATAGGTGGAACACTGGCGACCTAAACAGCTTCAGTTGAAACAGTCCAGAAGGCTTCAGCGCCTACATAATATCTGAAACTACGGTATATCGAGCATCGTTATAAACAGAGAAACACGGTTAATAGCTAATAAGAAGTAAGAGAGGTGAAGTAAAGAATGTTATTTTTAAACCTGCAGCCTAATCTCATTAAAAGAGAAGTTATTCTGAAAAAATTAAGGTGATTCTCTTACATCTGAAATCTTCTCTTCGATAGCTGGATCAGTATAAACATTACTCACTGTGTTTTTCAGTATTAGGGCAATGACATTTAGACATTAAAAAACAAGAAGAAAAGATCTACCGTACGCTTTTGCAAAGTGAGAGGATACAATTTTTACATTCGCTAATCACAACACAAACCTTTTTAAAAAAGAGTCCTTCTTAAAATTTTTATCGTAGTGGCTTTAAGATAGGATCAAAATATCTCAATAAAAATGTTTCGGATCTTTCCTTTTGTACAATAAACACGTGTCGCATTACATGTGTTTTCTTTACACAACTCTGGAAGGGGAAGGGAAAGGGAAAAAAGATAAAAACGAAAACGAGAAGAAACAGGAAGTTTCGTTTCTGGTTACAAAACGTCGATCCAAGGGCGCTGGCGGTTGGTGAAAAAAATGATCTTGAGTTCTAATTTTAGAATAACGTAAAATTTGCTTTCGACTTAAATTTTTTTGATCTAACATAACATAACATAACTGAACGCTCATATTGTTGTTCATAATGCACTAAATTTCAGCTGACTTAAAAATACGCCAGTAATGGCATTAATTGTTTAATGTATATTTGATTAATTTACAGTTGAGGATGTGGTTACGTTTAACGGCTGTTGGTCAGGCGTTTATCAGATCACCTACACAAATTATCAAATGGATAGATACATAGATACGGATGTGTATATAGACATTCAGTCGTTCAGCTCCTTCCTGTTATGGTAAAGAGGTAATCCCAAGTAAGGGCTTGAAAGTATAAGTTCCTGAAATTTAACTCCTTTGGAGTGTCAAAATTTGGAAGCAAAACAACATTAACCTTTCATTTAACGCGGATCACTGCATTGGCGAGGAAGGAAAATGTTTTGAGTTTAACATCTTAAAAAACATGAGGTGCGTGTTAAAAATAAAATTCGTAGCTATAACTTCCATTTCTATTTCCTTATACGAAGTAAAGGAAATATTGTAAACACGAAAAATTTCGGGTACCATATTTCAATGAAAATATCCATTTTGACCTCTATCGAATGCAATTTAACGATGTTTTTGTATGACAAATGTAAGGAGAGAATAAAGGACTCTATTTCCACAAACGAATTATAAAACTGATTTAAACTGGATTCAGAAGAGATTTTCCCCTTGCATCTGTACATACGTACGTACGTATGTATGTATGTATCTATGTATGTATGTATCTCGCATAACTCAAAAACGAGTAGCCTCAGAACGTTGAAATTTTGTATATAGGACTGTTATAACATGTAGATGTGCACCTTTTATTTTGGTTGCAATCAGCCGCACCAAAAGTATATAAATATATGTATATATGTATCCACTCTGTTACTCGGCTGAGTGAGCTCAGTTTTTTTATTTTTATATGATAGCAAATGGTGCTTTTTTTTCTTTAAAAATGATTGAATTATGTTGTTCTTATCTTCCAGTTAAGGTTTTTATGCCTTTAGTAAATCTGCATGCAATATTTGTAGAATTATCAACAATTTAAAAGTTATTTAAGTGCGGCTAAGCCTATTTATTATCACCCTATCAGCCATATTTGTTTACATTTGAAACTTAGCAGAATAGTGGATTTGTTGCCAATCTAGAGAAACTAAGTTTCGTAACAACAAAGATAACTCCTTCTTTTATTGTTGCGAATTAAATCATGCTTAATCAGTTCTGAAATTTATTCGAGGAAACAAGTGTTTAAGATTTACTTCGTAATTTTTAATACAGATGTTTTGAGTTTTTATGTATTTTTGCCTTATCGCGAAGCGAGAACTGAATTAATTGAATGAGTTTATTTGTTTAATTTCTTTTGTATATCGTTTTAGATTTATTATAGTATTTGAATAGAACATGTAGCAACGATCAGATAATTCTTCAGATGATGCAATTTTTGTGCATTCTGAGTTATAAAATGAATGAGATGTAAAGCTGTTAAGTGAACCTAGCGCCAAAGTGTCCCTATGGTAAACAAATATAATGAATTTTAAAGAGTGCATTAATTCTATTCTGGTTTATGCGCTATCAGTGAAGTAGATTTAATTCAGCCCAATAAGTTTAAATTAAAAGCAAGAAAACATGTGTATAATTTAATATTCTGTACAGGAA
>KK119792.1:28299-87769 GCA_000611955.2 Stegodyphus mimosarum
TATAAGGTATATCTCCCACATTCTTAGCGTGCCTTCGTGGTGTAATGGTCAGCACACTGAGCCGGTATTTCAGAGGTCCGTGGTTCGATTCCCGGCGAAGGAATTGCATATTTTTCATGTCTCCTGCTACTAAATAACCTAATGTCTCTACACTGGTGCCCGAACTAAAAGAGTTGTGGATGATGACTCTCCACACCCAGGATTTGGCGACTAGGTCCCCTAAAACCCTAGTCGCCCTTTAAAAAGGGGAGTATATAAGGTATATCTCCCACATTCTTAGTGTGCCTTCGTGGTGTAATGGTCAGCACACTGAGCCGGTATTTCAGAGGTCCGCGGTTCGATTCCCGACGAAGGAATTGCATGTTTTTCATGTCTCCTGCTACTAAATAAGCTAATGTCTCTACAACCTTTTGTCATGTTTCTGATAACTTCATGATTCTGAGCTCGTAGAACTTCTGATCTTTATCAGCAAAAGTCTCAACCACGTGTGATTTGAGGTCATCGTTATTAGTGAATTTTTTTGCCATTCAAGAAGTTTTGCAAACTTCGAAATACAGTGTAATCCGATTGTGAAAGATCTCTGCTATATTGGGGACGTGGCATCACTTCCCAGTCAAGCTCCAATAAATTCATATTTGTGGCTAAAAATGTGTGAGGCCTCGTATTGTTGTGATGGAACAAGGTTCTTTTGCGATTAGCCAATTCTGGCGTTTTCCTCTTTGATTGCTTCCTCCAATTTCATAAGTTATTGGCAGTAAATAATTGAGTTAATCGTTTGGTGTCTGGGAAGCAGCACAGCTTATAATACACAACATCTTTATAATCCAACCAAATTGACAACGTGATCTTTTTCTGATGCGATTCAGCTTTCGATACGATTTACGCTGAATCATCATGCTTGGACCACGATAGTTTTCGCTAGTTGTTATTATAAGCAATCCATTTTTCACCATCAGTGATAATTCGATTCAAAAAAGGGTGGATTGCGTTATGTTTGAAATGCGAGTCACAAATAGTGATTTGTTGTGTTAAATGATTTCCTTTCAATTCATTCGGAACTCAAACATCAAGCTTATTAACGAGTCCAGGGCATCTTACGTGATTTTCAATTATTGTGTCTGATACATTTAACCTTTTTGCAATCTCTCGTACAGTTATATGATGATTCGATTCAATTATGGCGTTAATTTTTTCATCATCAACTTCCGAAGTTCGGTCAGAACGTTGACCATCTTCAAGTGAAGAATCTCGAGAACAAAAGTTTTCAAACCAATTCTACACGGGCATTCTCTTAAGCAATCAACACCATAATCTTCATATGTCACTTTGAGGGCCTCAACCCCTTTCTTGCTTTTATGAAAATAAAAAATAAAATATGTCAAAAATGTTTATTTTTGCACATCATGTTAACAGACCGAAAACTAACAGTTGTAAATTACAATACACGGAATTTGCTTCTATAGAAACCTAAAAGTGTCAGCTGCCAAATCTCCAAAGATAAAGCAATTAATTATAGGGTTAACAGAAGAGTAAAGAAATTAACACCTTATTTATTTGTGCAAACCGAAATTACTTTCTTCCCAACCCGATAAGTACTGATTTTTAGGATAAGTAACGTAATTTGTATAGCAACTGTAGTAACATTCGCAGAAAAGAAAATCATTGTTATACATATTTAAGTAAAAGCGCTTAAAAGGTAACATAAAAATACACTCACGTTTGTGAAAATTGCAACACCAAGAAGGAATCGTCATAATTGAATGCAATTTAATACACAGTTGAGTGGTAGTGGTACAAATAAATGATTAAATGTTCAAAGCAAACAAACAAGAACAAGAGATCAGAATCAGTATTTTGTGTGGCCACCACGCGCCGCAATAAGTGCTGCTACACGACGTGGCATGGAGTCAAACAAAGTTTGAATGTCTGACTGAGGAAGAGCATTCCATATCGTTTGTACGCGTACCCAAAGTTCGTCTGCAGACGCAACAGGACGAGGATCACGAGCAAGACGCCGACCAATGACATCCCACACATGTTCAATTGGCGACATATCCGGGGAACACGCAGGCCAAGGAAGAAGCTGTACCTGCTGCGCTGCAAAGAAGGATTTAACAATCCGAGCAGTATGAGGGCGGGCATTGTCCTGTTGAAATACAGCGCCTGGCAAGCTTTGAAGGAAGGGAACAGCTTCGGGCTGTAGAACTTCACGGATATACCGGTTGCTGTTCAGATTGCCCACAATTCGTAGCAATTGAGATCGTCTATGATATGCTATGGCGCCCCAGACCATAACTCCGGGTGTTCGTCCACTGTGGCGTTCGATAATGCACTCCGGAAGGTGGCGTTCACCGGCATAGCGTCTGACACGAATGCGGCCATCATGGTACCACAAATTAAAGCGGGATTCGTCAGAAAACACGACATGCTGCCAATCAGCACGCCAGTCTCTATGCTGATTGGCCCATTGTAGCCGCAGGCGGCGATGGTCGTGCGTTAGGGGGATCCTGTATAAAGGAGTCCGTGCGCGCAGTCCACACTGCAGCAGACGTCTACGAATTGATGAAGCACACAATGAAACACCTGTAGCTATTGACCACAGTGCTGCCAATTGTCTAGAGGAAGCTGTACGGTCCGTCCGCGCCATGCGGACCAGGTGTCTATCATCGCGAGCTGACGTCACATTTCGGGGTCCACTCCCGGATTTCCGAGTTGTCCGACACTCGTCCGTCCACTGCTTCCAAACGCGCATCACTGTGCTGCTGTTACGCTGCACACGAGAGGCTACTGCACGATACGACAATCCAGCTTCACGAAGGCCGATGATTCTCCCTCGTTCAAACTCTGTAAGTTGTTCAAATCTCGCTCTCTTTCGTCGACGAGGCATAAGTACAGATTGAGTTAACGTTTACCACTAGCAGATAACCACCGATAACCATACACGCCTCGCTACAGCCGTCTATTTATTCGGATCCATCAGCCGTTCAGAGGGCGCTGCTCAGCATACGCATGCGCTACGGATTTGCAATTCTAATCATTTGCATATCATGCGCTACTTTGCATTTCCTGAAAATTTCAGCTCACTCGCGTAAGTCCTTCATGGTGTTGCAATTTTCACAAACGTGAGTGTAGTTTATTTCATACTGTGCTACAAGAAAGAAAAACGTTAAGGCATTGTTATAAAGTATCACTTCAAACTGCTATTTAATGACTTAACATGAGCATAGAAGTGCATCTAGTGTATCTAAAGGTAATAGTTCTAACATCTATCACAGGTATGGCATAAGAAATTCCCAGCGCTTGCTTTTGTGATGTTAAGTCATCAACTCGTCTGCCTAGCAGTTGTAAAATCTATGGTCCGAATCGTGGTGAGAATATAGTTGATTTTTCACGTTTTCTAGTGCAGAGAACTTCACATTCTTTACGACATGATATTATGTTGCTATATATATATATATAACAATATTCATAAGTAGGGTCAAGTTTAACTGATATATTAAGCACGTTAAGATGCTAAATGGGGTAGAATCATATAAATGAACAAGAAATTGCATTCCACTTTGCATTGTATGTTGGTAGTGTCTTCTCACGTAGGTATAAAAATAAGAGATTCTGACCTTTTAACCTAAACCTCAAGATTTTCTTTCTGGGTACGGCATTTCATGATAAAACAATAAAAATAATCTGATCTCACACTATAGAGTTAGATGTACAGTTTTTAAGTACCAGAGAGCAATAAAATTGCTGTATTTTCATCAAAGAACTATATAAGTAATTAAAATATGTCAATTGCATGCCTATTTGTAAACTCGAAATTTGCGCTAGAGGACAGTGCTATGAGCTGATGGATTGCTGTTGTTAGCCTGTTTAAATTTGGTGAGTTTTGTAACTTTTATTTCTAATATTTATTTTTTTAGTTAGAAATAAATTATATATTACTTTTAATTAAAGAAATAATTGTTAGTAATAACATTTGTTACTTTAATTATGTTTTCTTAATATAAATTTCTTTAATTTTCGGAAAAAAATTGACTGATCTAAAACTGCAGTTATTAATTCAGCGGATATTATGACTATCTTACTAAAAGTTATTCTTCGAAAATAACCTCACAGATGACATTTCTTTTTTACAGCAGTGAAGTAGAGAAAAGAGCTCTCTGAAGTAAATGTTATCATATGCACACAAGTGCTCTGCATTGCGTTTAATATTTGCGCTTTTTAAAAAAGTAAAATAGCAGTTGAAAAAGAATAAAACAATATTTTTAGCTGATATTTTTTACAAACGAAAGTAATATTTCTTGGCTAAAAGGTTTGTATAGTTACTTTTATTTAGAATTATTTAACATGATGAAATTTTAGAAGTATCATGTAAAAAACAGTTGCTCTCTAGAACTTTAATATTTTTTAGATTTGCAACGTTCAGGAGTGCGCTTTCAAAACTTCCGACTTCTGCAATAGATCGCTTGTTCAGTAATTCAAAATAAATCAAAGAAAATGTTTTTACAGCTCTGATTTAACTTTTATATTTCTCTATATTCTTTTATATATGCAATAGTCTGGGCTGTGCATTTCATGTTTTTGTATAATCACTTATAAAGTTAAATGAAAGTGTAATGAAACATAAAACTCTGCATTAATAGCTGGAGAGAGCAGTGTACTTAGCGTCAACAAAAATTATATGATCATGAATTTATAATAAATAAGGAAATGAAGTATAATAAAAACGAACTTCGTTAAATTTCAATACTTCAAATAAATCTAGTTTCTCCTAGAACAAGAAATTTAACTATCGCAGAATTAATTACATTTATTAGTCTATGATGTTTCAAAATTATTTCTAAATTTCTGCCAATTTGCTAAAGTTTTCAATTTTTTTCTTAAATCATTTCTAAACGAAAAACCGTTTTACTATTGTTACCAAATACAAAATTCCATGTCAGCTTAAGCTGATCTAAACCTATGCGTTTACCAGGCCACTTCTTACATAAGTTTTCCAAAAAGCCTAAAATAAGTGATCAGCTTTCTCCTGTTATGTATTTTCCGCGGATCAGAATTGACAACTAATGAAAAGGAATCAGGAAGAGAGGGAACGCTCTCTACAGAACTGCCTCTATTTCTGAAATATTTCTTCTTTCCGCAGAGTGGCAAAAAATAGTCGAAGCAACTTTCCTTCCCCAGGATAGGAGTACAGCATTACACTCCCCCGCATCACCGTCCTCGTACCATATTTGGTCTGCAGCTGCCGGGGCAACGCCTATTCTAAAATGGCCCCGTCTGCCGCACGCATATTATACTGGAAAGATTCCTGCACTCTCTTCATTTGGAAACACGAGGAAGCATCTGGTGTTTGTGAAGCAAGAGACGTATGTAAAAATGGGACCTTCTTGCAGAAACTGGCGTCTGTGAATTTCTGAGGTCGTTATAGTTGGCACGGTATGATCATATTGTGAAACTGATGTGCAGGCAGCTCATTAGGTTACAAGCATTGAGATCGAGGAGGGGAGAAACTGCCAAAAACAGAGTCTTTCAAAAATAATGTTTTACTTTTTTCCTGAAACAGATGCTATCTTTTCATAAATACAATGACGCACAAAAGAAACTGAAGGCCGAATAAATGTGGAAATAAATTATACTTATTTCTAAATGCCACAGAAGCTGTGTTTTAAGAAAAAAGGGGAATAACAAGGTTCGAATCCCAATTGAACATCAACAAAATGCTTCTAGCAACAGAAAGAACCATAGTACTTCAATCTGTATTTACTGTGCTTCTAAAAATTTAGTTTACAGATACAAACAAATGGCTCATATCATGTTAAAGTTTAATTCCAAGTGACAGATATCGTTTGTTTCTCCTCTCATCATATGATAATGAAATCTACAGTTTAAAGGGAATTCAAAATCTCTTATAAAAGTCATGAAAGAATAAGAATTTGGATCAGTGTATCTCTTACTTTAATTAACGGAACTTATTTTTGTGAGCTTTAGTAACATACAGTTATTACATACAGAGAAGTAATTCACCTCCAGTTATAATTATCTTCCTTTGGGAAACGCCCAGTGAATAAGAGAGGGTTAAGCATTTGCTGAGATATTTGTTTGATGCTGATACAGTATATTTATAATTGCTATTTATTCGAATATGAAGTTTATATCTAGAGTAAATATTTTAAAATAAAAGTAAAAATGTAATTTATAAAACTATATCTGTATCTATATATATATATATATACAGATAGATACAGATATAGATATATAATACAGTTTTATAAATTTGGGTATAAAAATACTTTCTCCAAATTGCTAAATATACTACAATCATTCAAGAAAAGGACTCTAAATTTGTTAAAAAAAAAGAAATATTTTACATTGTAGGAAATGTGTTCTGTAAACAAATTATTCCTCTTTAGGTATGAAATACAACAAAAGACGGCCCTATAAGTGGCCAAGTTAATTTACCCGCTGACCAGTAGTTCGGCCTGGTTTAGGTTAGATTCCAGGCGAATGGGCTTGTTACAGATTTGATTTTTGGGGGTTTTCCCATGTTTAGCCTGAATACCAGGCAGTTTCCCTTAAAAAGGTCCTCTACGAAGGCATCCGTCCTCTTAAGTAGATAGCCTTACCCAAGCCCGAGCAAAAACTATCTTCTGCTCCAAGTTTATCGCTACAAGCTTCTTTCCTCAAGATACATTCATCCTTCGATCGGATTGAAATAGAGACAAGTTTAATACCATTCCGATTTTGGTGGATCTACTCGAGGACATAGATTTGATTTTGGAGACAATGCAAGACGCGAGACGTGACGCAATTAAATTATGCACGTGGAATGAGCCAACGTTTGCCGAATACCCTGAATTTTACTACCTTTTAGTTTGAAAGAAATGATTTCCGCGGCATTTAAAAAAATGCCTATGTTAGTATTATTTAAGCAGATTTTTTTTCTTTTTTACAGGAGGGGTAAGTTATAACTTAGGTAAAGTATTTTTTAAGCCCAAAATGGCTTTTAGTCTCGAAACTCAATTTTGATTCGAATCACTATAAATATATCGTTTCACTTTTTATTCGAGTCTGTTGTCATTCGGCAAAGTGTAACTGAAGTCTGTCTGTTGCAGATTAACAAATTAAGCTGTTTCAGTGCAATAGATGCAGTTATTAAGAATATTCATTTCTTACATTTGCATCGGATTGATTTAAATAATAAAAAAAGCACTTAATTCATAAACTATCCAATTATAAATCTTCAATATTTTCATACAATGACGTTATATATTTTTTATTATTTATTTCCTATTTTGTAAAACGTTAATGAATTTTTGACTAACAATTTCAGAGATTTAAAAACGAGCACTGGCTGTACGGAATAAAATATTTTTACTTCCGGCGTGCGAGACTGTCTGTCGGAAAATATTGTCGTCGGACTGTCTAAAGATATGCTGTTTTTAAATATTTCGTGATTTTGCTGTTGAATTAAATTTTATATGGCGTAAGTACGAAGACCATGGTATTTAATAAACAAAGTTAACACACAAATCGTTAGTAATAAAAAGACAAAGAAAAGTTTGTCTTGCTAAGAAAACTGAGCATTGATATGATAAAAGACTGAGAAAAAAGTAGAAAAATATGAGCCAACTGCATTGGGAATTCTAAACATATGCTGCTAAACATACTCCTTTAAAAAGTTTATGTGATTTTGTTGTTGAATTTTATGTGGCATAAGTGAAAGGAAAAAGATCCTTAATAATAAATCTAAAAAAATAAATAAAATAAAGATTAGTAGAAGTGAGTGCAATAGCAGACTGGTAGACTGCGAGCTCACCGTGAGCGTAAATGCCTTCGGAACCCTTTTGGGCGACAGTTAAAATCAGATATCTTTGAGATTTTCTTTTTTTGACTTTCTTTTCTTTTTTCTTTTTAGACTTTCTTTTTTTGAATTTTTTTTATCAAATTCAGTTTTTAGCTTATGTTGACACTTTCGCTTCTATGGCGTTTGTAATAACAATACCTGGGGTGTGAATACATATGTTGATATAGAAAATGTAATATAAAGGTAAGTATTATACATCATTGAAGAGTTTATATCGTGATATATCATAGTATTAAACTTCCACTTAATAACAACCGGAATCTTTAATAAACGAAAATTTAGAAAATAATCTGCAATTGGAATTCAATTATCGAATCTGAATGTCCACCAGTAGTCAAGTAGTATACTTGTACCCAGATTTAAATTCCGCCAAAAAGGCTGCTTTCCTATTTAAAATTATTTTCCCTTGTGTAACATGAATACAAGACAATATCCTTCATGAAGACAACTTTCTTCTTATTCAAATAACTTTCGTGCATTTTGTCATAATCTAAATCAAGGGTTCCAAACCTTTTAACACTGCGAACCTCTTTTTGGATACCGAATCTATAGTGGTCCGCTTCATCCTTGGCACATTGAATTTTTTCAAAGATAAACAACACACGTTCCTTAGAAAAGAGGTTTTATGAGTCAAAAGGCAGTTTTTTTGAGGAAAACAATATTTGTTATTAAATATAATTTTACAAAAGATATTTCTATGAACACTTAGGTGAAGGATGCGCTTGTTTTCGATTGCTGTTGACGATGGTAATGAAGTCCAGATCAGTTTGAGTTATTTTCAGACTCAAGGAGTTCGACAATCGCAGTTTGTTTCAATACTTGGTTTTAATTCCTACCATTTCCGAAAATCCACCTTCTCAAAGATATGAAAATGCTTCAGTTTTCGACGATATGTCAGTAATGTTGTTCTGGAAGGAATAAACAATCTGGTACTTCTCTTGGCAGCTTGTCATTTCTTCAGTAAAGTAAAAATTAAAATTTTCTTTCAAAACGTTCAAATACTTTCAGATCTCGCTAATTATGCTATCAGAAATGTTTACACTATTTTCAATGATAAACATTTGAAATGCTTCAAAATCCTCATATTTGTGATTTCAGTATTGCTTTTCCATAAAAGCAGTTTTTTGATGGATCTTCGAATTTTGTCATGCACTGCAAATATTTCTGTGTCTGCCATGTCTTGTAAGTATAAATATAATTCATTAAGTTTGATAAACATGTACTATAAATAAGTTAGCTTCAAAGTAAGTTTCAGTTCGGGCAACGATTTCTTTAAAATTCTTTCCTATCTTTCAAAAACATTGCTACCTCTTCACGAAGTTCTACGAGGCTTGTTCACACTTTTCTTCTTAACAGCCAACGTACTTCCGTATGGCGAAGAAGTGATTTGTGGTGAAGTGACCATCTTTTCGCAAAGCTGTTCAAATAAGTGCGATCGTAATGGACATGATTTTATTAAATTCCCTATTTTAACAGAAATGTTGAAAAAATTTTAAAATCAGCTGGCATAAATTTTGATACCAATGTTTCCCGAATGTTGCAGTGAATCCATTATGTATTTGGACTAACTGTTATCACTCGAGTCACAACACTGCTTTTTTTTTAACCGCACGTAGCTCGTGCACCATCTGCACATATCTCGACACATTTCGTACAATCTAAACCTTTGGATTTTATGTAAGTGTCGAGAGTTTTTAATATTTCTTCTACTTCCTGGAATAATTGGTTCACAAGATAACATATCTTCAAGAGATTTTTTTCTCTATATGTAAAGTATGAAAATAAGCAGCTGAAACAAACATTTTATATGAGTAGATTCGTCCAGTTGTTGCAAGAAAAATTTGCTTTCGGTAACATTCATTACAATAACCTTGAGAGGATTCTTGTAAGAATTGTATGTTTTCATAGAAACATCCTTCTTGCCTATCACTTAAATTATTGGAGAGAAATTTAAGTTAGAGTGCCGAAAATGGGTTTTACAGGGATGGGTCATAATTTAATTTCTATCTTCACTTAATGACTTCAGCAGATCAGTCATTTTTCTCACTAAAAGTGTTTTTTCCTTAATCTATAATTATATGTATTTAACAGTAATGACGAATTAATTGTTAATTAAACTGTTAGTTTTAGATATTTTTATTCATTATTATTTTATTGTGACCCTGATTTGTTTTGAAAGTCTCTGTTTGTTCTCCTTTTTTTTCCAGAGTAATTTTAAACATATAAGTCAGAACCAAATATATGAGGGTCGTGAGGCTACTATGAAATAGGCTAACAGGTTTGGGAATTAGTCATCTACTGCATATCTGAAGCATATTATATGTGTGACTTTATAAAATAAGGAAAATTTACAGAAACAGAATGTACATGAATGGGTTTTTGCATTTACGGGGCATAGTAGAGTGTTTACGGGGCATAGTAGATATGTGATCAGTTTTCCCTATTTTTTTTAAGAAACAATTAACACTAGTTTCCCAGGGGTAAGCAACAAATTGAAAATCGATGATAACTGGCAAGGAACTTGGACAAAACTTGGTAATAATACTTATGATACCCCTTGGAACTCAAAAATGCAAGAAAATATTACACAGAATATTTATATCTTGTGATATCAACGGGAACATAACATCTCCTAAATTTAAACATGCAAACTGAGTACAAAAAATTTCACAGTAGGGATTATAATCATCCTAAACATCAAGAAATGCCTGACAGCGATGTCTCATATTGTTTGTGATGTTGTTAATGTTGCAAGGGCAACAATGCCCAATGATCATGTAAATCATGACTACGCGCCCAATGCAAACGCTCTTTCCGGTGGCGGAAGATACGCGCACGCAGAAGTCAGTCGCCTAGCATGTTGACTTCTTTTCGCAGCCTTTTGCGTACTGTCGTGCCTAATACAGTCTTTCCTGTAGCAGAAATAAGCGCTGATCTAGAGTTGCAGTTGGATTTATGTCTGCTTATTTCCTGTAGCAGAGGCAAGCGCGGATTTAGAGTTACTAACTCTTGGCCTACCCTTGGTAGGTCATCGAGAGGCTGAACCAATAAACAGAAATTGGTTTTATAGCCGACTTAACATGGAACTGTCACCATTTAGCCATGTTGCAAGGTGAGACAGTCGTCGACTATCTTTTAATCGCCTTATAGCTCTATAATGTAATTCTGCTGGCAAATGTCACTTCGAACTCATTTTCACACTCTGGCTATATTGAAACTGTTTAATACACTGTTATTTACTGCACAGGCTTCTCGTCTAAACAGCTAGCTTTTAATGTCAAGCGATGGCTCTATCACTATTTTGCATACTTCTTGCTACTCGATGCAGCTTGCTTTTAGTTGTTAACATGCCTAAATTTCAAGAATTTAGAACTACTTTTATCCAATTTATCGCAATTTTTAAATTTGTTGCTTAACTTCTGGAATCCAATGTTTATGGGTACTCTATAGCACTTATAGATCAACTAACAAAATAAAAACATTACTTTCCAAAATAAGTATTTAATGAAAACGATAATAATACACGAAACAAAATAACAATTCTAAAATTATTAAAGGGGTTTAATATATCACTATAATTACACATAAATAAAAGTAAACTGAATATTATAAATATTTTAGCAAACGCTATATGTAATTTAAACAAAATAATGAAAAACAGCACAGTCGTTGTATACCTATAAACAGAAATATGAATGATAGTTCCAAAAGCTCCTCCTGTCCTCGGAATGCCATTTACTAGTTTCCAAAATACTTTCTTAAAAAAATATGATTTGTACACCCCATGACTTCCTTCTACGGAATATTGAAGAATTTGAATTGGATTGAATTAAATCTACTTCATCGCTAGCGCATAAACCACAATAGAATAAATGCACTCTTTAAAATGCACTATATTTGTTTATAACAGCGACACTCTGTCGCTAGGTTCACTTAACAGAGCTACATCTCATTCATTTCATAACTCAGAATGCACGAAAATTATGTATATTATCTGTAGAATTACCTAATCGCTGCCACACGTTCTATTCAAATACTATAATAAATCTAAAACGACATATAAAAGAAATTAAACAACAAAAAAAAAAGAAACAGTTTTTCACAAAAGATTCAGTATTTCTCATTCAATTAATTCAGTTCTCACTTCTCAACAAGGCAAAAATACATAAAAATTCAAAATATCCATATTCAAAATTACGAAGTAAATCTTAAACACATATTTACTCGAATAAATTCCAAAATGGATTAAGCATGATTTAATTCACAATAATGAAAGAAGGCGTTATCTTTGTTGTTACGAAGCTTAGTTTCTCTAGATTGGCAACGAACAAATATGATTGCCATGAGAAAAATGATTAGGCTTATCCGTACTTAAACAATTTTTGTATTGTTGATAATTCTATAAATCTTGCATGCAGATTTACTAAAGGCATAAAAACCTTAACCGGAAGATAAGAACAACATAATTTAATCATTTTTAAAGCAAAAAAATGTACAATTTACCAACATATAAGAATAAAAAATTGAGCTCCAAGTCAAGCAACAATGTTGTTATATAAAAATAATTATATATTTTTTGTTGCGGCCGATTGCAGCCAAAATAGAAGATTCACATCTACGTGTTATGGTAGTCATATATACAAAATTTCAAAATTTTATTTCTGAAGCTATTTGCTTTTGAATTATGCGAGATACATACATACGTACGTAAGTACACACAGACGCCACGAAAAAATCTCTTCAGAATCCATTTTAAATCAGGTTTATAATTTTTTTGGCGAAAAAGAGTCCTTTATTCTGCCCTTTACGGATGTCACGCAAAAACATCGTTAAATTTCATTCGATAGCGGCCAGAATGGATATTTTTGTTGAAATATGATACCCGAATTTTTTTGCGATTACAATACTTCCTTCGTAAAAGGAAGTAAAAAGGTGATGCAATAGATATATATATTTGAAATCAACTGTCCAAAATCTACATTATTATACGTAATATATTTTTTCTTTGATAAACTACTACTAGTTTTTTCGTATGATTGATTTTCTTATAAATGTGATTACAATAGGACATTCAACTAAATTATGGGAACAGCAATCCACAGATTTTCAAATTCCTCTCACTAAACCTGTACCTTTTGCGTAATAATGTATGTTATGTTTTCTCTTACTTTTTTTAATTATTTCCTTTCAGAAAAGTATTTAAGTTAATATTTTCTAGCTAATTTAGTATGTCATTTTCTAATTAACACACATTTAGTTTTAAGTATATAGGTATATTATATTCGAACCTGACAAACTGCCACTGCGCAAGCACCAGTTGTATGAGATCTGTAAACTCTGTTCCTAGAATTACTGAGATTTTAAGAAAGTGTTAACAAATCATTTGATTAAACCTATGAAGCATTCACAAAATAAAACATTTTTAATAAATGCAAACTAAAAAAAAATATGAAAGGTTTCAGATTTTAAATTACGTCCAACGGGGCGTTTTTTAACGTTTTGTGTGCTATCTTTATTTATGAAATATCACGTTCTTCGCGTTTAAATCATAAAATTCAGTTCAACAGCAATATCGCAAAATAATTTTAAAATGAGTATATCTTTAGAATTTCTGATACACAGTTTTGCGCGCTTTAGATAGAAAGGTTGTTTTTCCCCGTAGAGTGTTGCCATTGCTTGCTTTTAGATCGTTTGAGTTTGTTCATCAATAATTCGTTCAAGTTTTACAAAATATGAAATAGGTAATAAACGAATTCAAAATTCGGGCTTCCAGACGCGCGCATATTCGGTTGGAAACGTACGTTATTCAAAATTGGATAGCTCTAGGCACTGTTGTTTTATCACATTTGGAGAAATATGCATACGTTTATGCAGATTCTTCATTATTGAATTTAATTAAATATAATACAGGGTTACAATATTTTGTGGCGACAGTTTGAAAAGTGATTCAGACTTTTAATGCTTTCGACGCAGAATCGCAAAATGAAAACAACAGTCTTTCAGGGACCAAGCCCCTTTGGACTAATAATAAATTCTTAGCATTATCGAAGGAAACTTTTTAAATACTTGCTTTATTTAAAACATTTTATGAAAACTATTCTTTCATTTCTGAAGTCAAGACAAAATTTAGACTTAGTTTAAAGGTATAAGTCTAAATTGCAGATGATTTTGCATTTGCTTTTCAGATTTATGAGTCTAACTATTAAGAAAAGGTTTATTTCACTACTTATAAATTAGCTGTTTGTTTAGAAATGTTAAAGACGTGAATAAAAAACGCTAGTAAATAAATTAAGAATGAAGTTTGGTTTAAAGAAACATAAAGATAATTACTTCCATAAGGGAGATCAGTCGCTATTTCTCAGCCAAAAGAAACTTTTAGAAAATAATAATTAAGAAAAAAAAAAACAGCTTCAAAGTTTAAAGTTGTTTTTACTTAATTCGTATTTTCTAAAAGCTTCTTAATTCTCATAACGTTACACGTGCGCTACTTCTTAAGCATATCTCCATGGAATTTAGTATGCGTATATTACTTGATATTCTCAATATTCAAGCAACCTCTTGTCTTTGTTAAAAAAATCTAAAGAGTTCCAAAACAAGAGGTTTTTCTAAAAATAAATGACATCTTGTTTTCTTCCCGAAGCTTCCCCCTGGTGGCACTGACTGCTATGATGAGCTGCCTGGCTGCACATTCATCTCTCAAACTTATCTTTAAATAGCCTTACTATCAAATTCTTAGAGCTCTAAAAGGATGACTAAATGGTCGAACAATGTAACTAAATTTGAGCTGACAGCACGTGGGGCTCTCTTAAGATGAAAAATTAGCATTCCAATGTCACACCACACCAGGACAAGTTTAACGCCCTAAAACTTCTTGAGAACAAATTTCAAAAAAGGGTACATTTTTACAAAATCGCATGTTACAGTTGGGCTAAGTTTTAGTGTAGTTGTTGTGGAAATATAAAAGATTAATGTGGTAAATTTATATTTTATTGTATAAAGATATTTTCTTCATTTATGACAGTTAAAATCTATAGTCTATGATGGTTATTAGCATCAATTTGAAAATATTCGAATTGTAAAAAAAAATTAATTGCTGGAAAGATAAAGACATTAAGAGATATTAAAAATCTAATCAATAAGATTCCATTAATATCCCTTAGGCCTTGAAGATAAGAACTTTTACACAGAAGAATACTTTTACGAAAGGCTAAATTCATGGCGCCGTTCTGAAAAATAGAACTACGTTTATCGTGGTTTATCTCGTTATGATGTTACGATGTTATTTTCAGACACTGTCACGGCATCTAATGGTTTTGATAAGCATGTCGTCTGTTGTAAGATACAGAACTCTCTTCATACCGTATCACAGACACATAGCACTTTTATTCACGTTTTACCTTTAAGTACCGCATAGTACTGACTACCTGAATTCTCTTTTGTGTACGCAGTCTTTGTTCAAGATTTTATTTATGTTTTGTGTCTACATTTAATCAAGAATTATAGTTATTCTTTTTAATTCTGTTCTCATTGCCCTCGTATTTAATTTTTAAGTTTGTACATATTGCATAAATCTATTTTCTTAGTGTCTCTTGTATTATACTTTCATTTTTTCAATTTTTGTATCGCAACTTCTGTCTTTTTAAGATTTCACCATTCACTTTGTTATTCGTATTTCGCATGTCTACTTCACATTTCTACATACACGTCCCTCTACGTTGTTCTTTCCCACAGTCCATCATAGTCTACTCCACAACCCTCATTTGCTGCGGTCTGCATCCCCATTGTCCTTATTTTCATTTTATACTCATCCTGATCCAACACAATCATGCTCCACGTTTTGGCTTTATTTCACTGACCTTTCAACTTATCAACGCTCAGCAATCATTACCGAGCTTAAACAACCTCAACTTTTTTTTACATGTCAAACTTATTACTCAAAGAACACGTTATACCACCTGTGACAAAATTTATGCGCAGCATTTTATAGGTCATACATGCAATAACACGGATGGACAAGAAACATATGAAATAATGAGTCGTATCAATTTTTAAATGAGTTCCGCTTCTTCTATAAAGATCTTTCTAATCTAAAATATCTCTTATTATTGATATTTAAAATGTGTAATGTAAACGAATCACAAGCAGATATTAACGTCATGACAAGGAATTTTCATGAAGGCATTTTAACGGTTATGGGGACATTTTATAATAGTTCTGTAAGGTATTTTATCGCTTCATTTCGAATGCCTTTGAGGTGTAATTGAAAACATATTCAACGCGTATTTGAGAGGTCCACGGTTCGAGTCCTGGAGAGGGCACTGCTCCTTTTTCACGTCTCCAACATAAAAAAACGTAATAAAAAATAAATAAACCCTAATAAAATAATATTGACTCTACAGTTCCACAATAAAATGCGTTGCTATGAATGCTGCTTGGAAGTCTGCTCGGTTCTGTTCTCTAATCCTTAGTCGCCCTTTAAAAAGGGGAATATGTAAGGTATTTTCTCGTTCTTTTCCGAATGCCTTCGTGGTATAATTGGAAGCATACTCAACGCGTATTCGAGAGGTCTGCGGTTCGAGTCCTGGCGAGAGCACTGTTCATTTTTCAAGTCTCCAACTTCAAAAACCCTAATAAAAATACAAATAAACGCTAATAAAATAATATAAACTCTCCAGTTCCACAATAAAATGCGTTGCGAAGAATGTTTCTTGGAAGAGGTCTTAAAACAGTTTTGAATTTCTAGTGTTTTGAGCTTTGTTTCTATTTTCATTTTCCAAACAAAGCATTGTGCCATTCAACATGAGTTATGACGAAGTAGTTTGAAACCATGAGTAAATAAAATTAACCGTAAAAAACAGACAAAACATTTTTATATTTGAAGATCAAGCAGCCAGATATTGATGTTAAAAAATGAAATCTCTAAATGTCCATTGAGCAATCTTTGAAATACACATGTTGACACTTTTGTAAAAGAAAGTATAAAATTACCTAAAAATTTATATAAAATTAAAGCTAGTAAAATGCTAATTAAATACTATTGAAATTAGAATTTCCGCTTCCGACTACAACTTTACAATGTCAATCTAAATGTTGTTAAATAGTTGTAATTATTGGTTTCTAGTGCTTAGAAATAGTAGTTTATTTTTCAGCTAAAACTCATAAAAATAGTTTTTTCACTATACTAAATTCATTTACTTAACTTTACTGAACGATAAAATGCAGTTTTTGGTGACATCAGTTAATGTGAAAGTAATTTTCAAAGCAAAATAATCGATCAACTCTTATCTCTATATACATCATTTAAATCTACTCAGAAAGCTGTCGAATAGTATCTTTATCTTTAAACATCTTTGTTATCATAAACTTCTCCGTTTTCAAACACTTAAGTGATATTATAGAAGAATCATATTCAGGTTAAGATATTATTCTTAAATTTGCGTGGCTACTTAGGGCTACTTTCGTAGGTCTTGTGAACGTAATAGAAGCAAAGTTTGTAAAGCCTCTTTATATACCACCTGTGAGATTGTTTGGAAACAAAACTTGAGAATCTATTTAGGAAACATTCGGGTCATTGTTCTTGAATATAAAGAGTTACATAGAACAGACTTGGAAGGATGCCTTAGTTTTTTTGGCTAATTCGCTTTTGTTTCCGGCTGACACAGCATTAAGTACAATTGCCTCTGCCTCCTTTGTATGCGGCAAGGTGTAGCCAATTTTCTTTTTTAATTTTTGTGACCCTCATACCTTCTATTTCGAGTTGAAGGGGAAGGCTAAGTAGTTTCTGTCTCTGCTTGAGACAAAGATAAGGGCATGAGCCAAGTTCCTTTCGTTTGTAAAAGGTGCCCATTGACTGGCCACGTTTTTTGAAGTTCTTCATTTCCGTCTTTTTTGAGGTGGATGAGATGGTTAAATTGTCTCCAAATGTCATACATTTTTCTAAGAATTCCTTAGTTATTTTTTTGTAAAAGCTTTCGGAACAATAGAAAGAAAATTTCTATGTTTTTGTGATAAGTTTAAATAAATATTAATTTTCAAATACGCTTTTTTTTTAAAATTGAGAAAACGAAATAGGTAAATTTGAAATTATTTTTGAGATCTCGTATCTTGTTTCACTATGCTTAATTGAATGAAAATTAAGTTTTACTTTTTTCTACTTGTTAGATAATGGCTTATTTTTATTACATTTGATTTAGTGCATAACATGTATTTTTATTTTTTTGAGGAAATATAGTCTTTTATTTTATCTTTGTACATATAGTGAGTTTCTTTTTTTAATGCTTTGCTATTTGCTGTCTAAGCAAAATTAAATGAAAATATAGACAGATAAAACTGAATTTTGAACCAATAAAGAAGTTCCAGTGATAAATGTATGAGGAAAATTAAACGAAATGAAGCAAAAGAAATCTTCACGTATGCATTTTATTCTGTGTGAACTGATGACATTTAATTGTATTATGTAGTAAATAGTACTAAAATTATTTTCAAGGTACAGAGGATTGTTTTATTATGATGTTAAATTGAAATGGAATTAAATAACAAATTAGAGCATCTGTTATCATTTATTTAAGAAATTAAAAATTTGTGAACCAAGATTAAGAATTTCAACTTTTATTTAGTTTTAAGTACAATATCTGATGATCCAAACTCTGTTATCTTTCATTTTCACCTCATCCTAAATGGAAAGATTTATTTTAGGAAGAGAGTCATTGCATAAGAAATACATCTGAGTGGGTAAAGAAGACGCTAGGGGTTATTTATAGATTTTGTCTGTATTCTAGTTTCAGAGGAAAATCTAGTATTATAAACAACTGTAGGAATGACGAAGGTAATGTATCAGTCACACAATTTTTGCAATCTTGCAGGTTGCAGTGCACCATGCATATGTTATCATAGCTCACGCATCACTGTAATTTCCTCCCTCTGCCGTGCGGTATTTAAAATTTTAATCGATTTTGATCAAAGCATGGCCTGAAATTTAACCAGACTGCTTTTTCGGAGAAAGACACATTGAATTTTAGATCCAAAAGAAAAAACAAACTAAATAAGTAAATGTAAAAACTGATAACTTGAAAAAGAATGAATAAGGTACTAATTAATGTCATACGAGAAGCTTCTGCTCATTGATCTACTTGTTGTCTTATTTTACAAGGCACTAAATTATAAAACCAGATTTCAATAAGCAGTGAATGAAGGGAACAGGTAAAATAATATACCAATCCGAAGACTTAAAACTACAGTTTAACAGCTCAAAGAACAATTTATCACTAAAAATTTTTAAGACATGAAAGAATGTTAAAAACATTAAATAATGTAGACCAGCATAAAAATTTTAAAACAGTATTCTGTATCAGTTACTTAAAATATGGCGTATAAATATATCTGATTAATTACAGCAAAGCTGAAAATTTCATTGTAAACATTAGATTCATTATCAAAAATTAAAACAAAGACTTATTATTAAGAACTTTGTTTATTGTTTCTAAATCGTTCAGTACGTTAATCAATAACAAGCTAATTTAATTTTAGATTAATTAAAATTCTAATGCGCTGCCGAATGTCAACACGTTGGGAACTGAGTTATTTGACTGCGGCAAAGCGACCTAGAGCCATCAGTCTAGGGGGATGCCTTTGTGGAAAAACATTCTCCACGAAACGCTGGTATTTACGTTACACATGAGAAAAATCATGAAAACTCCAAGGAGCCAGCACTTTGCCGAAATTTGAATCCCTGTTCAGCGATCTCACGGCTGGATAGACAAGGTACTGAGAACCGGCTTGCGTGCGGAGGCACAGAGAAGATAAATTATAGGCACTTTTGTTTCTCAATATGTACACATTGCTTTTTAATTTCTCACTTTGTTAACCAGAAAGAGACTGACTAAATTTGAAAGATTAAGTAAAGACCTTACGCTCTGCCTATAACATTTAAATTTTCTAAAAAGAAATTCAAAGGGATGTGCAAAAGTAGATAAAAAGTAGGTATACAATTATAATAGCTATTCTAAATAGATGAGGCGAGAAATTCTGATGATTTAGACATTTCCAGTAGATCTTTGGGGCGTTCGATGCAAAATCGCCCAAGATTACTTAACGGATCATTAAAGGATGATCCAATTCACCGATTATAGTTCTGCAAGGAAGTGCTGAACACAGAAAAACTATCGACGACATGATTAATGTCATACGACAAGTGTGCAAAGAAATTAATTACAATAAAAACCTCTGTGCCAAAGTGTGTTTGAGTGTAGGAACTAGACTGCAGGAATATGTAAATGCTGAAGGCGGCAATTTGAGAACCTCAGAAATTGACTTAATTGTAATTCCTATAGCATCCTGCTTGTGATTTTCTAAAGTTTTTGTTTTTTTATAATCAAGAACTCATTATAATACATAACTACTAATAAAAAAAGCAAGAACTCCTATAACTTTGTAGAGTCATTAGTTTATTTTGAAGCAGGAGACATGAAAAATGTGCATTGCCCTCACTGGAACTCGAACCTGGACCTCTCGAAGTGTGTTTCCGTGTGTGCTACTGTGACAAGACGAAGGCACCTTCTAGGAGAGAGAAACCTCGTTCCAGGAGAGAGAAAATACCTTATAACTGTATACCTACTTTTGGACTCTCCTATATATTAAATATTCATAAAAGTAAGCGTGCAATTGATTGTAGACTACCAGAAGCTTGAAAACTGGCCTTGTAGCAGCATTGTTAAAAATACTGCCTTGAGGTTTCTATAAGCAACAGCTTCAGGTATAACTTTCATGATTTGATGATAATATCTGACTTTCGACTTACGGAGAAGAAACTATGAAGGAAATGGAAAGAAAATAACTTAAGCTCCGTTTAAAGAAAAGTTTTAATTATCTAACATTTTCGATTTAAAGAAATCTTACTTATCAAGGAAAGTTAGCATCAATATTTTTATAAATTTCATTTACTAGAACTGTAGCCTACCAGCGGCCAAGTGAGCAAAGGGATGATATTGGAAATTCCTCGAGTTTCGATTCGTGGTGAATTTGTTGGCTTAACTGCCGATCCACCGGGAGTTTATTTCAATTATTTTCTTAGTTTTCTTCATGTGGAACATAAATATAGGTAATTTCTGTTAGAAAGGCCTCCTTCTATATCCAAAAAGTATAAAAGGCCTTCCTTATCCAAACGTCTTCTATCTCAAAGGCTTCTGTTCCCAAAGGCCTTCCTTCTATGTCTGCCACCTACTTTGCTTGATCAATCAATTAAATAACGAACCATCGGAAGTGTTTAAATACATCATTGAAACTACCAAATTATTAAAACTCTACTGTTGTTTTTGCTATTTATCAAAGACGATATTTAAGTAAAGGAATTTTTAAAACTACAATCAGTTGAGATTGGGCTGCTATCAGTCAACTCTACTTGAATCAATGATTATTACAAAATAATGGTACAAAAGATTCTCTTTTTCTTTCGCTAAGGGAAGCTAACAAGTACAAATCTTGTACTTTTTTAGGTATGAACATATGAAAAATATTTTAAATCTTTCCTTTATGTTTCTATCTGATAAAGGTATTTTAAAATTCCAATTTCAGGGCTAAGTTTTTGTATATTTTAGATAGCAACTTAAAAAGTTTGCTAACATTTCGATATAATTTATTGTTACTTTGCTTTATCTTATATTTTGTTCTCTTATTGTATTTACTCTAGACATTTTTGAACTTTTAAGAACTTTGTGCTACTGTTTCTTGATTGGCTACCTCGTGATCCGATGACTCAGTACGTGATATTGCTTTGCTTATCCAAATTATTGCCATGCGAAACTGCCATATGCCATTGAAGTTATTCCACATCATCTGGAATTAATTCTTTACTTATGAAGGCCACGAATGAGAATATAGTGGTAAAAGTCAACTGACTGTAGACCACTTACACGAACGACGATCTACTACATTTTGTTGCAATATATTTCATTGTTATGTTGCTTTATAACATTTCTCACCTACTTGGTCTTGCAGATGCTGCCATTACGAAAGGCATAATTTCTTTTATTTATCATCCATACCGTCTAGGATATTAAAAGTTTTCAGAGGGGCTGCCGTTCGGTGCTGCATCTTTATTCTTTTCCTTTAAATTGAAAGCAATATACGTTGTTTACTTATTGACAGATTAAAAGCAATATATGTGCTTCTTATCTTCATGTAGCTTTGTCTTATTTTTTGATAATCTCTGTTTCACGTAATTTATCATAAATTTGATTCATACGATTTATAATAATTAGTTAGATAACTTTTTGATTCATATCATTTATAATAATTAGTTAGATAACTAATTATTTCTATTACATGTTTATAATGTCATGTTTTAGGTACTTAAATAATCGTTTGCATTTTTCTAAAAAATGAATTTCGTCACAACCAATTACAACAAATTACTGCTATATTACCATACCAAAGAAAAAATTGAACGTTACTCAAAACCTTTTTATGTGTTTTCCAAATTTCATTTAAGAACTGAAGAGCAGGTAAAACAGTTAAAGATTTCTTAAATAAGGTGTAGAGGTTTACGCTTGATAGCCCATTATCTTATTATTTTCTCTGTTCTATCATTTTTATTTTTGTCAGCTGCAAATTAATAATGGCCATAAGAACATTTGGAAACTAAGGGAGAATTTTTGGCATGGTCAACTGTTCGTCTTACTTCTGTTTTCGCCCAGCTTTTGAATTGACTTGAGTTGGCTTGTCTGTGCTAACCGTGTTTATTTGTGTGAATCGAGGGCCTGAGCAAAAACTCATAGGCCCAAACTTGTGTTGTGAATATTATATTCAGTTTCGCTTTCTTACGTGCGAAACGTGCTTATGAATCCTGCAAATGCTTACATGTTATGAATTCTGCAAATAGTGGAGATCTGTTATTACACGGGTGAAGTAATACTAATTAATAAAAAGGTTTGTTTCTTCCAAGCTAATGTTACTTTACCGGATGGTTTAATATGGAGCGATAAGTCGTTTGGCTGTCGTTACGAAGCCAGGATTTAATATTTTAGATAGTTAAGTTCCGTGCAATTTAGGTTAATTGATTAAGATAAAGCAGCTCAAGGGCTATTTATCTGTGAGGAGGGCTGCGTTCATAAAATAGTTTCTAGTAGAAATTGGCTTGTATCCACGTGACAAATGCGACAACCACGAAACCAACCACACAACGAGACCATTCGCCGAGATTTGAAATCAGATCGAACTACCGGTGCTCAACGTTAAATCGCTGGTGGTTACAGCAGACATACTTACGAAGACCACTTCTAAATTTTGAATATGATGTTATAAAATTATTAAAATTGTAAAATGGAAGCAAATCTACGGCATATAGAGAAAAATATTGAGAACATTTATGCCGAAATGCGAAATCCGATATTATTTAGGATTAATACGCTATCTTCTGACATTGTAAACAACAAGCTAATACATGATTCTGTGCTCAAATTTATAAAAGCACAGTTCTCTGTCTAAAATTTCAAGACGCAATTTTTCTGAAACTTAGAAAAATGCGAGCATAAAATTTTCATCAGTTTGAAATTTATGTAAAATTCAGTTTTACATTGACACTAAATTCATAGGGAAACTTCATTTACTTTGTGAAAAACAGACAGGGGATTCCTCTACATAGAGCAAAAATATATTTTTTCGTAAAAATATTATGTTAACATATTGCGGTATGAAATTTAATGTAGACTGCGAAGTTTATTTTAACTATGCGAGGTGTTCTTTTGCAACAAAAGCACACTTACCTTAGTTTAAAGATAATACATGTTTTTAGCGAAATGCATAGTGAATGTTATGAGAAATGTAAAATACATGCTTTAATAACATTGCCAAATGATTATTTTGACTCTAAGATGCAAACTATTGGTGTTAAAAGTATCTTTAGTTAATTGCATTAATTGTGTAAATATTAATAAAAATTGCCAATTAGATTTATTGCTCAACATTATAAAATATATTTATAAATACTTCATCCCCGATATTCACATAAATTAGTAAGGAACTCATCGTTTTTAAATAATTAATTTTTTTTAAACATTTTGAGTGTAGTGTTATTATTTGAAAAAAGAAAAATGTAAAGACAAACCTTTACAAAATGCATAAAGAGTCATTAAGATTTTTTTGAAACTAGAGACATGAAAAATGAGCAATGCCGTCTCCGGGACTCGAACCTCGGACCTCTTGAATACGCGCCGAGTGTAATGACCATTGCACGACGAAGGCATACTAAGAAGGCGGGAGAAATACCTTATAACTGTTTTAAAATAATTTAGTTTATTACAATGATAAGCAATTTACTGTTAGATTTTATAAGATAAATAAAAGTTCAAATAGTAATATCATTGGCAGTTTGGAGGCCAAGCTAAGAATTACTGCTTTATTGGCATAATGCAACATAATCTGAAGTAAAAAAATAAAACTTTAGCTGGACACGTTTACAAAAAACTGGAAGGATTAAAAAAACTGGAATGATTTGAATTTGGATTTAGTATTGTAAATTTAAAAGTGTTTTTCGTTGCAAATGCTAAAAGCTGCTGCGTTTCCAGACTGAAAGCGGAAATAACAAGCAATTCACAATGGCTGGCATAAATGATGTATCATTCCTTCCACATGAGTACCGTTTCTGGAAGGCACAGAAAAGTCAGAAAGATCGGAAATTTCTGAGCTGCACACTCAGCACCTCAGTAAGGGAGGGTGTTTATTTTTAGGCACATGATGACCTCGTACCATCATCTCGCATATTCTCTAGGAATCTTTATTTTAAGGGAAAAGAGGGACCTTGTAGTTATTTCAAATTTTTAACTCTCGGAACTAACAGGATCATTTGTTACATAAAATAATTATAAAATAATTTTGAAGTCATCTGTAAAATTCAGCCTTTTATAATCTGTTAATGCTGAATGCTTCTACGTAGAATAAAGGGATAAGTCTATGTATAGAATTACAGGAAGCAGATCTCTTGATGCACGTACCTTGCTGTATGATTGATTTATAAAGAAGCCTATAGTATAATATTTTACTATTTCGGATAACACTTTACTATTGCAGCATCCACACGACCTCTTGATCTCTCAAATTAGCAGTTCTGAAAGCTGTTGTCATTATCTGTATATCCAGGATATTTAATTGATTTCTCCGATTGCAATAATGTGCTGCTTATCAGTGCAACAAGCAACAGCGATTTAAAAACAACACATGCATTTCTTGAAAATTTTCATCTTCGTTTATAATTTTTACATCTTCGTTTATAATTTAAGTACCCGATGCCAGTTAAGTTAGATTGAGAGTAATGCAATTAACAACAGAGAGAACGCTACCTTTTCTAATAATTCTGTAATCCTTCTCTAATAACGATGCAAAAAATACGATTCATAGTCATACATTTCCCAGTCTGATTCGATATGGAACCCACATAAAAATGTCGATAGAAAAATAAGCTAATTCTCTCTCATTATATCAGCAACAATGGCATGCAGGTTTTAATGATTTTCGTCTTTCTAATCAAATGGTCGTAAAAGCATGAGTTCGATCGAATATTTCCCCTATATTCAAATTTAGTCGATTAAACGTGGCAAAAAATTTATCCTAATTGATCAGAAATCAATAACACGAACAAACAAATAAACACACAAACAGACATTCTTTCTTTATGTGCATAGATTTTATAAAACTTACAAATTTTTGATTAACAAACTCTACGATTTGAAAGCGAGCAGTAGCAACACTTTTCGAAATGAAGCATTTTTATCTCTAACGCGCGAGACTTGCCACTCGCAAAAATGAGGGCGAAAATTAGCGCTTTCAGAGTTTAAGTCGCAAGAAGATCGGAATAGTCAAAATGGCTTCCTACGAATTTTTGGAATCGGGAGTAATGTATTTAATGTTTGGCAATGCTATTTTTATTTCATCGTAAAACTCAGAATTTTTTTATTAACAAACTGTAGGATTTGAAAGCTAGCATTGGGAACAACTTTCGAACTAAAGCAGATTTTCATCTCCAGCTTGCGAGACTGTTGCCACGCGGAAAAATGAGGGACAAAATTGTCGTTTTTCCGAGCTTTTAATAGCTCTGGTTCTAGCTACTTCTTTTTGAAAAAAAGCAGACGCCGACCGTTTCCAGGATCCAGAAAAGAATTGTAGAAAGTTTGGTAACAATAGCTGTAGTAGTGACTGAGTTATTAGAGGACAACCAAACACACAGACTTTCTTCTTTATAGATCTTTCAATTTGCAACGTTACAATGCTCAGCAGTCTGAAAAAAATTTAATATTTAAACTTCTTAAGCATCAATCACAAAATAAAACTTGCTTGTTAAATATTGTTTACAAATATTGCTTGTTACATATCTAGCTGATGGTACTTTGATTATCTTGGCTCTGGAGGTGTATCGTACACGAATGGAGTTAGTACTTCCATCCTCTGAGCAAGTTGCGCACGAAAGCAATCTCTTAAGACGTCGCTCCATGCCGTGCATAGTGTGTGAAGAATAGAGTAGGTCGTTAGCCATCCCTCGGAAGGGGTTGAGCTGGTCAGGCTTTGGGTTGGGGTAAAAGCCTCCAAGATATGTGCACGGGGCATCCCATATCTCTTGTCTTATAAAGAAGGACAGTGTTTTTTTTATTAGATGGAGCTCGATGGGAAATAATAAGTTAATACACAGCATGCAAAATCCATGAAAAGCTTGCATTTCGGTCACATGTGATCGCTTCCCTATCAATTTTCTTTTTTCAAAGCACCTTTAAAATGCTATAACACCAAATATTTCTCCCCCACTTTCTATGACATTTCTTATGATTTAATTTTAATCTATTTTTTATAGAAATATGATATTCTGTATTTTGAAGGTAGTTCAAGCATGAAAAAATAAAGATCAAGTTCATGTCCTTAACGGCAAAAATCATTCAGGTCACATAAGATTTTAGAATTATTTCTTTAATTTTCCTCATCAGTACACATGTAATACAAATATTAAAATATCAGAATAGAATTTGATAACGAAACTATTAAATTCAAACATGAAATAATAAAATTTAATAACAAGAGAGGAATGGAATATGTAAAATGTTTTCAAAACATAAATATAT
Source organism: Stegodyphus mimosarum (assembly GCA_000611955.2). NCBI lineage: Eukaryota > Metazoa > Arthropoda > Arachnida > Araneae > Eresidae > Stegodyphus > Stegodyphus mimosarum. The sequence continues at coordinate 55,258 of KK119792.1, forward strand.
AAAAACCGTTTTAAAAGATCTTCACTACATTCCTCATTTAGAAAAATAATATGTAGTAAAGTTATATGTTCATTTTCTCTTCAAATCTTGAACTTAATATTATAATTAGCCCAAAAGGTGTCTTAGACCCGAATGGGATATTAGTCTCGAAAGGGCATTTTCTGCCGAAACGCTTTAATGCGTTGTACCACTTTTCAAACTGCTGCCACCAAATATTACGCTCCTGTATTATATTTAAAGAAATTAAAGAATGAAGAATCTGAATGAATGTATGTATGTTTCTCGCCCTGTAGAAATGCAACGATACCTAGAGCTCTCAAAATTTGAATAACGTAGTCCTCCTAGCCTGAACATGGGCACCTGGAAGCTCGAATTTTGAATTTCGATTTTTTAAAAATTTTCTCTTTCATATTTTGTAAGACTTAAGTGAATTTTTTATTAACAAACTCAGCGATTTCAAAGCTTGCAGTGGCAACAAAGTATGGAATAAAACATTTTAATCTCCAGTGCGCGAAATTGCCTATTGGAAATTCTAAAGATATGCTGTTTTAAAATATTTTATAGTTTTTCTGTTGAATGGATTTTTATGTGGCGTAAGCACCACGAACGCGATATTTAATAAATAAAGTAAACACTAAAAACGTTGATAATAAAAAGACAAAGAAATTTTATAAAGCCATCTTAGTAAGAATTTGAACATTGATATGATGAACTGAGAAAAGACTGGAATAAATATATATATATGGCAACATTTAACGCTGCATCGGGTATTCTAAACGTACACTACTATGCTGCTTTTAAAATTTTTGTAATTTTGCTGTTGAATTGTATACGATGTAAGTGCGAAGAAAATGAAGCTTAATAACAAAGCTAAAAAGGCAAAAAAAAATGGGTTAATAGGCGTGAGTATAGCAGCAGACTGGCAGACTGCGAGCACAGCGAGAGCGTGAAAAACTTTAACAAACCCCTTTGGGCTACTGTTAAAATCTGTAACTCTTCGCACTTTTTTATTAAATTATCTTATTATAATTATTTAGACAGTAAACAGTAAATTCCAATCGGTTTTATCGAAACAGAATGTTGTCCTTATTTCCAAAGTCCTTTGAAAGTAGCATTTTAAGCTACATGAGTTAGTTTAAAAAGGCAAATTAAATGAATAATTACCAAGTAAAATTTATTTGTTAGGTTTTAATTTAATATTAATCATATTGTTACGTATCTTAAAGGCGCATTTTTAAAAGCCAACGCCATTAAAGATTAACTTATTTGTAATATTTTTGACAAGTATTACTCAGTAAAAGTTTTAACAAAGTAAAAACGTAATCGTTATGTGCTTATAAATATCTAACTGCGACCCATTCATCTATTCCATGATTCAAAGAAAAGGCTCATAGAGTTCCGCTCCGCTTTCTTTGTCTATTCAACTTTTTTCTCTAGTATCAAATTACATGCAGCCATTCCGACGTTGAGTTGATTTCCTCATTGATAAAAAAAGAACGGCAAATTTTTCACTAGCTGTTACTTTTTTACTGTTACTTTTGAATGCACAAAATGCTAAAGTACGATTTACTTGAAGAAATTTAAGGGGTGGAACAATTTTAGCAGTGACTTCATTAAGGAAAACGCGAATTAAAAATATTTTAAGCATTTATAAACTTATATTGCGTGGCATTGCCAACTGAATTAAATTTAGAAACAGTCAGAAGTAAATACTCCGAAAAAGTACATTAAATCCTATGTATAAATACGATAATTACTGCTGATATACTTCAAATATATGTGTCTTAAACGAAATCAATAAATAATTTATTATGCGTAACTATACAGTATATTATATCATATTATTGCTTTGTTTTCTTGATTTTATTTTGCAAAATTAATTTATAAGTTTGTTACTATATATGGAATTTTTATTCATCAGTGCAATTTCAAAATTATTATTGTCTGAAAACATGATGCACTTATGTAACTCATAACATAATTTTTATCAACAATCTGTAAATTTTACTTTTAAATTTTGCAGAATCAACAGGCACGTTCATAAATTTAGCATTTTATAACAATAGGAAATGTAATTATTACTAGATTTTATTTCAATATTTTCTCTTTTGCATTTTAATGAAACCTTAGGCTAGTGAAGTTATTCCAGTCTATGCAACAGTAACTAAATCAGTCTTACAATGCATATCCTTCTGGCTTAAAATTTTGAAAAAGTTACATAAATAATAATAAAATTGATTTGTTAGTCTGCTTTCATACTAGAAAAGCTTATATTTTTTTACTGTTCTATAAACTGCATTTTATTTTACAAGTTGTGTAAATTTAAGCTATTTCTAAATTTACTGAATGAAAATAATGTAAATGAAAATTCTAGTTCTGTGCTCTTGATGCACGAGCTTTGCTATTCGGCATATTACATTATTCAGACGCTTTGGATACATAAGCATTGGTATTCAGTGCTATTCAGAAAAATTTGGGAAAATGACGTTTTAAAATTTTGCAATTATTTTTGTATGATTATAATGATACACTTAAATTATATTTCAAACTTTTTAGCCTTTTTATTTCAGAAGATTATTGCTTTTTCATTTTAAAGATAGCGCTTGCTTATCTTCTGCATTTCTGATGCATCATTTTACTTATTCGATGTGGATTTCCTTTTTTTTAAATCTATAACATAAAAAGATGTCTCTTTACTCTTTGATAGCAAACGTAAATTGAAGTCTTTTACCTAATCATTGTAAACCATTATTCTTTCTCAGTCAGTCAAATAATGTGGTATTAGGTCTCTCTGTGAATAAGATTAAAATGAATATGACTCAAAACATTCTTTTCTGCAAAGCAAGCTCGAATCCCAGTGAACGCATGGATGTTTAAAAGTGTATAATATATATGTTACATGGAGGTAAAATACTGACGAGTCGAAAATACTATAGAGAATCTGATGGTTAAGGAAAAGGTGGTTAGAAATTCTGGAAAACATCACCCAGGATGTTCTCAGTCAAAACGTGATGGAGTTGGCCAAATACGTAATCTTACCTATATAAGGTGGCGAAAGCTTTGGCCCAAGACAGATGCTACTCTTTGCCTCTTACCCGTGATAAAATCTGTAGACCTAACCTGGCTGCATTGCAGATCAGAAGGAGTAGTTAAAAACAAAGACTTAACATATTGTGTACAATAATTTTCCAATCATCTAATATTTAAACTGCAGTTAGATATTGCACATGTAGCGCTCTTCTTGGTTGTTTAATGACCTTTTTCTATTGCATGCTAAAGTCAACAGTTCACGACTGCTGTTTTTGTATATATTCAGATGGTGTTAAGGTTGGCTTTTAGGTGTGGCAAAGCACTCGATGGGTATCTGCCTAAGGGGAGGGACTTTGTGGTGGACTTTCTAAGGGGAAAACCACGAAAACGTCCACGCAGTCAGTCTGTTCGCTGGGATTTGAACTCCTAACCGAACTACCAGTGTTCCGCGATTTTACCGTTTGGCCGCTGGTAAGCCTGGTCTACACATAGAAAGAACCGACATAAAAGCCGTTTTCCAGGTGAATAACTGCAGTCGTTGTGCTAAAAACTATCTGAGGTAGTAATCTGGAACATAACGAGATGATAATAGACGGTCATGCTCTTTACGGTCTTGGATAACCACTTCCACCAGTAACTGGCAAGAGCAATGCATATTGACGGCATCGTTGTTGCTAATTCGTCCAGAATACAGATTTTTTTTTTGACTGCGAATGGTCAGCGAATTTCAATATTGCTCTGAGCTTTCGGTTGCAATCAAATATTAAAGAGAATCTCTCTTGGTAGCTTCCGTAAAAGGGACATTCCCTTGCATGCAACAAGGGCCCTTGTATCGTGGCCAACAAGGACCTCTCAGTATCGTGAGGTTTTGGAGTCCAAACAAGGAACATTCTAGAGACCTAATTTTCCTTCTTTATGCATAGAATCCAAAGTTCTTGAGTTATTTATATTTGATTTATTTTTTTACGATTATTCACACCAGTTTCAATTCAGCTTTTTCATTGAATATAAACTATTTAAAACCCTCATCTTTCATTTAATCTTTTCTGTCCTTACGGCTCTTGATCTTCAGATCGGGTTTCTATAGGAATAGAGAGTAGTTTGTTCCTAGTTTTGAAAGGATCTTCGATAGTGATACAGAGGACATCAGGGCTCTATACACAACTTTCGTTTTGATCTTATGTGAGCAAATTAGAATTAATAAAAATAAAATTTTTGTAGCTGTATGAATTTTCATTCGGGAAATAATGAACCGAGGACAAAATAAAAAAGCCCTTTTAATTAATATTTTGTATTTCGTTTGTTTAGGTAAAAAACTATTTCCAGCAATAATATTTGAGGTTTATTTTCAGTCCTCAGAGCACCCTTTCATAAATGAATTAAATCTAATCACTAAATGTAGACATACAAGACATAAAACTGTATTTTAAGACCTAAATTCATCAAGCTCGCTTTCCTATATTTAATATATTTTGATGTCATACAGCTATATGTATTAATACAACTCGAAATTACTCTGACAGAATTTTAAGTACAGCTATCAGAAATAACAAGACAATAGTTGAGAATACACTATCTATTAGTAAGCATAAAAACTAATATTAATTTACTTTTAAATTATTAGCGCAGATTAAATGAGATGGGAGAAAAATCGCACCTGCGATCATTAGCTATTATGAAATAATGCTGTTTATTTTTAAACCTTCTGCAGCTTGAGCTAAAAATAAGAAATTATATTCGTTTAGGGTTCATAAATAGATTACGGAATCCCCAAACCAAAAAGTTTTAATTATTTGCAGCCTCAGTATTAATACTAGTTCATGAAATCGGTAGCTAAGAAAATAAATTCTCTCAGATAATAAATTGTTCCTAATGTTTCCTTTCATAGAATAATTATTCATGTGATATTACCATACTGCTCCATGGGTATTAATAATAAATAATTTTAAAAAGTTTTTTTTATTAATATCAAAACAATACATTTATATATTTGTTACTAGCTTGTAATTTTATGATTCACTAGGAGCTGATGGGTTCTGGGTTGTGTCTTTGCCTATGTCATTATTCGAATTATGATTTAATTGTTTATGTGACTTCTTCTCTTTGGTTGTTTTTATAAGAAGCCATTTGGGGGGGCAGAAGTATAAATAACCACGACACTGATATTTAATACCCTCTGTCAAAGTCATTAGCAGTCTTACTGGCTGCTGGAAAGTAATAAAATACTATCTGTAATAAAAGAAGAAAAATCCGTGCATTTAAAAAACGTATACCAACAGTTTTCGATACTTAGCATGTAAATACCTATATTCCACCGTGCAAATTGTAGAAACCTTAGCGGTTCAAAAGTGCAAAAAAATGGATAACTCAAAAACATATATTTAATTAAAATAATTTCATTTTAAATTTCAAAAACTTATTTAAATGTTAAAAGGCTACAATGTACAAAAAATCATAAAAATTTAAAAATTTGTTATATGGTTTTCATACTCAGATTCCAGTTTAACACTTAAAGCACTTTTAAGTTAAACAATGGCGATAGATCTGGGCTTCTGAAATTAAAGATGTAGAACATAAAATAATAAATTTAAAGAAAGTTTTCCAAATGGTGGTGAGAAAACTATAATATTCCATCATAAATTTTGGCCATGTGGAGATTTTCATTTTTATGTGATAAAAATGAGACTTAGCTATTCAAGACGTAGTTGTGCATTTTTCATTGGATCGTTTGCTCATTAGTTTTGTGATCAGTAATTGCCTCAAATTTCTATTTTGCAAAAGCATAAAATTAGCTTCTTCGAAGCTAGATTGGCAAATCCATTTCTTAGGTATATCATTGATAGAAATCAAACGTCAAATCAGTCACAGTAAATAATTTCTGATACTCCAATTTCTTTTTCTAGAATAAATTACATAGAGGAAAATCTTTTCAAAGCATCCGATTTTAGTAAAATGCACTAAAAAGTAAAATATTTTTTTAGTCATGATATTCTTGTCATATATAAAATAATGGTGCTCTCAACAATGACTGAGTTTTAACTCAAAATCATCAAAGAGAAAATTAAACAAATTGATAGTAATCATTCTTAACACACGTCATTTATGCTTAGAGTTCCGTTAAAGTTGCAAAATATTTATTTTATGGCCCATTACGTTTAGTCGTGTATAATCAAGAATGTTATGCCAACTACAAAATTTTTTTTTTAAATCTTAGCACATTTTATTAACATCGTGTAACTTAATAAGCTCTTATATATACACACCATACGTAATAGTGATACTGATGATGACATTAAAGTTGGCGAGAGTTTCTAGCAGTAAAGAGGCAGTTGTGGATTTTCAATTTCCATTTTATCGGAACTATAATGTAATATGGTCATCTATTTATCTATATTTTTGAACTCCCACCTCATTCATTGAAGGGGGAGACAATTTTGAACTCTATGTCGAAATTGTCGAAACAATTCATCAGCCATCCGCTGAACATATGCAATCAAAAGCCTAAGGGTATACAGAGTAAACGCGTTTGACTGGAAATTTAGATAATCTCGTCAACAGGACCCACCGGTCCTTTGTTAAACATGTAAAGTAATACAATAATCGAAAGTAAGGAAGGAAAACATATGCAAGATATACAGATGGAGAGAAGACTTGATATAATTTCCTCATGCTCTCTTGCTCTTTACAAATGTAGACAGAAAATGTCATGTTTTTACTGTTTCTTAAATACTTGCTAATTCCCCAATTAATATGAGCAATTATTTATAATTATCGTGTTTTCATTTCAATAATATATTTAATCATTTTTTGAAGTGCAAACACTTTGTATTGTAGAATAAATCTTTTGCTGCAATTTTTGTAGCAAATCTTGGTAGATGCTTTATTGTCAAAACTGAAACTAATGGACATTGCCAAATATAATCTTTGGCATCTGCTAGATGTACTGGTGTTACGCATCCACATCTTTCATTTCTTCTTAAGAAACGCTGATAATAAGATGGAAAATTTTCATGATTTGGCTGCTAATTGTACTAGCATAAAATTTGTTTTTATTCTTTTTAGGGAAACTTGTGGAAAGTACTCGTGTGTTAATCTTCCTGTATCTGGTTCCTCCCATCTCTTTTGTCATTTTATTAAAACTTGTTTGTTTTGATCTTGGTTTTAAGTCTTGAAATAAGAAAATGAATATCTGACACATTTTTTGAGGTGGCTTCCTTTGCTCCAGTATCAGCAACTTCATTCCGTATTATACTTCTGCATCCAGTTTAAGATAATAGAATGAATAAGCGTTTCCATGTTTATTATGTCTTGAAGAGATTGGAGTAGAACATAAAGCCTTAAGTATTTTTAAGTGATAATTAAGTGGAATAAATGATCTTTTACTTTAAACTGCTTTGGCTGTCTGTATAAATGCTAACATATTGTGACCTATTACTCATGAAAAGAGTATTTCACCATAAAAAGGTTTTCTTTCAAGCTATTGCTTCGGCTTGGTAAACTGTGCTTGAATTTATCTAAAGTTTTGGCATATTATAACTTGCTTATGCAGCGTGGTCATATAATAAACACACTGAAATTGCAGAAGAGGTAAATTGGGCTCTCATTTCAAGTTGTATAGTTAACAAACTACATGTTTATTAGCTGCAAACAATGAAAAACGATCATGTTATTATGATAGATTAATAAATTGTGAAGTTGCTTTGTTTCTCAATAGACAGACGTAATAATGTTTCATTTTTATAGGTGAATAAAAGATATGGCTAGAATACTATTAAGTAATGATTTTACTCTTGTCGTTATGTATATACGACTTTTACGTTATGCAAGAATCAGTATGATAGCAGTAGATTCTAGATAGAGTACTTGAGAAAGATTATTACAAGCATGTTATTATTTTTAGAACAGAGGTATGAGTTTTCTTTAAAATTATCGTAAATATGCAATGAAAATCATAAGTATTAAGCAAAATTTAAAGTATTTACGATGGCAAGCTAAAAACATTTAATTAGTATTAAGCAGATCACAGCTATATGAGATCCAAGTAAAATACAGATGGCGAATACAGAGCTTTTGACCTCTCTGTGTTAAAGAAATTGTCAAACCTTCCAAACAACGATTGATAGCCATTTATTGCTATGACATCTCTTCTTGGTTCTCTCAAAATATCGTCTGCTTACGGAAAGAATTTTCGCTGCAGGTAATCATTTTCATTGATTAAGAGAACATTTACTGTCATGAATTTGAAAGCTGAGCAAAGAATAGCAATAAAATTTTTCTGTAGAGCAGGAATATGTGTTAACGGAATCATTTGAAATGTTGTTGGGAATGCAGCGGATCAAGCACCTTATATTTTCACTTGGTATGGACAATTTCGTGATGAATGAGGAGACAATAAATATAAACACACGAGTGTCAGATCATAAAATTAGCAAAGCAACAAATTCATGTTTGGCGTAGATTTAGTTAACGACTCGGTTTCCAAAGCAAACAAGTACAGGTCCCCTTCATCAGGATCAAAGACATCTGCAGACCTGGAAAGCAGCGGGCGCAACTGTCATATTTATACCCTACAATAGTAAAGCAAACAAGAAGCTAACGGCATTTGTAGGAAAAAAATAGTGAAGGAATTGAAAAATTAAGTTAATAGAATTTTAGTGTTAGGAAGGACTGGATTGGATTTAGAAGTCTACCTTACTAAACAAGATAGACCTTTGTGAATGGGAAAAGTTTCAAGAAAATCCAAATCATAAGTTAAAGAAACCTTCTGAATAATTTTTGCAGGTACAAAGTCAAAATTATGATTAAATTTCCAATGATTAGCTATGGAAGACTTGTTAATTTCGCGTTTTCAGACATATGATTTGTGTTCCTTGATACGGAAATTTAATGCTCTTTAGATTGGACGATATTCTTAAACTTCACTGATACGATATTCTATAAAATCCTCAATAATTAAATTCAGAAATGGAATCTTTAAGAATCGAACCATGGATTTTATTAATAGGCGAGAAAATGACTTGAAAATTGAACTTCTAGAGAATCCGTGCCATTTTATAACTCACAGAAGGATTAAAGGGAAGCGCGACAAGGTTATTAATGTTATGTTTAATAGTAGAATGCATTCTTTTATGGTAAGGGGAAAATGCTTTAAGAATTTAGCACTGAAGAAGATCCTCGATCAATGGCAAATGATCTCAAATAATCCCCTTCATTAGCAAGCAAAGTTTCTGAGAAACAAACTTTGAGAGTATGAAATATATAATAGTGAAAAGCAGCCATTCTTTTTTTTGCTTACCCGGGCGATATGACTTAGCCCTGGGCGGTAAACAAACAGAAATGGATTACTTAAACACTAGTCCTGAAATTAGACTCATTGCGAATTATAAGAATGTCAAGGAAGGAAAGGGTATTGTCGGATTCAGTAAACTCGATGGCTGGATCGATCGAATTTATAGATAAAATCTGGGATAAATCTTCTTTATTACCATCAGAAAGCGGAAAGTATCGTCTACGTAGAAAATACCAACACGAAAAGATAGTTTCTCAAATAATTTGACCTCAAAATAGTGCATGTAAATGTCAGCAGGCGTAAGCCTGAGGGGATTGCCCATAGCTAATCCTTCAATTTGGCGATAATATCCATTTTGGAAAACAAACTCTGTTTGATTCAAAGAGATTTTAGTAAGATAAACTAACTCTTTAATTTCAATATGTGTGAAATGTAATTCTCGAAGAACATGTTTCAAGATTATTTAGTGCTCCTTCAACTGGAACAATAGTAAACAGTGATTTAGTATACAAAAGAAACCACAGTGGAATCCAGTGGAGAAAAATCTTGTAAGTTTATCAATGACTTCAAAAGAATACCTTTTCAGCGTGAATATTGTTAGAAAGTAAAAGAGAAAATCTGGAAGCTAAATGTTTGGCCAAAGGATATGATGCCTTTCCTAAGTTAGAAACTATTAGTGGAGACGAAATTGAAATTTTGTGAAATTTGGGGGAAACATAAAACCTAAAATAGTTAGCAAAAGGCGGAAAAAGCGATTTTTTAAACTGAATTGGGAGTATATGAGAAAACTGAACTGCTGTTTTTACTTTCGTGCTGTAAGAAGTTGAATGATATATTGGAATCGGGCCTTTGGCTTAGTATGGGCTTTCATTTCTCAGTTTCGAGATTCCCTCAATATATGTGTTTGTCCATAAGAACGATCTATCCGCCCTTATCAGCTTTAGAAATTATATTTAAAATTATATATTTAGGAATGGCAACCCTTTGTAATGTTGAACGTATGAAAATGTCGAAAAAATTCGAAACTGTAGCTGCAAAAACATCACTTGTCTCTTCGAATGATAGCCGATGAAGTTAAAATCAATAAAGACACTGCTGGCAAAACTGTCACGGAAAATCTTTCACAAAAGAAAAATTTGTTCTCGTTTTGTCCCTGATGCACTGACTGCAGAACAGAAAGAAAATCGAATCTCTGCATATCATGATCCGAATGGCATGCATGAATCCTTATTTCTTACAAAAAATTTGTGACCGGAGATGAAGTTCGGTGCTTTGCTCATGGTCCTAACACAAAACGACAAGCCTCTGCTTGAGTTAGAAAAGGCTCACCATGGCCACAACAGTTCTGGCTTCAAAAATCTTGGATAAAGATCATGCTGATACCCTTTTTTATTAAAAGGGATAAATTAGGAGGCTTGTTTTCATAAGAGATAAACAGCGAATTACATATTTTATAAAGACGTGATGAACACTCTTCTGAAGAGAATATAGAGCGTTAGGTCTAAAAAAAACAGAATAACTGGTTACTACTTCACAGCAGTTGGCAGTTATGCAGTTCCATACTCGTCAAGCAGTTTTTAACAAATAAAAGCGTTACACTCCTCAGCCCCATGTTATGAATGTTATTAACCCCACAAGTAAATTTTCCAGTATACTCTGTCTTTCAAAGTTGGAAACAGAAACTAGATGTACAGGTATATCTGGCTAAGCTATTTGAATGTGGTGAAGCCAACGATGACTACCTTACATAAAGGGGAGTGCCTTTGCGGAAGACTTTTCTAAGGAAAACTACATATCTCGTATTCACATTACATTGGGAGGCTACTTTACATAAAGAGGAATGCCTTTGCGAAAGATTTTTCTAAGAAAAACTAGCTCGTATTCACATTACACTTGGAGAAACGAAAATTAACTATGCAACCAGCCTTTAGCAACCTGAGTCGAAATAGCAGTATTCAGGGATCTTAACTACTTGACAGTTGATGGGGGTCCGTACGAGTACGTTATTTCTACTCATCTGCGCTATACATTTCTATTTCCTTTTAGTATTATTTTAGATTTTAAGCATTCTAAATTTTTAAAGACCTGGAAATACTCAAAATAATTCCTGTTATAAATTAATGTGATTACTCTTTATGCTGTTTCGGCTTAAGAAACGTTTTAAAAAATTCTTTACTTTACTTTTGTAAAGAGAGAAAGATTTATTTAAGTATTAAAAATATTTAAAATTTTGATTAAATTCTTAGATTAGTTTTATGCTTCGCTGAAAAAATGAGCTAACAGTTAACTTTTATTCACAATTCAGATTTTTAGAAGACAAATCATAATATGAAAAGGAATTTTCAGAAAACGCATGCGAATCAGGTGTCGAAAAGAAAATCACGGATTTTAATACTTTAAAGAGTTTTTTTGCTCAAAATTTACTGAAATTTGCAATTTCTAGGATTATACTAACATGTTGGATGTAAAACGTTTTTGAAGTTACAAATAAAATCCATTATTTTTTAGCATCTTAAAATCACATACCACTTTTAGGTAGCTTCATCCCCTAAAGAACTTCCGAAATACTCATTTATTAAGCAACTGTTCTTGAGCACTTTAAGTTAACGGTCTTATTTAAGCACTTTTTCCCCAGTGGCGGGTTTTAGTCGTTTATAGGCGTTGACCACTACTAAGGTCGGTAGCGGTGTCTCTTTAGCATGAAGGGCACCTAATAGATGGACAACAGTTGCCTTCTATGAAGGGACGGACAAACTACATCCCTGCCTTCTTCGGGATTCGAGCCCGGGTCCTTTGGTACCGCAGTCATAGTCACTAACATCTTTCTCGCCTGGATCTTTTGGAAAATTACAAATATTAATTAGTGGAAACAAAAAACTACTATTTTATAACAAGTCAAATGCGTTTCAGGTTCTTTATTCTCTCTAAGTTATCCAAAAATTACATTTAAAGAGACAAAGAATTAATATTGAAATCCATATTTTAAGCCTTTAAGGTTTAAATAATAATTAGCTATATAATACATTTGTTACACTATGAACATGCGTTTCAGTAAAAGAAGACTCAATCCATCATATGAAGGAGAACGAGCGTCAAAACAGAGTAATAAAAAGAAAAATAAGAAAATGTGCTTAATTCAAAATAAAAAAATAAGAACTATTAAGCATGAATCAGGGCCAAAATATTCACGGACACAAGACAGTTTAACAGTTTATGAAGAGATTTCGGGCTGAAATATTCGGCTAAAGGGGACGGTGTTAAATAAGTCAAGACCACTGGTGTACTCCTTCGGAGAGAAACCAGAATTCTTCTCAATTTGTCAAAAATCCCTGAGGTAAAGTTTAACGATTACGAAGAAGATGCTATACATGAGAAGATTCACTGGGCCCAAAAATGGCATGGTCGTATTCTCCACCCCTAGACGTGTGCCTAAAGGGGGGGGGAGGAATTCAGCCGTGTTCTCTTTCTTCGAAACTTCTATGGGATCTTATTGACCGTGTGCCGCACGTGCGAGGGAGCGCACCCCCACCCAAACGTGCTCTTTTCATCCAATAGGAAGTGAGCTAATTTTGTGCTACGCTTTTCGTATACGGAGACCATATCTGGTTGCACCCGTTTAAAAGTGCTTCTACGTTATTTTCACTTTACAGAACGGATTTCGGACGTAAGTGTCTCACAAGCGTTTAGTACCTCTCTATTCTTGTGTGCATTTTGCCTTTGTTCTGTGCCGTACTCCTCCCAGGATACTTATCCACTGCAGGCCTTCTCTGCTTTCTTTTACCGTGGATTTGCTTTTGCTCGAAAATTTCAACTGATTACTGGGGTTTGATAATTTTACTTCACTTTGGAATATGAAAATGGATTATTAATCGTCGGTTTATATATTTATCACTAGAAGAATTTTTTGAATGAGAAAAGGCTTCATCTGTGGTAACAATCTGAAATAGAAAAATTTACTTCTTTTTAAATAATTTATAAAGCAAATTTGAAGAACTAAAAAGAGTAATAGTTTAAATTTCATCCTAAATTTTAGAACAAGTAAATGTAAAGTTTGAATAATATACTGAACTTTTCTCTCTGATGCGGGTTTTACAGAAAGAGAAATACGGCTTTATCTGAAAAATTGTTATTTATTTACTTTTTCTAAATATTTAATCATAAAATTATGAATAGAATTTGGTCAAAATAAAACTGAATCTAATTAATGTTGAATGTTATTTATGAAGTTTCTTCCCATGAAGAAACAAATTGACACGAGACAATGAGAAGTTAAATCTCATAAATCTCATACTTAAAATGAAGTCGGAATTTGATAACTTAAATTAGTTTCAATTTTATATAAAAAATTTAATTCTTAATAATCTTAATATTTTCACTAAACATTCACTAGTATTTTATGATAAAGGATATAAAGAACTAAAATATTTCTATTACTTAGCTAAGGATAGAATTTTCTCATTCATAAAATCAAAATTTAAGTTTATGCATTACTTTTTTATGATGTAAAATGGAGGAGATTGCATTGGCTTTGATGTTTCATATTTTGAATCCGGTGTTTTAGAAGCCTTTTACTAGAGTAATATTTTAGTATTTTTACAGCGGATTCTTAGATTTACCTTTATAACTTACTTTTTATAAGTTTTTATTATTTATTATCAGCTTTGTCTTCAGTAAAAATTCTGTTATTAAAATTTTGAAGATAAAAATATTAAAACGTGCAAAATTTTCTCTTGACATTTAAATTTAAATTTTGTTTTGATGCTCATCATATGTAAAAATAAGTATAAAACTGAAGCAGCTAAAAGTACAAAGCAATTATTTTAAATATAATGGCTTATATCATATGAGCTATAAGCTTAAATAAATTGCTAGGAAGTCCTAAAAATAAAGGAAGATAAGTGTTGCCAATAATTCAGAAAGAAGTATGTATTCCTCATTCAATAATGAGTTAGTTGTATTTATATTCTATGATATTATTGCGTCTGCAAGGGGTGAAGAAAGATTATACCAATCACCGTTGTTCTTTATGGAGAACAAACGAGGCTCGGTTTGAAAGACAATAAGCTCATTGGTTCTTGAAGTTCCGTGACGTAACCTTGCCGCTGTTTTCTCATATATCGCTCACAATAGCAGAATTTCTTTCTCCTGAACAACGCCTGGGTTTCGATTTTGGTATTTATTCTTTAAAAGAAATATTTTCTATAATTTATTTGTTATTATGATTACGAAAATTCCTAAATTTCAATTTTACTAAGAAAATTGTATTGCAAATCTTTCAACCACATCTTTCATTAAGAAATTAACTAATAATATTACTTAAAGGCATAAATAATGAAACCATGCTATATACGATAATTTTAAAATATGTTACTAAAATTATTTCTACTCTTAAAAACAATATTAATTAATTAATTTTAGTATCGAAAAGAAATTTATATTCTGTTGTTAACAAAGCTATTATAAGCTGTCTCAAAGTAATAATATGTTACTTGTCGTTCCTTTTAGATACTTATTTTGAAAATAAACCTCCTGATATTAAATTACTGTGAAACAAGTTAGTGATAATAGTTATGTTATAAATCAATAAAAGCAATATTTCTAAAATCAATTTTACTACTATACTAAAATGCTGTTGAGCTCATGAAAAAAGTATTTGTTTCGTAGAATTATTTATAAAAAAGTATAGATTTTATATAAACAATGGGAGGCAATCTGCTTAATGTAATTAATGAATAATTATTATCTGAGATTTATTTTACAAATTTCCTTAATTATGACATTTAAATATTATATATATATGTATGTATCATTATCTGTATTACATGTATTTAAGTTCACTTATTCTGTTTATTATCTCATTTTCGGAATTATTATATTGTAGCTATTTCTATATTATATTTATTATATTGTAGCTAGTTATATTCTTATTACTCAGAGACTTGTAATAAAATGTATATCTAGGTTTAATTCATCCACAAAATATATCTGTTACGTTACATAAAAAAATTACAAAAATTCAGGCTTTTAAATTTAAGCTTAATAAATAAAGGGTGACTGATTCAAAAGTCAAGGGTATCAAACTTTCAAAAATTGTAGAAATTCCACAAATGGATATTAATGGCAATTTGTTTCAATAGATGATACCCCTGTACTGTTACAAGTAATATATTGTTGAATTTTAACTTATAATTCTTGCTATTGGCTTTGAAAAGCGCTTTTTTTTAAAGCAAGACTGAGTTTTCTAGAGCAAAACTAATTTTCTAACTTTGCATTACTTCGCAACACATAAATTTGATGCGATACGATCTTTTCACAATCTTTGTTGGTTGCTGCAATGTTTCATTCCGTCCATTTTGTCCGAACTCAGATGAGACGGGCAGCTATTTCATTTATTATGATGAGCGTTTCCATTTCCTCAAAATCAGGTTACCAAGCACAAAACAGTTGTCTTGTTAGTTCATGAACATTTGAGAACGTCTTTGAAGAGCTACACTAATAACTTTACCACAGGAATGCTTGCGAAATAATGCTCAGTCATAAAAATTTCCTCTGCTTAGATTTCCTCTTCTCTCCTCGTTCATTAAAATTCCTTCTTCCCTCCTCGTGCACTAAAATTCCCTCTTCGTTCCTCGTGCACCAAACAACTGATTTTTAAAGCTACAAGCATAAATTGAAAATGGAATTTCGAATGATATATTACTTGTAACTGCATAGAGATCTCAGTCATTGAAACAATTTGCTATTAATATCAGGTCTGGAGTTTCCACATATTTTGCAATCACGATTTTTATACCATCCTGTGTTCATATAATTCTTATTTTTGATTTAAAGAATCATTAAAAAGAAAGTCTAGTAGTAAAATATATTTCTTGTACCTCCAAAAAGATTTTGCTGTTAGACGTACCTTTTTATAATTTTTTGGTGCTTTTTATTCAAAGTGCTTGAAATTAACAAATTGTAAGTCACTGATGCTTGTCAAAATTTTCAAAAATACGTAAAAATTCTATTAATTAATGGGTAAATAAATCGAAAAAAAATTAAAAAAAGGGTTTATTAAGAATTTTAAATTTGTCAAAATATTGCTTTCTTACAGTTCAAAAGGTTTGAATAATTAAATCTTTTATGATAAATCCGTACCATTAATACTCACTTTATACTAGATAAAACTTATAAATTTAAATTTATACGCATATCAATATGGTATTTAGATTTAAATTACTATTAATAATGCAACTGAAATTAAAATTAATCACAATATAAGGGGAAAATGTGTAATTATTTCATCAATGACGAGAACCATTGACTATTTACATACTTTTGTTCTGTTTTAGATTATTTGTTAGTTAAGAAAAACATAAAAATAGAAGATAAAGACATTCCTGTTTCCATGAGAATTTCGGATTTACTTGAAATATATAGAACCGTTTTTTAGTCAATCATATTTGTACATTATTGTAGTTATAAAATAGTATATTTCTATTGAAAATAATTTAAGTGTTATATCAGAGAAAAGTTTCAAATATGAAGTCAAGAATATCTCATTTGAGAAAGATTAAAATATTTTGTAAAGTTTTAAGCAAATTTCAGAGCAAGGGGCATTTTATTGAAAATAAGCACTCTTCATTTACTAAACAAGCTTCAGGGAAAATCTATCAGTAATTTGGAAAGATAATGAAAGGAACTTCAAAAGCACCAATTTTTAAACAAACTTAGTTTAAATTTGTTTTTCTTTCTGTGCAAAAATTTTGAATATTTCTTTTTGAAACATATATTTGAAGTTCTGCGAAGAATAAAATTATTACGTATTTCTTTCATTCTGCTTTCTTTGAAACCGTTTCGAGAAAGCAACCTTTATGTTTATTATTCTTACTAAACTAGCTGTTCATTAGGGTTACATTTTTTACTTTAAAGACAAGCAAAATTTAATGTTACTGAAGTTAATTTCAATCATAAATTGAATATATTTCTAGAAATAAAAGAGCTAAATAGCTTATCTTTCAGACTTCAAATCGAGTGTTACATTTGAGGCTGAATACTTGCTTCTCCTGATAACACAAATCTCAATTATTTTTTTTTCTCGAAATGTCTGGAAACTCTCGAATTCCCTTTCCAACTGGAATTAATATCAGTCTAGGAGCGAATTATGTTTTCTTTAAAAGCTTGGTCTTTCAGCAACTTACACCTATGCATGATATCCACCACAAATGAAAAGATAGAATGTAGGGAGTAACTATTTAAAATAATATAATGTAATATTTGTAATATATATTATAATCAGAATAAAATATTAGGGCAAGAATCAGTACCGAATAATTGCGTTTTGGAGATCCCACATTAGAAATTTTATTCAGTTGTAGTTTAATGTACTTCTTGATTTATTATGATGATTGGTTTATGGATTAATGGTTTTATTTTAAATAAAATGCAATTTTTTAAAATTTGTGTTACAGTAAGTTAGGTTATAATACTGAAATGACTGTTAAATGAATATGAAACACAGATGAAAAGTACAATTAAGATTACACTAATTTTCCAATAATTTTAAAGAAATGCAATAGTCTTAACGCTTATTTTTGTTGATCTTCTAAAAACTCATTTATGATTTATATATATTACATAAAATAGTTTGTATTAAAGTCTTTTTGTAAATAGTTTAACTCTTCTGAGTAAAAGCGTTTTTAATACGGAATTAAACGTTAGTTGAATGAATTCCATTATATCTCTCAATCACGTATTTAAAGTTCTCGAAGATACTAGTAATTTATGACAAAGCGCAATGGGTAAGATAAAGATTTACTTATTTCCCTTAGCTTGTAAAGTGAATATAACATTTTATTTTAATGTAAATTACAATTCATACGTATTTGAAAGGATAAAGCTAAGAGTAATTGATAAAGTTACCTTAATTCATAATAATTAAACAGCTCATCACAAAGCTATATATCCCTTACCAAATGATATTTTTTAATTTGTTAAGTTCACGTTAAAATAAAAATATCAATGAAAATAAATTAATCCCATTTTTGTGCTTAATTTTGATTTTTAATTTTAATTTGTATGTTACTGAAGTTAAAATATTTTTTCTTAGTGGTTAAGAATCTATTAGGGATTAATCTGTTAATGACCATGGAAAAAAACCACCATTATCAGCATGTAAAAGAATTTTTACCAGCAGCTGCAAATGTTTCAGAAGTTTGACTAGAAGCATTTCGACTAGAGAATTACGAATTTACGTAATATACATTCTAAGGAGAACTGTTGAATTCCGAAGCTTGAATGCTGGCATTAGTTATGCAGAGTCTTCAAGTTTAAATCCTTCGAACTTTATCCTTAGGTAGTAGAAGATTTGTACTTCTTTCTATCAATTTATTGACATTATCTTTATTTATCTTTCTTAACCTTAGTCGCAAGGGATCTCGGAATTTTGTTTTTTAACTTGCTAACTCGTTTTTCAAAAGAGACAGACCCTTGATGAAATTTATCTAATGAAAACTGGCACTGGCACGGGCTTAGGCAGCAAATGATGGAACTAAGGAACGTAATTGGCTGTTACAGTATGCTACCTAGAAATTTGCTGCGTACCTACGTAGTGAGTGTCTGTGCAAGAATGAGGAAGCTTAGATCCCTAGACTAATTATCGAATGAGGATGGCCTCGTACTCATTTTGAAAGTACAGTTGTCACATCATATCAGGATGAGGTGGAAAATTTCGGGGTTTCAATCCCAGCTAGAATTCATAACTTCATTGGTAGAAGTATAATAAAGTTTTACATATGAACACGGATAAATGTTATGCTGTATCTTTCCTTATATTTGCAGATTTCCTTTTTTAAACACCTTTTCAAAGGAGTTTATTCTTTGCAATAAACTCATTTAACAATCTAGAAAAATAAAAGCATTGCCCTTGAAGGAAATATTTCCGGTAAACCTCATCCAAAAGATGAATGAAATCAATGCACTGCTATGCCTTGATTAAATAAATTTCTGCTTTATTAAATAAATGCAGAAGTCTCATCGCAGTGTTAATTTATGATGAAATAATATCCGTACAACTTAGCATTATTGTTTTTAAAGTTGCTTTTAAATATATAATGATTTTTCGGTACCATATCTCAAATTCTTGGACTATTAAACTAGTAGGCTAAGTGCAATTCTTTAGCTTAAGGTTGTTTTAAGCACTAAATTGAATTTGTATATTCAGTTTTGAATGAAAATATAAAAATTATATTATCTGAAACTTTTGAAAAACTCCAAAATTAAAAAATTAGGACTCATAGAAATCATTTAAAAATTTCATTTTAAAAAGTTCATACCTTTTTCAAATATGAAAATTCTTTTTTTAACTTTTTAAAATTGGTTGGTTGTAATTAATTTTACCTCTGCGAGATTGTTATCTGAAATATTCAGATTGCAATTTTTTGTTTTGAACGGTGAGATTCTAACCTAAATGCGAAATTCTGTCTTATTACGTGTATGGGAAATCTAAAATCCAAGAATTCGTAGTGAAACTGGACATAATTAATACTATTGAAATATATCCATCCTCCAAACCCATACCAAAGTAATATCTGACTTAAATTAAGATTTTCTTTTTTTCCTTTTTTTACTTGAGCTGATAGTTATTTAGATTTAAAAAGGCTAGAAAATTATTTTCTATTAGTGACTATCTTGATACAATTTTTTTCCGTGAGAAAGTGAGCTTGTAAGGAATTATCGCATACCTCTTCGCGCATTTTCCTGGTATTAGTATATCTAGTTATATTGGAGGGTTAGTGGTTCGAAGCCTGAGCAAGGCACAATTAAGTTTTCATGCTTGTGCTTTGAAGAAGCCTTACAGTCTGTACAGTCATTAGGTTCTTTTTGAAAAAAGAGATGTGAAAAATGTGCAGTGCCATCGCTGTGACTCGAACCCTGGACCTCTGGAATACGCTTCGAATATGCTTTCAATTACACCACGAAAAGCATGAAGAAAGGAGGGAAAAAATATAAGTCTTCACAGGGGCGCCTAATCCAAAATACGGTGAAAACCTGAATTTGCCCAGTTTGTTTCGTGCCCATTTCTAGTCGCCTTCTAAGTGAGGGAGAGTGTAAAAGAATTTCGCCCTCTCTGTGCAGGCTATTGTACTATAAGCGGTAAAAATCCCATGTAAGATCCACGACGCAAATCCCAGCAAAAGAGTAATTGATTTTTTCCTGTTTGCTGCTTTCAAAGAAACCTAAGTTACTTTCGCATTCAGATTCATTTCAAAACCTCGAAAACTGCATCTAATAAGTCAGTTTTCTAAAATTATTGAAGCAGAAAGATAAAAAAGCCTAATGTTGGTAACAAATTTCGAGTATTTTGCATAATATTTATAAATGTGTTCTTACAGGAAATCTGCTGAAAACGTTCTGTTGATCACCGCACCGAACGTCTGAAATCATACAGCCATGACGAAGCACCAAGATGCGAGCGAGGATCCTGATCCCTCTGAATATCTTTTCGTTTCCTTGGAACAGAAACGAAAAGATCAGACAAAGCCGTACGATGGCAAGAAGATGGTTTGGGTTCCAGATGAGAAAGAGGGATTTGTGCTCGGAAATATCATTTCCACTAAGGGTGACATGTGCACCGTTGACGTTAATGGAAATGAGGTGAGATGTGTGAAATTGTTTTCGTATGTTTGATAGGTAAATAAATACATTTGCTTGAGAAACTGAGTTAATATTCTGCAGTTATGCTTAAAACTAACTGTCATTTTCTGTGACGTTGCAGCTACTTTCCAAGAATTTCAGCTTTGCGTAAATTGCACATGATTTTACATGTAATTTAATTTCACTTACTAAAATTTCAGTAAATATCATTGCGTACATTTAAATTACTAGTAAATATACAGACTATTAGCCAACGTGTATATTTAATTTAAATTGTTGGCAGGCACATGAGTTCAATTTAAATTACCGAAACTTCTCTACATATAATTATAAAAGGTTTTATGACGCATAGGAATTTTAATCTGTAAGTGTTAATTGAATGCATATTTAGTGTGCAACAATTTAGTCAATCTGATGTAAATGCTCACTAATTTGCCTATAAAATACGGGATTACTTTAACATTATCTTGCAGCCTAATTCTTTAAAGGAGTTATAAATTCAGAACTTATTTCCTTCACTAAATAAAAATATAAAAATGCGTTTAAGTGCAAAATCTCTTACAAGGCTTAACTGATGTTGTTATACGTAAATTCTAGTTTAGAAATATTTTGAAACTCATCAATAACTATAATAAAAAAATTACACTAATTTTACGACATGCTATAAAATTTTAATAATTACTGTAATGCTACAACGGATATTTCAATCTATAAAAGGAATTGTATTCAATCGAATTACAAATATTTTAAATTCGAATCCTGGCAAAAGCAAAACTGAATTTTTCTTAACATTTCGAATACTTCAGTAAACGGTATATATATTAGTCTTTTGAATGTTAATCTTAACAGAATTATTTTCAGAGCTTAATAATTATTTTCAGTCCATACCAGAACATTACTATGTCATACTTTCAATTTTTTAAACTGTAGAAAATAATTAAATCTTTATAATTCCATTATTTTCTAGTTTTATGGATTGCGTTTAAAAATTACAAGCAAAATACAACAACATTTTTCTTGTCACTTATCTTTCTGGATAGTGTGCTTATAACTATTTAAATCTTATCATACTATCTGATAAAAGAGCATTTTAGATTTAAAAACTGAAAGTAAAATATGCATCGCAGCGTTAATTAACTGCGGCTTTCAAAGATCTTATATATTTCGAATTTCTCAAGTATCTACCTGTTTCTGCAGAGAACACTGAAAAAAGAACAGCTTCAACAAGTGAACCCACCGAAGTTTGAAAAATGTGACGATGTTTCTTCGTTGACATATTTGAACGAAGCAAGCGTCTTGCACAACCTTAGAGATCGGTATATCAACTGTAACCTCATCTATGTAAGTAATGTAATCGGCCACATATGTGGCCGAGAGGAAAGACATTATGGAAACAAGCTGATAAACCTGATTCCTAACAGTGCATTAGATGCATGGGAAGCGAATAGGAATAGAAAGACTAGAATTGATGTATGTCTTATTCGCATAAATCAATCGAAAATTCATTTTGGGGGTTTGAACAATGAAAGGCTGTTAATCTAAAAATAAATTTAACTGTAAAGTTCGTTTTTTTGGAAACCTTTTAAGAGTAAGGAGAAACTATTTTGCAGGTTTCTTGCCCAAGGACATAACATGGAATCGGCCAATCGTATATTTTTCTGCGAATACATACATTATAAAGCATTTGAAAAAAATATTGCACCGATGGTACATCCTTTTCTGCCTTGCATACTTGGCACAAAATTAATAAATGTAAATAAATAATCTTCAGTCGCAAGAAGTATCTTACAATTTTTAATATTTTAGAAAATTCGGTATGTTTGAAGATACTTCGAAGTGACTGTAACAAAAACTCATTAAGTCTTATTAAAGCATGTGCAAAAATGAAAACACCGAAAATATCCTATGATACATTTTTACCATTTATGATAAAGCTGTTCCAAAATGTCTTTCTTCCGGATCATTTTTTATTTCTTAATTTTTCTAATATGTTTTTTTGTTTTATTGCTCTTGAAAATAGAAACAAGTGAAAAAAGATCAACTCCAACAAGTGAATCCTCCCAAATATGAAAAAACTGAAGATATGTCGAATCTTACGTATCTAAATGACCCCAGTGTACTTTACAATTTAAAAGAACGATATTATGCCAAACTCATCTACGTAAGTATTGCCTGAACATGCTTATTAACCTGCATGACTAATTTTTTTTACTAAGTTTTTGAAACAAGTTTTGCTAACAAATGGATTTGATTTCGATTTATTTAGCTCTATAATAAGATGGATGTTTTAAAAAAGTAAACATTTTTAAGGCAATACGCAAAAGGCTAGTACTTGGTATTATTTTATTTTTTGTATTTGTTTCGAGTAACTCACTTTTTGCAAGCTTTTTTTCTGTTTAAAAGTTTTATTTCTTACTCTGTAACCTTCCACATGAATTTTTGCGAAGTAATTTTCTTTTTAATAAGTATGTTTGAAAGAATATTTATAAAACTTAATCCAACTAGAAGATTTTTGATATTTTGATGCTTCATTTTTTAATAAATTTTCCTTATATTTTTTATTTTTGAAATATTTTGGCTATTTTTTTAAATGTAACATTTCGATTTGATGTAATTTTTTATGCTTAGCAAAATATTTTTCACGAATTTTTCTTACAAAGAAGAGTTGGCATTATTAAAGTACTCCTGAAGATGATTTCAAAATAAATCGTAAAATTACACCTTTTTTTAGCAACAAAATCGTCAAAATCAGGTCTTCTAAATGAAATATGGTAATCGTGAATTTGAAATGTTTTAGAAGTGAAAAAGGAAACTTATGTAAAATATATATGTATGTGTGTGTGTGTACTGCTAAAGTATCAAACATTTTAATTAATAACATTTCTTTGCATTTAAAATCTCCCAATCGGCGAAGCAGTGTATACTAGTATATATTCTCAACGATATTTTTTCCATATACCTTTAAAGTAATATATATACTTGCATCATGAAATATGTTCCCAAAATTATGGCTGCTTTTCGGAAGGAAAAGAGTTCAGGAACAAAGCGGCAAAAACATTTTGGAATTAAATTAAAGAAATAGTTTTATCTTAGGGCTTTTTGTGAGAAATCCAGAGTTTCAGAGAAACCTTTGGTCGTTTAAAGAGTTTTTAAAAGATGTAAATATTTTTGCATTAAATACAATATTTCCTTTCAATGACTTTATTATTAAAGACATTTAGTTTTACATATCACATCTAAGAGTTCTGAAATTAAATTTTTTCCTATAATGATTTAAAAAGCGGAAAATTTAAAATAAAAGAATAAGTAGTGAGAAAATAATTTAGAAGCTTTTTATTTGCATGTCTCTTTATATATATTTTAGTTATCCTTTGACTTATTTTTCCCTTGCAGCGTTTTACATGTGTGTTAATTACAGCTACATACAATTATAAAATCCTTAAACTGTATGAGCAGCGTATGATCTATATGTATGAATTTATACATAATCCGTGTGCAACTATGTATGTTAGTATACATTTCTTAGTAAGGAACTTTGTTACTGTTAGATAATAAGCAAAATATTTGAATTAAATAATATTAAAATAGCCCAGCTTTTTATTGTTAGGAGATAAAATAATATTCAGCAATGATGCAGTATGCGATCTATCACTTTTATTATTTATTCGCTTCTGAGATGGTGCCATTAAAACGCTTTTTTAAAATATGAAAATAAATACAAATAATTAAAAATATATAAATGAAAATGATTCCATTAATTAATTTAATAACTTATTAAATTTCAAATTCCATTAAATTTAAATTCCTTCTAATTTTGCGAAACAAAGCAGGAGTGGTCCTTAAAAGGCCATTTTTATGAGTCATTCAGCCATATACATTACGAATGTCGTTCATCATGCCTCCCTCCCCACAAAAGAGTCATCGTTTTCATTAATCGGTACCCACAATGCTTCTGCGATATAACGCGGAAGTATTTGTGATGTAGTAATCCAGGTTTGAGGAGCTTCATAATTCAATAATAATGGCTTCATAAAATAAATAATCTGATGTGGACACCAGATGACTTGTACGGCCTATTAAATTATACACATTTTTTGCTACATTTCACTTATCCATTTAATTTTTTGCTTCATTTTAAACTTATTTTCTCGAATTTCATTAGAGATGCATTTCTCATTTAATCAATTCAGTTGTCACTTAGCGGTAAGGCAAAAATACTTAAAATCTCAGTCTTCATTAAAAATTGTTAACTACAGGAAAAGCTAAATCCCCAAACGCAGTTTAAAAAGGTTAAAAAAAACAGTTTTTGCAATGAAAATTAGAGTTTCTGCCCAAAAACAAGCAATTCGGCCAGCAGGCAGGAAGACAGATTTTTCGATGCAAAAAACTGAAAATTAACTTTCGGTCGCGCTCGGCAAAAAGACACTGAAGTTCATGCAGAAAGTGATTTAATTCATTATTCTACTAAGAAATGCAAATGTAAACAAATGGCGGCTTCGTTAGGCTTAGTAGCACTCATAAATAACTTTTAAATTGTTGATAATTCTAAAACTAATACACGAAAATTAACTAAAGGCATAAAAACCTTAAAAGGAATATAAGAACACCATAATTCAATTACTTTTAAAGCAAACAATGCACAATTTACCAACATATATATATATATATAACTATATACATATATATATATATATATATATAACTGAGCCTACGAACCGGATAACAAAGTGGGTATATATGTATATATTTATTTACTTTTGGTGCCGCAAAAAAATCAAAAACCAGAAAAGGGATTGGATTGGTTTGGTTTATGTGATTACGGAAAAGCCTCGAAGGCTATCTGCCTACGGAGGGATGCCTTCGTGGAGGGCTTTCTAAGGGAAACTGGCTCGTATTCATGTTACACATGAGAAAAACCACGAAATGCCCATCAGACAGCTCGTTTGCGAGATTCGAACCTCAGACCGAACTACCAGTGTTCAGCGACTTTACAGCTCAGCCTTTGGTGGGCCGCGATCAAGAAGGGAGTTGCACAATTATATGTTATAGTAGTCCCATATACAAAATTTCAACCTTCTGATGCTACTCGTATTTAAGTTGTTCCAGGTTACATACATGCGTAAGTACGTACGTAAAGACGTCACGAAAAAAATCTCTTCTGAATCCATTTTTAAATCCATTTCTTAATCCGTTTTGGGAAAATGTGTCCTTCATTCAGCCCGTACAGATGTCAAGCAAAAACCTCGTTCAAATGGACTTGAGAGTAGTCAAAATGGATATTTTTGTTGAAGTATGACACCCGGAGGTTTTTGTGATTACAATATTTCCTTTATTTCGTAGAAAGAAGTAATATTTATAATTGTAAACCATCATCAGAAAGGTTTAAAAAAACAAAAAAATAATCAAAGCATTTTTTTAAACAAAATAATCTAAGCATTCTTTTAAGGTGGAAAACAATAAATGAAATTTTGCTTTTCTATGCTGGGGAGAACTGGTAAATAAGATGTAGTTTAAAGACGACAACAGACACACGTATATAGCATAAACACATACACAGATAAAAAAAGGGGAGAAAATAATTTATAAAACATTTAGTGGTAAAACTATATAGCTGCAGATCAATTAAAACAATCTGAGGACATATATTTTTATTAAAAGTTTTCAATAAAATTGAAAACAAAATGTCTTTGAACTGAATCAATAAATCTCTGAAATATCTAAAATCACGACTAACAATAGAAGCCCAATATCGATATGCATTTTAATAGGAATGTTTTTACTATTTAAACTAATTTTTTAATACATAGAAGGCAGACTCTTCCATTCATATCAGTTAGTTTAAAAGTTTATTTGATACACAGAATGTATGAGTAATCTTAGAAGGAATATTTGTAAAAATTTAGTAATAAGCTTGTAAGCAAAACTATTATAAAGTTTATATTATGAGATAATGAAGAATCTTTCTCTAAATTCCGCACACAGTTGTTCAGAACGAAAAAAAAGAAATCTCATAAACTACATTTAAGAATGAAGAATATTATTGACATACACATCTCGACAACTACAACAGTAATTTCTGCTACGCCATCCAGCCGCAATTTAGCACACAAAAAATTAAACAAAACACTATCTAACATTTAGCTATTCTTACAATACTGCAAAAAAAATTTTGACCGTTACATTTTTTATCGTCAAGTGATTAGCTCGTTCGTGGCTGTTCGAGATTGATCCACACGATGTTGCCACAAACATTTAGATATTTATAAATGGATATCAATGCCAATACAAGAAAAATTTAGACCTGATGAGATATTTTTTATTTACGAAAATATTTAACTGAAGAATTGTTAGATACAAGTATAATGAAGATGCGTGTTATACAAGATTTTTTATAAGTATAAAGACAGAGAAAAAACTTGATACTTTGTGAGAAAGATAATTATTTTTTGCATTTTTTCTCACCGCAGACATATTCAGGCTTGTTCTGCGTAGCAATAAATCCATACAAACGCTTTCCTATCTACACTAACAGAGTGGTCCAAATGTATAAAGGAAAAAGGCGAGGAGAGATGCCACCTCACATATTTGCTGTTTCTGACGGAGCATATAATGACATGTTGCAAAGTAAGTACTTCGAATTATTAAACTTGCATATCAACACGTAATTCTGAAAGTAATGAATACTAATCACGAAATTTATTTGCAAAAAATTCTTTGGAATATCAAAACACCTTTCACGTTAGAACATAAGATTCTAATTTTATCTTTTAAAATCAATCAATATACAATTTCTTAACAATCTGGGAGATTAATAAGAAATAAACTAACTTGTTAACAATTAAAATTTTAATTTATTCATTTTATATTACTTTACTGATATAAATCAAAATATTCATAATTTATAATGTAATCAATTGATAATTTTTATCAACATTTGCAAGCGCTGTTTTAATGAATAAAAAAAGTTTTTTAACTGACATTAAAAGCTGGAACAATCGTTTGCTTTGGCCGTTTTACTTCTTCGGCTGGTCTTCATAAAATTTCAGAATGTTTCAGAATGTTTTCATTCTCATAAAATATAAACTGGTAGAAGTTTTAACACCGTTTCAATTAATTAAGGTTTACTTTCTTTTATATTTCAGATCGTGAAAATCAGTCTATGTTGATTACGTAAGTAGTTTTATACTTTATACGTAATGCACTATTTTTGGCTTAAATAGTAACTGATTTTCAAAAAGATCATTTCTCAGATTTCTGTCGTTCTCATATTATTTGGTTTAACTTATATTATTTGGTTCTCATATTATTTTTCCTTAAAACATATCATTTTTAAATTTTGATTATATTGAAATTATTTTGAATGTTATTATTTTGCTTGTCAAACCAGATCTTACACTAATTCATTTTCAAAAACAATATTATTTAATAACTAACCATTTCATGGAATTTTTTTTATATTTAATGTCTTAAATATACAGAACTTAATGCCCAAATGTAGGTTTCGGATAAGATAAATTATACTGTTTATTATAGTTATGTTATATCACTTACAGTGGGGAGTCTGGAGCTGGAAAAACAGAAAACACGAAAAAGGTTATTGCTTATTTTGCTAATGTGGGTGCTGTTTCAGCAAAATCAGCTAAGGAAAAGAAAGAAAAAGAAGCAACTTCAAAGAAGGTAAATTTCAAATGCATTATGTTCATTATTTCTCCTTCACTTTATAGGAAACAAATACTAAAAAACTGACTAACATCTAATCGTAATAGATAAAAAGAAATATAATGAAATAAAGTAATAAAATAAAAGAAATCAAAAAAGCAACATTACTTATGTTCCTCGCGTTATGAAAAAATGGCGAAATTTAGAGCGGCCAAATTTCGAACTCCTGTTCTTCATCCGAACATGTGCACTTCGAAGCCCGAATTTCGAATTTGTTTTTCATTTATTTCATACTTAGTGACATTTTGATTAGCAAACTTAACGATTTAGAAGCAGTGTATTGCCACCCGGAAAACTGAAATATATTTCGTTTTCAAATTTAATCAAGAAACTCAGCGATTTAAAAGAAATGTGTTGTTACTGCATTGTAAGAAATATAAAAAACACTTTTATCCTCCACGCGTCAGATTGTTGCCATTCTGAAAAGTGTAAATAATTATCCTAAAGGAGCGTTAGCTTAGAAGGGCTATTGATTTCGTTTTGGCATTTTGTGTCGATTCATCGTAAATGTCCGTATCACTTTTCAAACTGTTGTCACCAAATACTATCGCCCTGTGTTATATTTAAAGAAATTAAAAAATGAAGAATCTGCATAAATATATGTAGGTTTCTCGCATTGTGGTAAAACAACGGTACCTAGAGCCATCCAATTTTGAATAACGTAATCCTCCTTCGGATATGGACATCTGGAAGCCCAAATTTGGAATTTATTTTATTATCGACTTCCTATATTGTAACACTTTAACGAATGTTTGATTAAGAAACTCGACGATTTCAAAGCGAGCAAAATGAGCTGTACGAAAAAAAAATTTTTATCTCCAGCGCGCAAGACTGTATATCGAAAATTCTAAAGATATGCTCATTTTAAAATTATTTTGCGATATTGCTGTCGAATTGAATTTTATGGTTTAAGGGCAAAGAACACGATATTTAAGTAAATAAAGGTAGCACACAAACCGTTAAAAAACGCCCCTTTGGGAGTAATATAAAATTTTAATGTTGCTTGTTTATTAATCCAAAGGGGCAATTTTCCCAGAAGGACTATCAATTTCCTTTTGGCATTTTGCGTTGATTCACTAAAAGCATTGTTTTGTTTTTCAAATTGTTACCACCAAATATTATCGCTCTGTATTATATTTAAAGAAATTAAATAATGAAGAATCTACATAAATGTATATATGTTTCTCGCATTGTGATAGAACAACTGTACCTAGAGCCATCAAATTTTGAATATTGAACGTTTCCACCCGAATATGGACGTCTACAAGCCCAAATTTGAAATATGGAATTTGTTTTATTATCGATTTCATATTTTGTAAAATTTTAACGAATTTTTGATGAACAAACTCAAGGATTTCAAAGCGAGCAATGGCAACGTTGTACAGATAAAACATTTTTATTTCCAACGAACAAGACTGTGTATCGAAAATTGTAAAGATACGCTCATTTAAAAATGATTTTGCAATATTGCTCTTGAACTGAATTTAATGGTTTAAGTGCGAAAAACATGATATTTAATAAATAAAGGTAACACACAAAATGTTAAAAAAAAAACGCTCTTTGGACGTAATTTAAAATCTGAAACCTTTCAGATTTTTATTTATTTATTTATTTTAGTTTTTCTTTCAAGTTTAATCTGCATGTTACTGATTATCACACTAGACGATTTAAAAAAAAAATCTGAAAGATTTCAGATTTTAAATTACGTCCAAAGGCGCGTTTTTTTAACGTTTCGTGTGCTACCTTTTTTTTATTAAATATCATGTACTACGTACTCAAACCATAAAATTCAGTTCAAAATCAATATCGCAAAATCATTTTAAAATGAACATATCTTTAGAATTTCCGTAAGTCTCGTGCGCTGGAGATAAAAATGTTTTTTTTTCCGTACAGTGTTGCCATTGCTCGCTTTGAAATCATTTAGTTTGTTAATCAGAAATTCGTTGAAATGTTACAAAACATAAAATCGATAATAAAGCAAATTTCAAATTCAAAATTAGGGCTTCCAGATGCCCATATTCGCAGTAGGATTACGTCATTCAAAATTCGATGGCTCTAGGTTTTATCACAATGCGAGAAACATGCATACATTTATGCAGATTTTTCATTTTTTAAACTTTAATGCAGAGCGATAACATTTAGTGGCAACAATTTGAAAAGTGAATCGGGCATTCAGAGTGAATCAACGCAAAATCGCAAAACGAAAGTAATAGTCCTTCGGGACTAAATCCCTTTGGACTAATAAACGCAGTTCTTCATCTCTGATGCACATTGTGTCTTGATTGTACCTTGTATCTTGATTTCTGTAATTTCTGTATCTGATTTTTCTTATGTACTCGGATTACTTTATCTGATATTCTATTCGACACTCGTGCTGCTCTGAGGATACTTGGTTGATTCTCTATTTAGGCTTTTGGACATTTTGGTCATCCTCCTTTTTCTTCCTTCTCCCTTGCCTCCGATTTCTCTTGAGATTTCCCCCCGTGCAGAACTCATTACATCATGTGGCTTCGGGCTTTGTTTCATGAACTGGTAACGTTGCTGTTAGCAATAGTTCGGTATATTATGGAGTCGCAGTCTTCTTCCTCTCTCTTATTATTAATTGTTA
This sequence comes from Stegodyphus mimosarum, assembly GCA_000611955.2. Classification (NCBI taxonomy): domain Eukaryota; kingdom Metazoa; phylum Arthropoda; class Arachnida; order Araneae; family Eresidae; genus Stegodyphus; species Stegodyphus mimosarum. Next base: position 86,538 of record KK119792.1, read on the forward strand.
GCCGGACCTGCCAAATTACTTGGGTTCATTAAAATGTTCATGTGTTTTCTTTATTTTATTTTTGTAATAATAATTGTTTTAAGTGATTGGCCGCGGAAGCGGCCAATATGAGGAAAGCTAGAGAGTTTTTAAAACTTTATTTAATCATTAGTAAAAAATTATATTATTGCAATAGAAGTTAAATTCGGGCAACTGAAAAATTTGATATTATTACTATTACTATTAATTTGTTGAAAATAAACTGCAACTTTTGATTTAAAAAATTAAAATTTTCCTATTGAACATTTTGAAGTTTTTATTAACTACTTTGCTTCCATAGATGTATGGTATTAATAAATTTCATAAGGAATATAGTGTTAAAATTTATTTTCAGTAATTATGAAGTAAGTCTACCAATGTTTACATTCCACAAAATAACGTCCTAAAACCCCATTCTTCCTAATAAATTCTTTAAAACTAAATAAATATTTTTCTGTGTACAATGATAGAATATGATTTTGAATACAACTATTAATTTTCGAATATATGCCATTAATATGTAACTTGTTTTACAGGGTAATTTAGAAGATCAGGTTATTCAAACCAATCCAGTTCTAGAAGCTTTTGGAAACGCCAAAACTGTCAGGAATGATAACTCATCTCGATTTGTAAGTATTCACGTGGGAAGAATTTTATATTGAAATATAAAATAATTACGTTAATCAATATTCAAGTATAATTCAGAATGAAACCTAACACTATTTTAGGTATAAGTTTTTAGTATCTTCGGAGGCAGCATTTAATCTTTCACATTTACTTTTATCATCTTTTTCTTTCATTATATTCATATTAAAATAATCAGAAATTACAGAACAGTTCTTTTTTAGGGTAAATTCATCCGCATCCATTTTGGACCAATGGGCAAACTTGCTGGTGCTGATATTGAAACTTGTAAGTATGAACATAAATGCACCAATTATTCGCTCTAGTTTTTATTCCCATTCTAATGGTTTACGTTTCTTAATAGATTTATTAGAAAAAGCCCGTGTGATATCTCAACAGCCACTTGAACGTTCCTACCACATTTTTTATCAAATTATGTCTGGAAAAATTAAGAACTTGAAAGGTAAAATTTTTTACAATTAATTAATATTTTAGATTTTATTTATTGTTAAAATATCAAAACAAAATTACTGTTATATTTTAAATTTAATTGTAAAATATAATAATAATTATTACATTTTACTATTACA
>KK119792.1:109218-167646 GCA_000611955.2 Stegodyphus mimosarum
ATAAAAAATATAGAGAAAACGTTTAATTACATGCCAGGGCATAAATGATTAAAAATTTCAGTTCGTAAAAATTAATGAAAATTATATATAAAAAGCATAGAAAATAAATATAAAACTCTTGTTAGATTTTTAACTATTATAAATTATATTATCATTTTAGAATTGCGCTACTTGTGATCCAAAGAAATCTACGAAAGTTTTTGCAGCTCAGGAATTGGTTATGGTGGAAGTTATATTCTAAGGTAAAAACTTATATTCTCATTATTCATTCAAGAAAATTGTAGAAAATTATTATATTTGTTATTTTTTAAATGAGTGAAATAATGAATCTCTCAGCAACCTTTTCATAATTTTCAACCTTATCACCTTTCTTATTTAATAAGTTATCTTTTTCCTAAATACGACCGCAATTTTTTTGTAATACTAAATGACTAGAGATAATTTTTCATTTAAGTTTGATGTTACATATTTATTGCAATCTGAATGGATTATGAAAATAAATTTTCAAATCTGGCAATGATACGAGTTATAATGGCGTTCAAGCAATTATTTTAGATTTAAATAGTTTTTTGACAATACTCCATTAAAAATTTCAAAAAATATGTTCTGTAAATTGTTTCATTCATTTTATGAATTGTTTCCCATATATACTGAGAAATACTCAATGTAACTCAATTTATCAATACTTTAATCTAAATGCAATGTTAAAAATTATTCAAAATTCGTAAATAAATTTCTGAAATAAATTCTCATGCTGTACAGAAATCTGTAGCATCGTTTGGCAATATTCAAAGACAGGAACAGAATCCCATTCGCAAAACATTTACGAAAATATTACCACTATTAAAACATTCAGCTTTATAAAAATATTAAAAATATAAATAAAGCGAAACTGATCTGTTATTAGAATACAACTTTTAGCATATCTCCAAGAACAATTGCATTCTGTGAGAATGTTCAATAAAAAATATTAATGATTATAATTTAGCTTATACTTGAATTAAACAATAAAATGATTTGAATTAAGCTAGGCTTTGATAACTACATTCGCTAATAATTTTGGAAAGATTATAAAAGGGTATTTCATAAAATGCAAGACTCAAAATCAATCACACTCTAAATCAAGACAATCACTCTTTAAACACTTGCTTCAGTCGCAGAACTGAATGTAACACTCTACCACCAACTAAAGCTTTAACTCTCCAATACGTTTTAGCAACGTCTTCACAATATTTCTACTAGTAAAATTAGCAAAGCAACAACCTTGTGTTTGGAGTAGATTGAGTCAAGTTCTCAGAATCTATGCCCAGTACAAGGTTGTTAGTTTGCTAATTTTATGTTTCATTTTGGTGCGTTTCTCTTCTGTTTTGATTTCTATTAGTGTCTTTACTAAAGTAAACAGAGTTTTCTCAGTGTTTTAATATTTCAGTTATTTTTGTATAATATTTTTAAAATCAAAGAAATAATAAATCGAAAATTTTACTGCATTCTGTAAAAATAATTTAAGTTACAGAAAGCTTTTTATTATAAAGGATAAAAAATCAGACAGACAAACAGCTCTATAACTACATAACATATACTACTCTTAAACAACTCTACATGCTACATGACGCCCGTTATTGGCTGTTGCTGCTTTATAAAATGAAACTTCACTTTACGTTAAGATAAAGTTTTTATGCTATAAACCTCTCCTTTCCCCTGTGTTTAAGGTAAAATTTAGTAAGATTTTAGGTTAAATCCGTAGGTAAAAAATAAATTAATTTAATAAGTTTAATTTTTTTCAAAAGTATTAAAACATCATACCTTAAAAACAGTAATTGATTTGTTTTAGGTTAAACCACTTCTCAGTATTGCTCGAGTAGAAGATGAATTAAGAGCATTGGAAGAGAAACTGAAAGTCGAGCATGAAGCTTTAGTGAAAGAAGAAAAAGTTCGTAAGGAACTGGAAACTACAAATGTAAAGCTTTTACAAGAGAAAAACGACTTATTTTTACAATTAGAGGCTGAACGTTCGAGTGCGGGTGACTTAGAAGAACGTCTAAACAGAGCATTGGCGCAGAAAGCTGATTTAGCTTGCCAGCTACAGGTAAAAAAAATTCTCAGGTTTTTCTTAATAATAATGAATAAAAATTTCAAATATTCTATTATCTAATGTTTTCGCCTGGTTCTTTTCTAAACTCATTAGGAAGTACAAGAACGACTCACACATGAGGAAGATGCTCATACCCAGATGGCTCAAATTAAGAAAAAGTTAGAAACTGACGTTAATGCTCTGAAAAAAGAAGTCGAGGATTTGGAACTAACTATACAAAAAGTAAATATTTTAACGAACGAAACGTTTTCAAAAAGAGTTGAATATTTGTATTTTACTATTTTAATAATATAGTAGTTGACTGTATGAGGTAAATATATATCTTTTACATTTAATTGTTGGCATTTCCTTTATTCTTTAAAATTTTTCTGTTTAAAGGCTGAACAAGATAAAGCATCAAGGGACCACCAGATCAGGAACTTAAATGAAGAAATTTCTCATCAAGATGACCTAATAAACAAATTAACAAAAGAGAAAAAGCATTTACAGGAGATTAATCAAGTAATGTTTTTCAGCGATAATAATTAAAATCTAAAATAATATTAGAAGAAAACAAATTGTAAAAAAAGGCATGAGATTGCATGCAGAGTAAATAGTGTAAGTGTAATTAGAAATCAGGACATATATTGATTTATTACATATTTGAATATGCTCACAAATGTTAAGCACTCTTCTTGAGTGGTCATGATCAATCTGTGTATTTTTAGAAAACAGCTGAAGATTTACAAGTTACAGAAGACAAGGTCAATCATTTGAATAAGGTCAAGGTTAAATTGGAACAAACTCTAGATGAGGTCAGTATTTTTTTCTTCATTTTATGATTATTTTATTCTTAGCTAAAATCTGTTATTGCATGTTTTGTTGCTTGTACTTTTCATCCCAATAGTTTACCTTAAAAATATTCAAATATTTTACGCTAATTCCGAGTTTTCAAACGTCTTTCTTTTGTATTCAATACACTTCATTGAATTAGATGTGTCTAAAAATTTTGATAAAATAACAAGAACTCCGCACTGATAATAAAAAATACTTGAACTGCATTATGTCATTCACTTTGTATGTGTTTGACAGCTGGAAGACAGTCTTGAGCGTGAAAAGAAATGTAGAGGTGAAATGGAAAAAATGAAACGAAAAACGGAAGGAGATCTGAAGTTAGCTCAAGAAGCTTTGGCTGACTTGGAAAAAGCAAAGAAAGAAATCGAGCAGACCAGCCAAAGGTTTACTTAATATTGCAACCATAATTTTTTATGATTAAATTAAATGCTTCCAATTACTTATTATCTACTTAAACACTCGTATTATTTATTTATTAAAATATTTATATTTATTAGAAAAGAGAAGGAAATGGCCAGTCTTGCAGCCAAATTAGAGGATGAACAAAGCTTGGTTGCTAAACTGCAAAAGCAAATTAAAGAACTTCAGGTAACTATGCTAATAAAAACATTCCCATAAAAAGAATTTTCAAAATGAAAACAAAAAACCCCGATAAAATTGCAACTAATTTTTATCACTTTAAAATTAATTTATTTATTAATAAACAAAAGTATTTCGAAAAATTAACTTTAAATCAAAAATTAAGGATTCGATATATTTTATTTCCTTAGGCAAGAATAGAGGAGCTTGAAGAAGAACTTGAAGCTGAAAGGCAAGCAAGAGCAAAAGTAAGTCAAAAAACTAAAAAGGGAAAAAATCTAATTTTAAAATTCTTTAATTCATGAAAGTGCTTCAAATTTAATTTATGCTTCATAAAATGCACAAAATACACTTTTAATTATTCTGAAGTTCATCGCATCAAAAAATATTTTGAAAAATGAAATATAAAAGTATTTTAAGTATCATTTTGGTTTTTTTATGTAGGCAGAGAAACAAAGAGCTGATCTTGCAAGAGAAATTGAAGAGCTTAGTGAAAGACTTGAAGAAGCCGGAGGAGCGACATCAGCACAGGTAATCGATCACCTAAGAAACTTAAAGATTTTTTTCTGTTCAAATAATCATAGAATCGATTCAGAAATGAGAACAGTAGCATAAACATTTTTGTGAGGAAATAATATATCTAATCATTTTGCTGAAATTCTGGAATTAATAATAAACAAATGAAATCAGAAATTTGAAACATATTGAATAAAGCTTCAATATTCTTTTTCTTTTAATGTACAGTACAACATAAACCATCCGAATCTGCCGATACCTACCACAATTCGGATAACTAGACACCAAAATTAAAATTTATTCTTAACCAGAACCGCTTAATCTCAGGAAACACTCGGGATCATAACAAAATTTAATGCCTTCTACCGCTCTAAAATATACAATATACCGAATAAAAATCGCTACTTAATTCGGCTTTAATTATCAAAAAAGAAGCTGGAACTTAAAAAGGAGCTATTCCTTTGAATATGGCTGTATCGGGAATTATTTTAAGAAAATGAATTAGATCAGAATCTTCACGCCTCTCTATCTACTTACTTCATATTATTTCTTTGCGCTCAGTGGGCTTGTATCATTATTGTAACAAATGTTTTCATTTTCTTCGATTTCATCTTCAGCTTGAACGAGGATGTGATCTCATCGTCATTTAAAATTTAATATCTAGCGTTATTTGTATAATCAACATGCAACTACAGTAAAGTCTCATACTGTTTTTTTTTTAATGAAAACTCGCTTTTATAGGATCGATTTTCTTTCCAGATATTCATCATTAAACATGGCATATTTAATCATCCAGATCTGACTTTCGAACTGGAGTGTTTGAAATATTAATAATGCAGATGACTGAAGTCCGAATAAGCGACATTCTACTGCATTAAAAATAAGTAATTTAATTTGTCTTGTGTGTTAATCATTTTATTAAACACGTTTCCAACAATCCAAAAGAGCTAAACAAAGTTTTTTATTCGTTATCATATTAGTTTTTATTCACGTTTAAAAGTGACTAATGTTTCATACACATTTAAAATAACACAAACAGTGGTTCTAACTTAGTTCCCCTATGCACCTCTTTCATCACGACTAGAAGATCATTTTCCAGACTTGAAAACTACATATATAAATTTATTTAGATTATTTTGAACGTTTTATAACAATATATATATATATATAGAGAGAGAGAGAGAGAAAATATTGGAAAATAGTAAAACTTGAATAAAAATATTTTTTTTTATATTCATAAACTAAAACTAAATACTAAACAGCTCAATAAAAGTTTCATCACATTCCTCCCTCCCAAAACTGAAATTCCTTGTAGACTATGCTTTTGCATTAAAGTGAAAAGATAACTAGAATGCTAAGAATTTAAAGATAAAAAAATTAATAATCTCTCATGCGTGAAGGAACCTAAAGAGAAAGACAAATTTCCGTATACTATTTGATTCGGATTAAAGCATTTTTCTTTAATTTAAAATAAGTATGCCTTCGATAATTATCAAAAATGTTTCATTTTACTTTAAAATGTGACGCCCAGATGGGATAGTGGTTAGGGGAGCCGATTGCGATACCACAGGACCCGGGTTCGAATCCCTGAGAATGGTTGTAAGGAATGGTTGTAACTGTCCATCCCTTCATAAGAGGCAAAGGTGGCCCACATGTTAGGTGTCACCATAATAAAGTGACCACCAGTACTGGTCTTAGTAATGGAGAAGCCGAAGTCAGCTGAGGGACCGTCATTGGAAAAAAAAAAAACTTTGAAATGTTAATATGCCCTGTTAAACACAGTCATGTGATTAATCTCTGTTTTATATTTGCTACAGGTTGAACTAAACAAAAGAAGGGAAGCTGAGATGAGTAAACTGAGACGCGACTTAGAAGAAGCTAATCTGCAACATGAGCAAGTTTTATCTAATCTAAGGAAAAAACACAATGATGTTATTGCAGAATTGAGTGAGCAGTTAGATCAAATGAACAAACACAAAGCTAGGTAAGAATATGTATCGGCGCAAAAAACGTGCCATAAACTATAAGCATAAAGAGAAAAACGAAATGATTTTTAATCTAGAAACAATGACTTCAGATTTAACAATAAAGTCATAATCAATAAATATGTTTAAAATACTTATTAATTTACTTCTTTTAACTTCAGCAGGTATAATATTCTAAAATTGTTTTCAGGAAGTATAATGTTCAGTTCGTCAGCAAGTATAATGTTCTAAACTTGTTTTCTAATCTAAAGTTACTTTTACTAATAATTTTCTTTAAAGCAAAAGAAATTATACGTCGGTATACTTCAAAATTCTAAATCTGCATTTTTTGGTTTTTGCACCTTAAACGCAAGTTCTGTGTCGCTTTTCTCTGATTTTTTTTCTTTCGATTAAAAATGTATGCGTAGTTTCAGAGATACACTTAAGGGAATTATTGAGCAGAAATATTTCCATTTTCCTCGAAGTTACTGAATTTGTTCATCTTTTAATGGTTGCTTCTAGAAATAATCATTTTTCAGATTCACGATTTTGGCGTAGCGCTGATAGCATATTGAACCTTGACAAAGTATAAAAAATAAGACTGTTTTGTTTCTTGCAGTGTTTTTCAAATTTTTCATGTTTTATTTTCAGGCTAGAAAAAGAAAAATCACAAATGAAAGGCGAATTAGATGATTTACGTTCCAGTGTGGACCATGTAAATAAAGAAAAAGTAAGTTGATTTTTAACTGTTATAAACCCACAGTTATTACTAATTGTCAACCACATTTTATGCCCATTATATGTTAAAATTACTTTGAATTTTCGATTATTTGTCTTAACTAATGACCGGTTGTGGATAAATGATCCAATAAACAATCTCGTATCCTGGTTTAAATGAACGACATGCAGCATGTTTTAGATTAGTTTTAATTAAAATGGTGAATATTTATGCAGATTTCTTCATAAAGACAAAGTCTTAAAATGTTTAGCGAAGAGCTATTGCAATAATGCGTGTATAACATCGTAAAAATTACATCACAAAAAATGAAGTTTAAACAATGTTTCCTCAAATAACATGAAACATTTTGACCAAACATTGTATTTTTGGGTACATTTTTAACATTGAGGTAAAAAAAATGCTCATGAATTACCCAATATAATAACATCAGTTTACATTTATTTGACTTTTTCATATTACGAAATAATTTTTCATTCCTGCATGAAATTTAAAGCTTTAATTTGGTCTTTCTTACCCAGGCAAACGCTGAAAAGCAAGCGAAACAGATGGAAATCCAACTGATGGATTTGCAAGGAAAGTTGGACGAAGCTAACCGCTCCCTTGCAGATTTCGATGCCGCCAAGAAAAGACTTACTGTTGAAAATGGTGAGCTTCTGAGGCAACTTGAGGAAGCTGAAGGTCAAGTCTCACAATTAACAAAATTAAAAACATCCCTAGCATCGCAGCTCGATGATGCTAAACGAACAGCTGACGAAGAAAGCCGGGTAAGATTTTAATTTTCTTTTCGATCACCTAAAAAAATCCATTTCTACATATAGCATGAGTTTATTTTCAAATATATTACTTAAGATGATAACATATACCATTGTTTCATATCAGCGTATACTTCATATGCATTCTATTACACCTTTTATTACGTTTTGTTGAATTTTTTTTCATAAGTTATCAGAAACTTATAGTTTACGTTTATCAGAGACAAACTGTAAAAAATAGAGATTAAATATAAAAGAAGTTATGATAATACTGTTTGAAATATCTCTTTGAAAATACTCTTTAATGTATTGTACGCTTTATAATTCAAAAGATAAATATCTTTGAATAAAAAATTTTAAAAAAGGTAATTTCTCTTTTAAATTATTCTTAGTATTACAAGCTACCTTGTTGGCAAAAACTGATCAACAAGAGAAAATATTCAACTTTTTCACATTTGAGAATCAAATGTAATCCGAAAGAATAATGGACAGCTCATATCACATTGAAACAGCAAATCAATGCAATGTGTTCTAAAATTCTACATTAAGAATTAAGCAATAAGTATGCATTCTAAATTTTGCATTAAGCAACAAGTACATTTTATTAGTCTGCCATTATTGTTCATAATGACTAATATTGGTATATTCATCCTTCGTTAACTAAATCTCTTTAGAAAACTTAAATTGTAAAGAGATTAATATTTATCTCAGATGAGGATATAAGGTATTTCTCCCGCCTTCTTCGCATGCCTTCGTGGTGTAGTGGTCAGCACGCTCGACGCGTATTTGAGAGATTCGTGGTTCGAGTCCCGGCGAGGGCATTGCTCATTTTTCATGTCACCTGCTTCGAAATAACCTAATGTCTCCACAAGGACACATAAAAAAGGAGCAGTGCTTTTCCTCAGATCTCTTATTTGTTAGCAGAATGTACTTCCAATTACACCACGAAGCCTCACCATAAGTAAGGAGAAAAATTCATTACATTCTCCCTCATTTAAAAAGCAAGTGAGGAGGCGGGAGCCCATACGCCAAATTCAAAATGTGATGAATTCAAAACATTTTAGTTCAGAGGCAACCCATACAGCAAACAGGTATTTATTTCATAACAGGAAACATGAAAAATAAGCAAAGTTTCCGCTCTGATTCAAACTCCTTGTCTGCCAGCTGCTAGCTGGACGTGCTTTCAACTGCCTTACGAAGGTACGCTGTGAGGATGGAGAAAAATCTCTGACAGACTACACTAATGATGCGAGCTGATGGGGATTTAAATTTCGAAACGTCATGTAAAGGAATAAGCCAGAGAGAGAGAAAAAATTTCGGAGGAGTATTATATTTGAATAAAGCGAACAAATGTGAATTTCTTCAGAATTATGTTTATGTTTGTTTACTTATAATTTCAACATTCTAAAATGAATATATGTATTACTCCGTTTAGGAACGAGCAGCTATTATGGGCAAGTTCCGTAATTTAGAGCATGATATGGACACACTTAGGGAACAGTTAGAGGAAGAACAAGAGGCTAAGGCAGATCTGCAAAGGCAATTAAGTAAGGTTAATGCCGAAGTGCAGCTATGGAGAAACAAATACGAAAGTGAAGGCTTAGCTCGACTGGAAGAGCTAGAAGATTCCAAGTAAAATATTTAATTTACTCGATGTTCTTTAAGTTAATATCTCCATAAGATTTATATATAAACATGCCACACTACTTCTTCTTTAATTATTCTTATTAGAATTTTAAGTTTCCTGTGATTTATTTTGCTCGTAAAATGTGACTTTTTTTAGGAGAAAACTGCAAGCGAAATTACAAGAAGCAGATGAAACCATTGAACAGCTGAATGCCAAATGCAGTAGCTTAGAAAAAACAAAAACCAGACTTCAAGGCGAGTTGGAGGATATGTCTATAGAAGTCGAAAAGGTAAAGTTAAAGGCATAAAGAACGTCATTTTTTGAATTAGTCACACATTCTGTGAAAACTTATTGTATTACTGGATCATTTCAGGCAAATTCTCTTGCAAACGCTTTGGAGAAGAAACAGAAGTCTTTCGACAAAATAGTAGCTGAATGGAAACAACGAGTTGATGATTTAGCTGCTGAGTTAGATGCTTCTCAGAGGGAATGCAGAAATTATTCGACAGAAGTTTTCAAACTCAGAACGCAGTACGAAGAAAGCCAAGAACAATATGAATCTGTTAAAAGGGAAAACAAAAATCTCCAAGGTTTCTCAATTTTCTTTTATTTAATTTGCTTTGATATCCAGATATTCAGCATTTCACAGTATGATAATGAAACACTGCTGAATTAAGTATGAGTAAAATATGCGAACAAAGTTTTTTTTCAGTTACTACAATAAATCTTCCTCAGAACTGTACATCTCAGTTATTGCATTGATATTGTATTGCAAACTAACATACAACAAAGAATTCTACGCGTAGTAATTCAATTATTCCATATTGCACTTCATTTTGATAAATCGTTGTATTTGTCAAATTTTGAATGAAAGCTTTACAAAGAATTTGATGTGGACATAAGATGACTTCCTTGTACGGCCTATTAAAATATACACATTGTTGGCTGCATTTCATTTAAACGTTTCTCCTAGAAGTAGTCTAACTTAATTAACCCACCTCTCAAAGCAAGTTGAAAATGACATAAAAATTTCAAATTTTGAAAAAATACCACGGTCAGTTTTTGTCATCTTGGAGTCAAAGTTCTTATAATGTTATTTTTTCATAACCAGTTTAAAGCTTTCCCAAATATAAGTGTAGGAACCGGGAGACCGCATTAAAAGTTGGATGTCGCTATTTGTCCAAAATTACTTTTTTTTTTAATTTGACATTACCAAAACATGAATATGTTCGTCATTTAAAACACTTGCCGGAAATTGGGACTGCTACCAACGACTGCGAAATTAAAGGCAGGCTAAGGACTTTTAAGCCGGATAAGATGATTGGTGTATATATATATACGTTTGGTACTGCCTACAGGAATAACAAAAGGAGATGCGCAGCTAGATGTTATACCAGTCCCGTAAACAACAGTTCAATGTTTTACGGCTAATATGTTTTGAGTTCTGTGAGAATTTTTGAGTTGTTATATATCTACGTACGTCTGTATGTCTGTATATATGTACAGACGTCGCGAAGAAATCCCTTTTGAATCCATTTTACAATCCATTTTGGAAAAAAAAAAGAGTCCTTTACTCTGTCCGTACGTACAGACGTGAAGCAAAAACATCATTCAAATGGATTAGGGAACGGTCCAAATGAATATTTTCGTTGAAATATGAATAAAATTTTTTACGATTACAATACTTTCTTTACTTCGTACAAGGAAGTACAAAAACTTTACATTTTAATCCTTAACTTTTCCCCCTTAAAACAGCAAATTGTTTTTATTACTGAATTTCTGTGTCATTCTTAATCAAAAACTAATAATGATTTTTTTTAAATAGATGAAATTAAAGATTTGATGGACCAATTAGGAGAAGGTGGAAGAAATGTCCATGAATTAGAAAAATCTCGTAAACGCCTTGAAATGGAGAAAGAAGAGCTGCAAGCCGCATTGGAAGAAGCCGAAGCTGCACTGGAACAAGAGGAAAACAAAGTACTTCGAGCTCAATTAGAATTATCTCAAATAAGACAGGAAATCGATAGAAGGTTGCAAGAAAAAGAAGAAGAATTTGAAAACACTAGGTATGAAAGTGAAATATCACTTGGAATTATTAACATACATAAAATGATTTCATCTGAATGATAATTTCTTCATAATAATATACTTACAGAAAAAATTTAATGAGTGAAGAAAAGGAAAGTATAATCTGATAATTTTTACTAGAATATTTTTGAGTTTATGCATTCATAAAATATTTATCTTGCTTGAAGATGGATTCGAAACTCAGTATCATCTTGTCTCTAGTCATGTAACGTTAAACAACTTCATTACACTGATCTGTTTCTTCAGCATAATTAATACGTTCCGATATCAAATTGGATCATAATTGTAAATGTCAAATACAGATTTCATAGAACGTAAGATAAAGCTTCCAATATTTATCTCCTTTTAATGATTACAACAGTTCCTCTTTTGCGATTCTTTGAAATCTGCATTTGAAATTTTAAATAAAAAATGGAAGAATACTATTTTGATTGCATAAAATCAAGATTTATCGATGATAATTAAAAAAATGTTTGAATATTAAACGTAAGTTCTTATTTTCCGTTATAAATAGTGGATAACATTCGCAAATACATCATTCGAGGAAAATCATATTCGAAAACAGGTTTATCTAATATTTCTTACAGATATAACTAAAATTGTATCGTACGATTTTTCATTGGAAATTATTAATAATTCAAATTCTCTCATTTTTAATACAACTAATATTTTCAGAAAAAATCATCAACGAGCAATCGATTCCATGCAAGCTAGCCTGGAAGCTGAAGCTCGTGGCAAAGCAGAAGCTTTAAGACTGAAAAAGAAATTGGAAAGTGATATCAATGAGCTAGAAATTGCTTTGGACCATGCCAACAAAGCTAATGCTGAAGCACAAAAGAATCTGAAGAAATACCAATTGAACTTAAAAGAGCTCCAAGCAGCATTAGAAGAAGAACAGCGGGCTAGAGATGAGTTGAGAGAGCAATATGCAATGTCTGAAAGACATTGCAATGCTCTTCACGGTGAATTAGAAGAAAGTCGACAACTTATGGAACAGGTTTGAGATCCACACAAATTTCTAAACTTACGTAATGCTTATAAATAACATTCTCAAATATTTAAGTTGTAAAATGTTGCTGAGTTTTAAATATGATATCTTTTTTATAGTCCGATAGAGCCCGAAGAGCTGCTGAATCTGAATTAGCGGAATTAAGGGAACAGTTGAACGAACTTACAGCAAGCAATGCTTCCTTATCTATGGCGAAGAGAAAGCTTGAAGGCGAGATGCAAGCTTTACACGTAAATAATAATTTATTACATCTGAGTTTCAGTTTAGTTTAAAACGTAAATTTATTATTTAACTAGCGATTCGCATCAAGTAGCGGAATTCTTCTTTGATGTGTAATTTAGTTATAAATTAGAAAAATATATTTCTTTATAATTCTAAAAAGAACATCAAAAAGATGAAAAATTAATTACAAAATTAATATTTTCATTATTATTTTCTAATGTTAATCACGTTGCATAACATAAGGTTAATATGTATCAGCAAGAGACATATTAAAATTTTGCTTAAGCCAAATAAAATCCAGATTTATTAGAAGGAAATGTATAAAAGAAATTACAAAATGTATGGGAAATTCGGAAATTAATGTTCATTTAACACACATTGCATACATATATTCATGTTTAACACTTTTTCTCTGTATAGGCTGATCTTGATGAAATGCTCAACGAAGCAAAGAATTCTGAAGAAAAGGCAAAGAAAGCAATGGTTGACGCTGCTCGTCTGGCTGATGAGTTAAGATCAGAACAAGAGCATGCCTTGCAGCAAGAGAAAATGCGTAAAGCATTAGAACAACAAATGAAAGACTTGCAGGTTAGGTTAGATGAAGCTGAAGCTGCTGCTTTGAAAGGCGGAAAGAAAATTATACAGAAACTTGAACAAAAGGTAAATGAAAAAAAAAATTAACAAAATGTAATTGCCTTCTATGTTTAATGAAATATTACCCAAAACGCATATGCACTATTTTTAACCCTTTTAGTGTCGAATGACAATATAGCATTGCTTATTCGATGACACCTTGCTATTCTCATTCCGAGAGAACTCTATCTCAAAATAAATTTATAAAACCTTATAAATAGTCTAATTTCATTGAAAACGAATTAACTGAATTATTTTGGGATTTTCATATTGTTTTATATTGAGGTTATTCACAAATATTGAAATACAATTGGTATTACTTTATTTATTCTTTATAGCCTAATATGCTGCTTTTTGAATTTTGCAAATAGCATTCTTAGTTGATTTTTATGAGCTTTGTCCCAAACCTTAACAAATTCCTCAAACTAGCCCGGTATTCTTCGCATAGATACGATACTTTAGCTTGGCACTAAAAAGATTAAATCTAAAAAAGAATGAAAGTTAATCGCCCTGGACAGTATGATGGTTAGCGAAAGCTGTTTGTCTGTTGGAAAGTAAGGTCTAGTTTGGCTTATGAAAATATTTGAAGTAAAAAGAAATTTTCTGGAGGTTCCAATTACCTTAAGCGAGAAATTTCTTTCTTCTTACTTAAATACTTCTAAAATCCATCGCAAAAATACATTCCTTGATAATAAAAGTGCTTTATCGACTACTGAGCAGTCTGTGATGCATTATAGGCACTGAGCAGTCTGTGATGCATTATTCTTAATGGCTTAGCATTTCTTAACTGTGAAATGCTAAGCCATTAAGAAAAAACGAAATTCTCACGAAAGGTAAAAACTTATATTGCAATTAGAGTTTCAGCTCTCTAATCTTAGCAGGAAAAAGGGGGAAACTTTTGTATAGTTCTTTTTAATAAAATGCGTACAAAATTTCGTTAGATTATTTCTTTACTACTCTATATTTTGCTAAATATAATTTCTAATACATTTTTATATTATAACTGTAAAGGATTTTCTCGCAGGTCAGGGAACTCGAGAATGATGTCGAAAACGAAAACAGAAAACATGCGGAAGCTTCCAAAAATTACCGCAAGGCCGAAAGAAGACTTAAAGAAGTGCAGTTCCAGATGGAGGAAGATCGCAAAAATCATGAAAGAATGCAAGACCTTGTAGATAAGCTTCAGCAGAAGATCAAAACCTACAAGAGACAAATTGAAGAAGCTGTAAGTTATCTTAACTTGATTAATTTATTGAATATGAACAAGTACTGAATGATTTCTGTTACGAATATTCATTGTTCATGAAAGGTTGTAATCTTTGTTCTAAAAAATGATTATATTACATTTTCCTAAAGGAAATATCTATAGGCAACGTGCAGTCTAACTTAATTTTCTTCAACAATTATTCATATATGAATTCTATGTATTTTATAACCAATGGTGTTAACTTTAAGGAATAAACCAAAGACAATATTGTAAAAGGGAGAAAAGAAATTATGGTTTACAAAGCATTTCTTGTTGCTTATAGTGTAGCTAAGTTTAAATATCCTTGAAAGGTCAAGTATAAAAAATGTATTCGACGCTGGTCTATTTGTCTTTTCTAAAGCATAAAATAAATAAACTGATTTTATATAAATCCAAAAGTCTATGAGGACCTCAGTATTGAACATTTTATTGAAATCCTTGCAAAGATATATAAAACATTTCATGCAAAATTTTAAATATTCGAAATCTTACGATTATAATTTCCACTTATGATTTCAATAATGGTTTCAATTGCATATGCCATCTGACGGTTTTGTGAAGCGAATGCATTCCCATCTTCTTCTTTTTTCGCTTTAATTTATTAATTGCTAACTTATTTAAATTAACTTTTACATAAGTTAAATCAAACTTCTTAAACATCTGTTAATTGTTGTCAATTGTTATAATTTATCTCGTATTATTTTTTTAACGATCCATATATTTTCAACTATATTAAACAGAAGTTACTCAAAACTGGGACTAGGCATCCTTAAGATGGATAATTTTAAAAGCAGAAAAACTAAACCACAAATTTATAGCTCTAAAGAAAATTTTACATGACAGTTTAATTCACAAAAATATTTATATATAATTTACCAAAACTTATTTTTCACATTTACGAACAGACACAGTTTATAGAATGTAAGGATAATACTTACGTACACATTACCAAAGTCTCGTTAAAAATTGTGCCTGGTACACATTTGCTGTTAGAAATCCATAGGATGCATTTTAAGTGAATGTACATTTTTAGCTCTTTAAATATAATAAGTCAATTAAAACTTAACTTAATTTCAAAAGTATTTATTTATTTCATTTCGAATCTTTTTATTTCCTCTGGAAGACCCTTTTTTCTTAAATCCTGCATAAAAATATAGAACGATCATATTAATGCCGGATCGAAGTATGCTTCAAAATTTCAGTAATGAAACTGATAGTTATTTAATTCAAATGAACTGCATGCTATTAAGTATTTTAAATTAACATAATTAGATTTTCAAATTAATTCTAAAGCGAGAAATGAATTGCTGCTTTAGTAAAATTCTGATTGCTAACCACTGGTAACAGTTGTCATGATAAACAAATTTAATGACTATTATGACATTTTATTTTATTTAATTAATTCAATTTAATATTTTATTTGTTTAATTTAATTTAATATTTTATTTGTTTAATTTAATTTAATTATAATTAAATTTTATTTAATTTTTGTAGGAAGAGATAGCGGCACTGAACCTCGCAAAGTATCGTAAAGTGCAACAAGAACTCGAAGATGCTGAAGAACGAGCAGATATGTCTGAACAAGCCCTTGCAAAACTCAGGGCTAAAAACCGAAGCTCCGTATCATCTGGACGCGGAATCAGCCCTGGTGTAAGTATTTAAAACTTAAACAGTTTCTACTATTACAATTTATTCAGTTTCACATATTCCCGATTTTAATATGTAATTTTTCAAAGAAAGAATGAAAAGCAAAATTTTTGAGGAATTATAAAACAAGCTCTGTAAAATTATTGCAAATTTATAATAAAAAATATATTTATATACTGTACTGAAAGAATTAAATTTTTTGCATAAATTTAGGAGTTCCATCTCTCCCTACCCTAAAAACGCATTCATTAACTAACTTAAAACTGCATAAAACTTAGATTTACTGATTTTAAAATGCTGGATATAAGTTTAACTTTAAGAAACATGATACAAAGATTAATATCTCAAAGCAATATGGATAACTTAATTGATTTAAAGTCAAGGCTTCCAAAAAATATTAATTAATTAGAAAAAACGTTGTTATGGGAATTTACTATTTTAACTTTAAAATCCATTATTAATAAAGGTCTTTGGATTTTACCTTTAAATTGAGTAATAAAAAAAATTTATAATTTGGCAAATCTACGCAGTATTTCATGTTAACATGAATTTAAAGAACGAGTAGTTGTTATAAGGCATAATTCTCATTCGTTTCAATCGTTATTTAGTTAAAATGATTTTAATAATTTAATAATATTTCCCAAATTTATAAGATTATGATAAAATTATCCTCACTAGCTCTGTTAGTTTCAGAAATTTAAGATATTCAACTATTTGATTTCCGATTTTTTCTTAATTAAAAGTTATTTTATTAATTTCATAAACAGATGCATTAATTTCAAGCCAGTATTTAATGAATTTTAAATTTTGTTTTTCTCCTTAACTATTACTTAAGTGCTATATATATGAGAAATTTTGATCCTTTATTTTATGCATAGCCTATTGTGAAACCTGTTACTCGCAAAATTAAAGCATCTGATGAATAAAAATCTGACAGTTGGTGTATACTTACTGTAGGTGAGAATTTTAATGTATCTGATTGAGCTCTGCGAATATTCCTATAATGGCTTTGAAATAACACGTTTGCCTGCATAAAATCAAACTGAGAACTACTTAGTTGTGATACACAACGCATTTGCTTCTAATATGCTCTGCAAAACCAGCTATTTTTAACCGCAAACATGCAGAGTGTGACTTATAAACAAAATAATTCCCCAGAATGTGCTCTTAATTTTTAATAATATGAAAAACTAGATGCTGTCTTTACACAGCGTATATTTTATCTCAGCTTCGAGACGAATACAAACTAATTATCGTATTAATAAATTAAGAAAATCAGTATCGTAAAATTGCTGTTTAAAATTTTAAACAGGAACTTTCAAACCGGGTTCAAACTAAAAAATCCATACTTTTTTTAATCTCATTTTTTCATAAATTTTCTAGTATAGTAATTAGTATCAATTTTGAAGCAATGATGCGGTTTTGTGGCCCTTCAATATAAATCTGCTATGTTCTGGAATAAAAACTAATTTGAATATGTGCAGTAATCAGTAGCCTTTACCAGTAATTTCAAATTTGGTTTCGAAGTATTTCTATCTATTTATCCAAGTTATTTTTC
Organism: Stegodyphus mimosarum; assembly: GCA_000611955.2. Lineage (NCBI taxonomy): Eukaryota > Metazoa > Arthropoda > Arachnida > Araneae > Eresidae > Stegodyphus > Stegodyphus mimosarum. The sequence continues at coordinate 126,725 of KK119792.1, forward strand.
TATACAATAAAAGAGACATTTTTCAGATTTATTCTTATTTCACGTACGTAGATATTTGGAATTTTTACTGCATGCACGTGTGAATTTAATACGCAGTTTGAAGTTACTACTTACATTAACACCGTTTAATGAAGATATGCATGAAAAAAATTATATTGAATTCATTTCAAAACTTTTATAGAGTTTGACTGGACAATTTTCTTGTACGGCGAATACATTCTTGGAAATACATTCTTGCCACTTTTTTTATGCTTAATATGTTCTTTTAAGTATGAATAAATTTCCATATAGTTGAATATGTGTATTGACATTTAGAACCTCTCATTACAAATAAAAACTAAAAAAAACTTGGAAGTTATTTTTTGCAGGAATATTTATTTTTTAAATTAAATTCGCTCTAAAAATTAATTTCAAGAATTTTTCATTAATAAATTAATTACTTATGAATTAATTTTAGAATGAAGGCATTCACTCACAAATTCTCCTACAGTCTGTTATTTTAAAATATAACACTCATTTGCGGTAGCACTTCAAGGCCTTTTCACCTTCCTCATTTTTCCTCCACAATCGTAACGCGTGTCATCATCACCCCATATCTATAATTTTTTCCTTCACCTCATTTCCGATTATAGTTCAAGAAAACATTCATTCCTGGACTTTCGCGAAGCGAAACACGTTAAACAGAACGTAATCAACCATCTGCCGCAGCGGTCATTATCGCTGTTATTAGGCAAGCCAAACAAGAGAAAATGATTCTGAGGCGGCTACTCTTAAAGTAATCTATTACACTTAGTAAAATCCCTAACTATTTTTTTTCTTTAAATCAAATGAATGAAGATTTTGGTACCGATTCTAATTCCTGTTCCATATTTGTTTGAAACGAAAAAAAAAATATAAAAGAATTAGCTTGTTACTCTCATATGAAATCAAATCTTTTCTGCTTCATTAAACTGAAAATCATCATAATTAGCCAAATAATTAGTGCACTACATATGTAACGAGTTTTATTTTTTTCCCTTTTTATTATGTTAAAGTTTTTTTGTATTAGATGGAATAATTATTCTTTCATAAAGCCATTGTAACATATTAATTTAAATTTCTCTAAATTGAAAGTATCAGCTTTTAAATACCAAGTCAAATGGGGTACTACTAAAATATTTCATCAGTTTCGAGAAAGGTTTGACAAATTTTCAATGAAAAATATTTGTTTCAAACATGCTCTGAACTTAACATTTCTGTTGCTGAAATAAACGGTTAGTAAACCAAGTGGTTATGGTAATAAAACCAGGTAAAAGATATTACTGTCAATGAAATTAAGCCAGGTAAGGAAGGAATAGCATATATTTCTTTCTTTAGAAATTTATTCCAGAGCAGTTAACAAATGATTAAGCTAGTATTTTTTAAATATTTTTGTTAAAACTGGAGAATTTACAAGAACATATTATAAAGCTTCATTTTACTTTTTTCATAAATCAGTGTCTATTATGGAGTTATTAGATGACTGATTTTCTTAATGGCTAATCATATTTTTCGACCGGAAAAGATCTAAAATTTCAAATCTAGACGTAAGCAAAATTGTTAGATCGCAGATCCTATAATTCTGAAATCAATCAGAGAAAGATAAATGAACCATTGGATTCTTTTAAATGTACAAAAAAAACTAATTGATGTTTTAAAGGTTTGTTTTGAAAACAGGAGCTTCGGTTCAAACCGGAAATAAAATTCTGGAAAATAACCTCTCAAAAGAGATTACTTGTTTTAAATATTTTGAATAGTAAAGTAAGACTATGATACTTAATTTAGAGTTTTAAAGATACATTAAGCTAGTGCATATATCACTAAAATAAGCCTAAATAATAGTTTGAAAAAGCATTAAACAAAAATTCGAAAATACTATATTTTATTAAAAAGTAAACAAAATTCATATATAAGGATGTAAATTTATCTCAAAACCCAAAACCATCGTTTAGTTCCTTTGAAGTATCCGGTTGTTTCTATTGTACAAAATGAGGACCATATATAGACGTTCTTATTCATCATCTTCATATAAAAAGATAATCAATCGAACTGCTTCGCAACGATGTTTTCGGTATAGTAATCAAGTAAAAAATATTGCTAATTAGAATCAAACACTGATATAATTTGAAATAGCAATTAATTAACAAAGCAAAATTAGTTCAGATATCTCATATTAATTATAATAAATAGTACCTTTCTGACTATTTGAATAACCGCAGACGAAATATTTTGCACTGCAAAATGTCAGAAAATATCTCATCTGTATTTGTTATTAAAAAAATTGAAGAAAACCTTTTCCATGTGTTTAATGCTTTCAGTCAATTCAGTCATGTCATTTCTTGAATGACAAGACTCAAAATATTGACACTTTAAGGAATATTTATTGTAAGCGTACAGTTACGTTTTTAATAATTAAGCCTTTTCTATTAAATAAAAGCACAAATCCCAACTTTGTGTTATAATGTAATAGCATAGCACTTTTTTTCACTATCGTTTGATTTGCCACTTCGAACATTTCTGCTTAAATATAAACTTTTACGTTGCATATCTTTTATTTCTATTCCTTAATATAGTAAGCCTATTATAACTGCATAGCTTAAAATTGTATCAGGAGTTGGACTTGTACGAAATTTAACTACTTACACTCTAAATTCTAGCTCCGTGTCGACAGTCAGGTGTCTTATGGCCCGTCTTAGGATTTCAAGTGCAATCGCACGGAGCTCAGAAGTTCTAAATTAAATTAAGCCTTTTTATCAAGAACATCCTCTTAACAGTTTACCTTTTACCGTGTACCGTAAAAGCTACTTTTTCTTGCGGGATTACCAAAGCATGAAATGCAAGATAAAACTTAAGTAATTTGATGTATGTAATACTCAAGGCAAGGTCCTACTGAAAGATTAGGCTCAGGTCCGTCGATTTACGCGAGTAAACACGACAGACAAAAGGCTAAAGCCGAATGAGATAAATCTGGAAGAGGCTGAAATAGTTGGGAGATGATCAGCGGTCGCCGCCAAAAGCTGCTAGCGTGGAAGCCAACGATTTTCTCATGGAAGCTGACCAGCGTAGAAGTGACAGTAAAGTTAAAAATAATACGATAACGGATTAATGAATATAAAACACCCCAAACTAAAAGTGAATACCAACATCAAATTGCAGTCTCTGTTTAGATTACGGTTTTTATACTTTTAAGTATTTTTTTTCCACATTATTGGTAAATTCTTCGAGGTTGCTACACTGTTATCCAAAATTTACATATTTTATTTTTTTAAACTCTTTCTACTTAAATTGAAGGTTATTTTAAAATCGTGACGATAAGACTTTATTCTTTTCCTTTATCTTTCTCTCTCCTTTTTTTTTTCATTACCTTTGAATGACATGTACCAATTAATGCGACATCTTGTGGCCATTTTAAACAACATAAGCCAGTTATTAGCTCTTTTAGTGGCATGTTAACGAGTATGTGTTCTTTAGTAAAACTTAATAATTTTAAGTTTTAAAGTTTGCATTTTTGAACGTTTTAGAATTATTATTTTTATCGATTGTAAATACATAATACCAAACTTTAGTTTTATTACATTCTTATTTTTAAATAAATAATAAAATTATTTTCCTATTTATTAGCTTCTACCGCATGTTACGAGAACGCTTTCAAATAGGTAAATATGTGACTAAAAATAAAATAATACTATATAAATATTTTTCAAATGTTTTATTCTTTTCAGCCACCTTCAAGATTCCAGTCAAAACACAATCTCTCTGACTTGCCACATTCTCTCAGCCGTAATTTATATGCTCCAATGAAGTTCAGTTCTCGTGAATATTTGGATGACAGCGACCATTAAAACACAATTTGATTCTGCACTGAAGATATTTTTAGAAAACAAAAGACATAATAATAATTGTTAACTTTCATAACTACTCATTTTTTATTTAATTGTAAAGAAATAAAGCAACTTTTAATGTGAACAAGAAAATATGATCTTTATTTAAATCAATAAAGTGGTGTTCAACTTGGTGCTCTCCTTCTGTGCTGTCTTCTATCCTGAATATTAGATACTTAGAAAATTATTTACCAATGTATTTTCACAAAGAAAATAAAATGTCATTTAACATAAAAAATAAGAGTGTTTATTGAAAACAACTACGCAAATCTTAACTCAGGCAAATGTTTTAAGAAAGTGAAATGTTTTGTAACGAAGGCATAAGGTGCACCTAACCATGTTTTCAGAATTATGTTCTACTCTTAGAAGTAATGTGATGCATTTCATGGAAACTTACTTTCAAGAATAAAAGATACCCTTTTAAAAATGATAATAAATAAAACATTTAGGTAAATTTCAAATTATAATCACATATAAAGCAGTACAAGACTTTTTTTTTAACTTGCCTTCTTTAAAGTAGATTTGTCTAGACTGTTCTTCAAAACATTCTTTCAATGATTTAACTTTTATTTATTAAGGAAAAAGAAAAAAAATTAAATAAGATAGAAATAAAATTCCGTTTAGCGGATATCCAAGAGATCATGAATTTTGCCTATTATTAGGATGTTCCTGTTATATGGGAGTATATTGATCTCCTGCTTCGAGAGTTCGGAAATTTAGGAACTGTCCATTAATAGGCAGTATCCATTAAGGGAGGTTCAACTGCTTTAATAAAAACACTTAAATTGTCTTCTGAAGTTAGATAAATTTAATTCAGCTTTAGTATTCTTTTTTTAGCTCGAATGGGCGTCAGTCAAGAAGGGCTATTAGCCTCAAAACAGCATTTTGCGTCGAATCGCTTTTTAAATTATTGCCACCAAATATCATCGTCCTATATTACATATGAAAACACTAAATAATGAAGAATATACATGAATGTATGCATTTTTCTCGCATTGTGAAAAAACAAAGGTACTTAGAGTCCAAATTTTTAATAACATAGTCCTCCACCCGAACATAGGCACTTGGAAGCCCGAATTTGGAATTTTTTTCATTATCTATTTCATATTTTGCAAAACTTTAAAGAATTTTTTATTAAAAATTCAGCAATTTCAAAGGAAGCAGTGGCACCACTGTACGGAATAAAACCTTTTTATCTCTAGTGCGCAAGACTGTCCGTTGGAAATTCTAAAGATAAACAGGTTTTAAATATTTTTAGCACAATATGACGTTAGCTTAAATGCTCTCGAAACATACATGTGTCTGTAAATTAAAAAACTCCAGTTTGGGAGTAAGATTATTATTATTTGTATATATATTGCAAATAAAAGTTATTCATAAAATCCCCAGAAATAAAGAAATGGTAAACGAATTTTCTCGTATCTAAAAGTATCAAACATGATGCCAAGCAAACAGGCAATAAATAAAGATAGAGCAAACGAAGAATTTACTCTTAGATTTGTAAAGACTAGTAAGTACATTTCAATTAAAAACATTACAGAAACCTAAGGGTCGAAATGATTTATGATAATCATTAAAAACTACATTGATATGACTGCTGATTGTTACAAACAATTCATTTCATGAAAACAATTAAAGTTTAAAAATTTTCATATGATTATTGGCAAAACGGCTGCAAAAATACTTCTGATAATCACCTTAAAAGCTGGAAGAAGTCTAACAATCATTATCATTAAAATTAAATTTATGTATTAAAACAAAACTGGTTATGCTAATAGGTGCAGTTTCTCAAGAAGCAGCTAGCTTGATATTATTGATAATTTTACCTCAATTCACATGAGTCAGATTTTTTCACCAAAAATCACTTCAGCTCTTATGAATCCATAATTTAACTGAAAATACGAAAACATTTCCTATGGAATATAAGACATGAAAAGATGATCTAAGGAAAACGTTAGGTAATAACTTAGAAAATAGTTAGATTAGTTACATATCACTCGTTAATAGTTAGTTAGATTACATATCACTCGTTTTTCTACTTGCAAGTAAACAATGATCCTTAAATGTACCCAAGAAGATTTAGCTTTCGTTTTGTAGATCTCAGTATCTTTCGGATTTCTCGGTAAAATAAACTAACTATTATAAGAATTGCGACATCTGATTCTTTTATTAAGAAACATCTTATCTAATCAAATAGAAAAGCAGACAGAGAACGCTATAACTTAACGGTTAGTTCAAATTTAATTTTGAATGATTATTTTCACAATCTTTTAAATAAGAATTTTGAGAGTTATTGTTTGGAAATCCAAATAAATTGCACTTGTAAATAAAGTACCATATCTAACTGAGTTTTTATATGCACATGTTATAAACAAAAATTGTTATTTGTTTAAAGGAAATACGGAATTCAGCATGTCTTTTCATTGAAGTAATATGTTTACCATATTCTTATAGAGAATTAAAAAATATACTACCATACGAACAAGGCTTTTAAGGCACAAATGTCAGCGTCGTAGTCTTGATCTAATCTAATAAAAGAGATTAAAAGTAAAGAAAACTGTTTGATCATAATAACTTTTTCATAGTCGCGCTAGTGAACAAATGTTACAATCTCTGAAATTGGGAGTTAAACCTGTGTCCCAACCCAGGTTGAACCCAGGGATGGCTGCATGATTGGTATTCGCGATTTTCCTCATTTGTAACGTGAATACGAGATGTCTCCCTTATAATCTTCCATGAAGGCATCCCTCCTTTCATGGAGGACTTTAAGAGCACAAAGTCCCTCCCAGATAGCCCTTTGTGAGTTTTACCATATTCAAATAACCTGATTTTTGCTATTTTTATATACCTTACTCAAAATTAAGATACCTGTGTTTCACTATGAACATCAACGTGCATATTTCCAATCTGAAAATTCATTAGAGTTGATCCTCAATGAATTTTTATTTTTTATCCTCTATAAATCAAATTGGAGGGTTCAACTGCAATAAAATTAAGCTAAGTCTGAATACGTTTCATACGCTATTTGTAAAAAATAGAGGTAAGACTGGATTTATTTGAACATGGTAAAGCACGCTAGTAATATCTGCTTAATGGGAGAAGTGCTTTCAAGATGGATTTTCAAGGAAAACTGGTTCTTATTCATGTTACACATGGAGAAGTCTTTAAATAATACTTCCCTCTTCCAACCCTCCCTTAGAGGTTAAAGCTTATGTTCAGAAAAAGAAATCTTCGTAATTTTCCGAAAATGTAGCTAAATATTGGTTACGCTAGCTATGAAATTGCTTTCATGTTTTCAAATAGTCTCAAATCACCGCCTAAAAATTAAAACAATAGTCCATGTTCTGAGATAAATAGTAAACGTCAAACACTACTCAAACCTACAATCTACAGCGAGCTTATTTCGATTAGGAAAAAATTGCAATTTCTAAATACAAAAATTATTTCCAGATTTAAATTCATCTTTGTTTTAAAATTAACGAAACGGAGTGATGGCTAAGTGAATTTCGGATTTTAATGAGTACAAAGGTAAAGAAACTTTACGTACATGGAGGTTAGAATAGATTCATGTTTACGTACGTCTTGCTGTTTACATGAAAAACTTTAGAATGACACAAATAACAGTGATGCCAGATGCATAAAAACATAATAATACAATAAAACAATGATGCCACTAAAAACTGCACATAACATCAATTAAATGCTCGATTCTCAATAATATTAAATATATTGTTACGAATTTTGTACTTAGATAGGTAATTTTAATAGAATTATAAATAAAATTTTGGTCTTTTTCTGCATAATGCAGCGCGAGACAAATTTTTAAGAGAAAGCTATGCCGGAAAAGTAAGAATACAGGGTCAAGTGCATTTCTTGAGATCCTGGACACCTTCGACATCCTGAAACTGCTGACGGCAAAAAAGTACATTCTGATTGTCATTGATTACTTCACCAAGTGGCCTGAAAGGTATCCTATTCTTGATCAAGAGGCTGTCACAGTAGCAGATACAGCACTGGATTTCCAGATTCGAAGTGCCTCTTCAGTTACATTCCGATGAACGAAGAAATTTTACCTCGGCTATAATTAAAGCTGTAATTAAGCACCGCAAGCTACTCAGGATTAACAAAACACGTACGACACCTCTACATCCCCAATCAGACGGCACGGAAGAGAGGTTTAATCGAACCGTCCTTAATAGGTTAGGTTATGTTATTCAATTATGGCAAAGCACACGAGATCTATCTGCCTAAAGGGAGGGATGCCTTCGTGGAGGACTTTCTAAGGGAAACTGGCTCGTATACACGTTACACATCGGAAAAACCACGAAAACGTCGATGCAGCCAGCCCGTTCGCGGGATTCGAACCTCGGACCGAACTACCAGTGTTCAGCGTCTTTACCGCTTGGCCGCCCGTCCTTAATATTCTTTCGTTGGTGATTTCCAGAAACCAACAGGACTGCGATAAGAAGTTACCTCTATTTTTACTGGCTTGTGGCAATACTGTCCACGAGACTACCGGCTGTTCCCCATCTGAAATGCTCTTCTGTCCTGACCTTCGTCTGTCTGGTGATATCTTGTTTTGTCGCCCTCCGGATGCGCCTTAATCGCCCGAAGAGTGCATCCAAGATCTCCAGGTACGGTTTGAAGTGATGCACAATTTTGCGAGAAGATGAAGACTCGATACGACTTGAGATCTATAGGATATCGATTCAACGAAATCTATAGGACATCGATTCAACGAAAGAGACAAGGTATGATTTTGGAAGCCGATTCGACGGAAAGGACTCTTTCCTAAATTACAGTGACAATGAGATGGTCCCTACACAGTCCTAAAAAGGCTGAACGACGTCGTAGTTCGGATCCATAAGTCATCGAATTTTAAGCCTAAAGTCTTTCATTACGACAGGCTAGCACCTTACTATGGCCATAGTACATAGTGTATATAACGTAAATAGTATAAGACCATGGTCCTATTTGCTTCTAATTTTTTTAAGTTGTGCATTTCATTTGCTGATTTAAAATTTGATTTGTTTTAAGTTTCTTATTGCAATAATTGCTTTTGTTGTTTGGTTTTGTATTGTAATGTTTATTATTGCACTCATTTATTAATTTAGTATTTGATTTGTTTTGGGGTATTTACTGAAATTGTTAAGTATTGCTTTGATATATCTTAGTTGAAATTATGGCTTCCTGACCAGGGATTGTACTGCCCGAGACGTGCAATCCTTGGGAAGAGTGCAATGTTACGACTTTTGTACTTACATAGGTAATTTTAGTAGAATTATGAGTAAAATTGTTGAATTTTTTTGTGTTATGTAGCGCGAGACAAATTTTGAAGAGAAAGGTCTGCCAGAAAAGTAAGAATACTAGAGCAAGTACATTTAACAATTGAGTAAATGGGTATTTCGGTAATTTGAAAAGAAATCGCCAAAAGGCGCCATATTTGGCGTCATTTTGGTCTGATCCCTGTTCACCGCAATACATATTGAAATTGAATAAATGTAATTAACCACTATGTTAGCTTCAACCGTAATTCCACCCTCGTATTGCTTTCCAGTAATTTAAGCAGAAATTACTGGAATTATCTCGCGGCCGTTTGAAAGCTATTTAAGGCCGAAGAGTGAGTATCAACTCTTAGTTGTTTAGTAGCTGCTGTTGCTATTGTTGTGAGTTCAGCGTGAAATCGGATTAGTTTTCTCTTTAGATGCTCTTTCATTGCGTTGTATTTAACGTTCTTAGTAGTTTGTAGTGTAACTACTGATTGTACTGTGTGATACTGTGAATACTTGTACGAATATTTATGAATAAAATTCCAGAGTTCTAAAATATTTCTTTTGATAAAAATAAATTTTTATTAAGACTTGTGCATTCAATCTATTACAAAGTGGTACGCACTCAAAAATATTTTAATCAAGCGTATTTATTTAATTTTTAAGAAATTTAAAAATAATTTAATTCTTATCCTTTAAGATGTAATTAATCACAAGTAGAAATCAGTGAAGCAGTAGCCTTTAGAGATTTCTGTAGAAAGACTACTGTCCTGCATATATTTCAGCACATCCAAATACTTTAAATCACTTTTTTATAGATATCAGAATACAGTAAAAGATTTTTTTTAATTAAAAAACCTCTTACAAAAAACAAAACAGAAAAAACAATAATAAAAAAATTTACCTATTTTCAAAATCAATAACACAATTATTGCTCTGCTCTTTTTGTAAATATTATACATTTAACTATCATTTCACTATAAAACTAGCATTTCATTTAAATTAATACAAAATACTTTATCCTATTTTTTTCCAAAACCTCACAAGATGTATTTGCTGTTATATTAGATATGGTCGTCAGAAAAGTTCATCTCAGAAATAAGTTAACTTTCTTACTAATACAAAGCTGGCCACCCAAATTGCAACACCAAGAAAGACAAGAGATATCACAACAAAATTTATTTAGTAGATAACATGATGACCAAGTATCAAATGATCAAATTTATAGACTTCTGTGAAGTGTGGTTCCTTCTAGAATCCTTAGCCGGAGCAGCCGCCATTATTGGAGATCACCGCTGTCACACGCCTCGGCATTGATTCAAAGAGACTTTGGATGTGTTCTTGGGGTACAGCAGACCAAGCAGTTTCCACATATTCCCAAAGTTGATCTGGTGTGGCAGCTTGGGATGTAATCGGGTCAATCGTTCAGAAACCATGGAACACATGTTTTTTATGGGCGAAAGATCCGGAGAGCGAGCCGGCCAGGGAAGGAATTCAATCTGACGATTGATGAAGAACTCTTGGACAGTGCGTGCCACATGTGGTCGCGCATTATCCTGTTGAAATATGACTGTGGGCAAGCCCTGAAGGTAAGGAAGGACGACTGGCTCCAACACCTCGGAGATGTAGCGCTGGCTGTTTAAAGTACCGGCATTGCGTACTAGAGGAGTGCGAGAGTGATATCCAATACCGCTCCATACCATAATATACGGTGCAGGACCAGTGTGGTGGCGCATAACGCAGCTGTTCAGCATCCTCTCTCCACGGTGTCTCCAGACTCGAATCCGACCATCGTTGTGTTGCAGACAGAAGTGTGACTCGTCAGTAAAGACAATTTCATTCCATTCCGCCGTCCACATCCTTCTTTTATCGCACCATTGGCGGCGGAGACGTCTTTGGTTCTGCGTCAAGGGTAGACGAAGCAATGGACGTCTTGCGGACAGACCACTCTGTTGTAAACGGCGTCGAATGGCGTTACAGACTGAATGTGCTGTGCTGTGGTTCGTGATTTGACCCTAGACCTGTTATATACTAGACCGAGCATCGCCATTCAAAACCGGGTAAAAAGCGGCACAGAAATGAGCTGCAGGAGTTTGGGCATGAAATGAAACTGAACCTAGACTTTGGCGTACTATCGCCACGGCTGGCGATTTTTTTCCGTTAAAAGTGAATAAAATGAAATAAAAAAAAAGAGGAAATAGTGATGATTTCATTAGGAGGGTAGCATCACTATAAAGCTGTTTCTATACTGCACAAATTAAATTTGCAAAATGCAGTCTACCCCCGACAGCCAGACAAATAGTCATACCTAGCTTAGCAGCACAAAGGCAGACAAAGAGAAAAAAGGCAAAAACAAAATGAGACGAAGCAGTGTACAATAAATTCAACATATCAGAAAAATGGTAATAGAATAAATAAAGTACAAATAAAATGAAAATAAAAAGAGTTTTTTCATTTAAAAATAAACAAATAAATAAATAAATAAAAAATGATTTAGGCAAAGTGTATAAAACATTCTAAAAATAGTGGATAAAAAATAAAATAATTAAAAAATTTAAAAAATAAATAAAATTCATATATATATTTATTATAATGCAATAATAATGGATAAAGAAGGAGCAAAGATAATTTTAGAAATTATTTTGAGTGAAAAAGAGATTAAAATAAAACAGGAAGATTATAAGCCTAAAAATTGGCCAGGGGAAAAATAAATAAATACATATATAAAAAATAAAAAATAGAAGGTTTTTTAGTGCTTAGGACAGAATAAAAAATAAAAAATAGATAACATAACTAAACTGAAAACAGAAAATAATACAAAATACAAAGGTACAAATAATACAAAGGTAAAATTTAAATGATGTTCATTATTTTTAAAAAGAAACTTAAAATTATTAAAGTTTTGAAATTTAACTGCTATATAATGACTATTTTCCTAATACTTAACAAATTCTTAATATTAAAATAAATGCCAGAAACATGATATAAGAAAGAAAATACGTGATTGAAGGTAAACATATTTGTGATATTTGGATGCAAGAAAAGGGGATAAAATAAGGTCATTCATGTCAAAAAAAAATCATAATTTTATGCAGTTCTTAAACAGTGTATTGTATCGACGTTACCACGTATTAAATACATACATTAGTACTTCGTACATGTCCGCATAAGCAAACGCATACAAAGAATATATAACTAAACGCATTTGAAGCAAAGTCTGTTGGCGTACAAAAAATGTCGCCAAAGCAGAATACTAGACTAATTAAAATTATATCATATAACTAAAATTTTAACATTTTTTTCAGAACGCAGTTATTAAAAACATACATATATATTAAGATACTTTTATTTAAATGTTATTTCACGTATGCATATATTATATAAAATTAGAAAATCTATTTTTATTAGAAAACGGCAAGTAGAGTGGCTAAAACACCTCTACATTTTATAAAAAATAGGTTTTAAAACTTTAGAAAAAGCTCATCTGTGAAATGTTACTCCTCCAGCTTTCACGTATCTGGAATTACATCCATATGCGGAGCACGAAAGTAGCATTTTTTAAGTCCGAAACAATGCGCGTACTCGCAAAACACTTGCTTCTCACAAATTCTCCATAGAGCTGTAATGGTAAGGAAGATTCGCGGAAAATACGATCCGGGAAATGTTGCATATGTCACGTGGATCGCATTCCTATTCCCCTTCAGGGTTGCCGTTTCTCTGTCTAGTACATTACAGCTCTATGGATGTGACTGAGCGATCCTTCACTGCCATGCGCACAATGTTCCTGTCATCACGTGAAGTGGTGCACTGAGGTGGATGCGATCGAACACGTCGGTCCGTCGTACCCTCCTGCATCCAACGGTCTCATATCCGCATTACAATTGTTTGGTTTTGTCCAACACGACTACCGATTTCCCTGAAAGATAATCCACGCTCTCGGTAGGTCACTATCCTTCCTTTGTCGAACTCGGATACTTGATCAAACGATGATCGCTGTTTACTACGAGGCATAATTGATCGTTTTTTTTTGAAAAAACGACAAGAAAAACACAATTACCGAACTTGAAATCGTCGAAACCTCCAAGCCTTAAAAAGCGCTTTGAAGTGGCGCCAGAGGCGCGCGTGATGTGCGTCTGCGCTGAAATTCTAATCATTTGCATATCTCACCTCCGCTAATGCATGTTGTAAATTTCATGATATTTGCATGCTTCCTTCAGGCTGTTGCATTTACGGCGGCCAGCAATGTACAAAAAAACTGCATACGGTCTTATTACCTTTACTGAACAAATGTCATTGCTTAGGAAACCCAAAAATCTTTAAAAAAAAGCAGGTATTCTTCACTCGCATTTCAAAGATTATGTCAAATTTGTATTGGTTTGGTTTATTCATTTTTGGGAAAGCACGCAATTCCCTAAGAAGAGAAATGCCTTCCTGGAGGACTTTCGAAGAGAAAAAGGCTCATTCGAATCGCCTGGAATCGAAGCAAAGTGGAAGAACCAATGTTTAGCGAATTTGCGGTCGCTGGTGGGCTATTAAATTTGGAACGACATTTATTTGGATAAATAAATACTTGTGATTCACTGCAAAATGGAATAATGGATTTACTGTAAAAATAATTTTAATTTGTTGATTTAAACTATCTTAGTAACACGAATGCGTAATAAACAAAGTTTAATATTTCGTATTTCCCCTATATTTCAATCTCAAATCAGTATTTTGCATACTTTCTTAAAGCAGGAAAAAAAAGTCTTTTAGTCACATTTTTATGAGTTCTGATACTTATTCTATATGCGCACATAAATCTGATATATAGGGAGCTTTCTTTAATGCTTATTCATTACTTCTCATCCTTTCTTGCTAAATCCATTTAAACACTGATTTAACGTTTCTTATGGATCTACAGAAAATTATCATTAAATCAGGGAGTCCTTTAATTCAATTTTACAAGTAATATATGTTATAAAATTCAAATTTTATTTGCAGTTACTGATTAATTAGCTTTTTTAAATCTACTCCAAAGATATATCGTAAAAAGAAATTAATTCAAGACAATTTTCTATTGGATTAATGCCCACAACAAAGCCACAAGCCAAATGTGTATTTGGAGTTCTTTAGAAAGCCTAGAAGGCGATAACTCTCTATTCCAAGTATGACCGCCAAGAAGATCATTTCATCTACTTAGAGCAAACCGTAGAAAAAAAGGGTCTGCAACAAAGCCCCCCTGAAGATATAAGCCCTCGCTCAGCAGTAACATCGGGCAAGTTGGGGATAAACAAGGCATTCTACCCGGTTACTTGTCATTTCCCATCATGTTTTCATAAAAAAACATTCGAGGTAATGGAGATATTTGCAACCCCTTTAGAAAATATTTTTAAAATTAAACTAAGGCCTGTAATAACAAATATTTGAAATCACTCCTGTTATGTGCGTAAATATACTGCGTTTTTAATAAACTAACTGTATTTAATAGAGTTACATGTTTTCATTCAAGATATTTTAACACGTTGTTTCTTTGTATGGGAACCAAAAAATCGAGTGATAAAATATACACCATTACCTATTCAGTCGACCTCTTAAATAGAGCAAAATAATGCTTATACTACTATTATAAATTGCACTGGTAGGTTATATATAGTATTAATTTCAATTTGACAGCCCAGAATTATAATTTTGCTATGATCAATTTCCAAATTGAAAGTAGACTAGAGTCGTAAAAGCTCGGTACTTGATGACCGGGCAGTCCGAACAACTCCACCACATGTTGGCAGGTCGAAAAAACTCCGCGCCCAGATCTATTCAAGATCATTGTCCGCATGCATGTATCACCTTCCTGCGTTCCTTTATCCTGCGTCACTCTCCCACTCCTCCACCACGTAACTGGCGCCGGCACGCGTTCAACTGTTCAGTTTACCTGCAGGATTTGCCAGGGTTAGCAAGTTATAAGTTAACTTCACAGGACTAGAGCCCTAGTTCATTCTAAAGTTGGTTCGGCCTTGGCAGGGACCGTACTGATACCGTCGTGTCCATTCCTCTTTCTGTGATGGAGCTACATGGTTAGATTACGTGTGTTGTCCTTGTATGTATGGCTCCCCTTAGTCAACACATAGGGAATGACTTTCTTCGTTTTGCTCTAACATTCTCATAGTGGCAGCGAAAGCTGTCCACTGAACATATTTATTATGTCATTCCTCTATTCATCCTTCGTTCACTTCGCCCTGGGTTGACCGGCGGATGCACCCCCCATGGACCGCCCAAAGAGTTCGGGCGCTATCACCGTGTATCAGCTAGGTCTGGGAATACCTACTCCTGTCAGAGTTGTTGCGCCCTGGGGGCTGATTCGGGAGAATTCTTGGGAAGTACTGGCAAGGATCTGTACTTAGGCAGTCTCAACCACGGGAGTATATAATTTGACTTCACAGGATTAGAGCACCCGTTCATTCGGAGGTTGGTTCGGGCTTGGCAGGGACCTACCTTCGGCTGCTGTGGAGCTAGATGTTGATTACTTGATCAAATCCTTGGTGGTTTGACCTCTCAGTCCCAGTGACGGGGACTGACAGAGTGGGCAGAGCACCCAGACGAATTCATATGTTGCGAAGGCGTGGTGCCCGGAGGCAAAGATGTCAAAGCTTTCTTTTTTTCCATCGCATTATTGTCTTGCGTTATGAGCTTTGTTCCATGCTTTGTATAAAACCGAACAGCGACTGCGGGGTTTGCGCCACCATGGACGAGGTCACTGGATCTTGGATAACTTACATGCCGATAGGCAGGTCCTTTGAGGATCTCGGGACGGAGATCCAAGATCTAGAATTCTGTACTGTATTGTTCAGAGCTGTTTCAAAGTTTGTGGGTGCTGGAGAGTACTCTCCGATGGCATCTTCCATTAAAAGAAAATAAGTGAACTTGTCTATGGAGCAAAAGTCAGGGGTGTTAAAGAGACTGGATAAGGGAGAAAGTGTCAGTGTGGCGGAGGACTTGGGAATCGGTAAAAGTACGATTAAAGACTGGAAAAAGAAGTCGACGGAAACTGAATCGTGATGGGTTAAGAGAATGTGTACAGAAACATTGAAAGAAAGAAAAAGTATGAAGGAAAGTGAGTTTAATGAGGTAATTAAAGCGCTTTACATTTTGTTTCGGCAAACAAGAGAGAAGGGCATGCCAGTTAGTGGGCTAATCTTGTAAGAGAAGGCCTTGAAATTTTAATGAAGAATTAAAAAACATAACGATCCTAAATTTGTCACAAGCACTGGCTGGCTTGATTGCTGGAAGAAACGGTATGGAGTGCGGCAGCTTGGTATTTATGGGGGAAACTATCTGTAGACACGGAAGATATTTTAAAGGAAAACTTTCAGAAATTTATCGAAGTTGAAGATTTGACCGCAAAACAGTTGTATAGTTGTGATGGACAGAATTAAATTATAAACTGTTACCAGCGAAAGGTATTGCTTTCGAGGAAGAAAAGTCAGCCCCTCTTTTTAAAAGGAGCAAGGAGAGGGTAAAAATCCTAGCATGCAGTAATGCAAAAGGTGACCACAAATTAAAAGTTGGTGTCATAGGAAAGTCAATGAAACACGTGAAACACGAAAAGATAAACTTTCGGTTTGGTATCTAAACAGTCAAATGCCAGGATGAGCTGTGCAATTTTTTAAAAAAAATGGTTTTATGAAGTATTTATTCTATCGGTTGAGCGGTTTTTAAAATCTAAAAACTTGCCAAGGAAGGCTATTCTGATTTTGGAAAAGCGTGTGTCACACCTAGACATTGAAGAGTTGAAAAATAGGGACATACGAGCAATATTTTTATCATCAAATGTCACAGCGTTATGCCAGCTAGTGGACCAAAGAGTTTTGGTTAGTCTCAAGAGAAGATATAGGCGCAAGCTGTTATCCTCTCTTCTTTCTGCAAACGATGATTGTTAAGTTCTTATCCAGAACTCAAACAACATTAACCTATTAGATGTAGTTGGATGAGTGGAGGGTGCCTGGAACGAGTGATTAAGACTAGTTCCTGGCAAAACCTCCTTGATCACGAAGGAAATGAGTTCGTTGAACATAATGATGCAGAAGCAACTTACTCGACTTCTTGAAAAGAGTTCTTGGATGTGCAGAAGCCAATGAAAATGACGCCGAACAGTGGTTCCAGAATGATACAAAGCAAGACATTTTGTCCGATGCAGAACTTATTGCTGCCATCACAGTTGACTTTGAGGACTCCACTGTGCGAGCCCCTAAAATATCACATGGTGAGGGACTAAAGACTGTCGAAACCTCCTTACAGTAGTTTGAACAACAAGGTGCGTCGGTAATAGACTTACTGTTCCTTCGTCGTCTTCGTGATGAAGCAGTAAAACGCAGATTTCAGTGCGGAAAGCAACAGGACTTCACGCTTTGTTTTAAAAAAGTAGCCAGTTTTTGCAAAGTCGGCTAGTTACTTTTCATTATAGACAGCTTTATGCCTTCATGAAGTAATTTTCTGAGATCTGTCTTATCAGATAAATTACTGTACAGTATTTATTCATTAATTTTCATTAGTAAAGGCTCTTATACGTTTATAAAGTAAGAACTCTTTGTAAACTGATGTATTTTCAAGCAATCAATAGGTCCAACTACCATATTTTCTTAAGAAATATTCGTTCTTATGCTTCAGCATGACGTCACCATAGCCAACCAATCAAAATTTCCTGCTATGTTGAAATTTAGTCGCACCGATCATAAACAAAGTAAATCGATGATCAAAGCAACCGTAGAAGTTTCGTCTTTTCCTTCATAGTATTAATTTGTTGATACATGTATTTTCTATTGAAATACGTGTAGGTATAAAAGTAGTTTTTTAGTTCAGTGAACTGAATTATATAATGCCTATTTGGCGAAAAAATGATTGCATCATTCTAACTTAGTGTCCTGATATTGAAATAAAAATGCTCGCAATGAAAGTTTCGTATTACTTTTTGCATACAACGTTATATGAAAGAAAGACTAAAAAGATTAATTTTTATGAATCTTCAAAAAGTAATGAGAAAGTAGATGGGTGAAAGGAAAATGTTTATGAATAGTGCCAACATGTTTTTAAAGAATTACGTCAAGATCTTTTCCCTTTTTTAATGCATTATTTCTTTTTGTGCTTTTTTTTAAAGTACTGTGTGTGTGTGTGTTTATAAAGCATTATTTCTTTTAGCGATTTATACGTACTTTTTAATGAATGCATTATTTTCAGAGCACTGAACACATTTCACATATTGGTTCATTACTGTTTATAATTCACATTTGTTTTGGGGCACTTGTATTTTCAAAATTTATCTGTATAGAACTTAAACTAAACACATAGGCTTCGATTTTTTCCCCCCTAACATAGCTTTTTTTTTAAACCTTGTTTATAACAAATTGATATTATCAGAAAATTCCTGTAATAAAATATTTTTTTTTCAAAACTGTTAATTGGTAGTTCATAATAATTTGAACATTCAAAAGTTTTTGCAAATGATATTTCTTGTCATAGTTTTGCTGATACTTAGATATTACCACCTTGATGCAATTTGACATACATCTGATACTTATGAAAAAGAATAATGGAGTTACTCAATTCATTTGCAGAATTTTATTTATTACATGCGTAAATATTTTACATTCTAAGTAAGTATTTATCCAGAAAATCAATCAATAAACTTGTTTACATGCTGGTTCTTATTTCTTTTATTCTAATGGAAATTTCATGGGGATAATGTTATAACAGATTCAAAACAGTTGTTCTCTTTAGTGATTTTTTGGTATAATGCTGTAAGCCAAAGTTTTTTCCCTTACTGGTAGACTTCACCATTGCATACGTAAAATTGAGTTTAGAACAATAAATGTCATGATTTAACTATAAAAGCCATTTAAACTTGGACAGTATATAAAATAAATAAATTTAAAACACATTTTAGAAAATTTTTTACAGACAGTAAATGCACTCAAATCTTATATGTTGAATGTAATCAGCGCCGTATTTACAAGTAAGCTACAAGAGTTATAACTTAGGGCCCCTGTTTTTTGGGGTGTATAGCTTAGACCCTCATCAAGTCTAAATTTGACCCTGAATGCAATGCTATTTAATGTGAACATTTTAATATAATTTATATGTTTAGAGATAGTTGAAATAAACTATAAAATTAGTAAAATTTTAATAATTAAAAATTCGGTCCTTATTTATTAGTACAACCTTGGCTTAGTTTGACAATATTTTGCAGAAGAAAAATGATGATGACTTATGATTTCAAAAAATAATTATCATATGCATACATGTTATTATATACTGTGCATTATAAGTTACCTAAAAAATTGATCAATAAACTTACTTACAAGAGAGTTTTTTTTTTCTTTAGTTCTGGTGGAAATTTTGTAGTGATTACTTTAAAAACACATTCAAAGCAGTTGTTCTCTTTACCCCCCCCCAAATTACTGTATTCTTGCAGAAATTAGAACAAGATTTCTTTTACTGTCAAGCAGATCCCATAAGAGTTTATTTTAAAATTGAGTTAAAGACACATGAAATTTTTATAAAAACTCTTTTAATACAACAGAAAGAATACATACAAGAATATTGACATTGCTGCTAAACTGAAGAACTATTACATGCATAATTGCCTGAAGAACAGCTGTGCTCATGGTTGCCAGAGTTTGGTGCATTCTGAAAATTTGGTGTCTTTTACCGAAATGGTTGTGCTAATAAGTAAGTACCAAAAATTCATGCTGAGAAATTTGGCATTAATTAAAATAAATAAATAAAATTATTCATAATAAGTTATTCTAGGTGACTCCTTAATGACGATCTATTTTGTTTTCTAAATTATTCATCAATATAAAATATTCAATAGTATTTTCTTTCCATTAGAAGAAATTTAACAATATTCCATATTCATATATGTTTTACTGATACATTTGGTTGTTCTTCCATTGCATTTTCATTAAAAAAGTGTTGTTGTGCTGAGAAATTAACAAATCTGCAATTAAATTATTCTGGGATAAAATCTATGCATTGAATAGATTAATATATTGCAACATTCTATCAGCATTTTCTTTCACAGCAAAAGATTTGGACTTTCCTTCTTATTTTGTTAGATGTTGTATATCTTTTTTCCTTTGGATTTATTATTGCATGTCTGTGTTTAATGACTGTCAATGAAATGTTTCAGGACGTTGAAAATTTTGGCAACTTAAGTTTTAGAAGTAGTTAACTGCTTTATAAATTCTAAAATTATTAATGAATTAATAATAAACTAAGAGAAAATTATTAAAACATTTTTTCTTTATTTGTTTTTGGTTGTTAAAACAGAATGCGTAATTGCTAATAAAAAAATATCATTATAAATTCTTTAAAATTCAGAAACATCAATGAGGATTCTTGTTTTTTTTTTCAAAGTAATTTGAATTATTCTTATGATCTTATTTTCAACTCAGAATGATAAATTTCTATAAAATTTTAAGAATGAAAGGAAGTGAAAATGGAAAAAATAACAAAAATATCTTTCACGTAATCACTATATTGTTTAACTTATTGAAAATTTTTATATATGTGCCCAATCAGCTGATGAGGGTACAAAAAGTTACAAATCTTCTGCTTATTTCCAACTTCTAAAAAAAACTGAGGTTGTTGCAAAAACCATTCAAACCAGACTCGGAATAAACTGTTAGAGAATGGCTAGAATAATTATATTTAAATATATATTCAGGAAAAAATAGCTTTTCTGAAAAATTCATGTATTTTATTTTATTTATATACTTAAAAGGTCACAGTAATGAGATTTTGTATTATTATAAGGAGAGCAAAATTACAGGCAAAGAAAAGATCACTTGAGATATATTAATAACCCTTTACCAGTCCTGTGAACTTCTGGTATGCAAAGTATTACATACCAACTGTAAGACTGTGTGTTATTTTTAAAAATAAAAAAGGAGAATACTATTAAAATCTGTTATACTTCATCATAACTTTAATTTAAACATTTATTTTTCCAGTAAAGTGCAGAATTGCCAACTTCTTTGGCACATTTTGTTTGGTGCTTTTTACAAGAGTAAGAAGAAATGGATTTTTCTCAATTTCTTTTGACTTTTAAAGTGAAAATAGATCGATTTTTACATAAACAAAGTCAAGGGAGCGCGCAGTGCCTTGTTTGTGCAATTCTGGGATTTTGTTTAAAGTGAAAATAGGTTGATGTGCACATGGATACTGATCTTAAAAATGCTCCAAGCAGTGGGGGACTCTGCACTTTCCCCTATTTTTCTTTAGTGATACATTAACAGATGCTATTAAAAAAGAAAAGCACAGTAGAAGAGGATATAAACACATTAAAAAAAAACTGATAAAATTCAATAAGGTTATCTAAAGAGAGTAATATTATTTAAAACACATATTAATATTTAAATTTATTTTAACAGGAAATAGATCAAATAAGTCATTTTTATAGTAAAAAAAAAGAAAGTGCTTGAAAATAATAATTGCAGCATGCTCTAAATCATAATGTTTTTCATGGAATTGTTATATTTAGGTTTAAAACATTGCAAGTATTTTGTTTTCCTGTACTCAATCATCTTATATGCTATTCTGTAGCATGGAAAAAAAAGACTGTTTTATATTTTTGAAGACCTGTATTTTCATCTAATGACTAATTTTCCTCCTTTTCCCAAGAATATGAACTACTATTAAGCATAATTTACAAGCTGAGCAAAAATTCAATAGTCATGATTTCATGTGTTTTTAAACCAGTTTGGATGTTTATGTTTTCAGAAATATATACTTTTTCTTGATTACCTTATTCTTCTTGAAGTACTGAGGAAAGAAGGGATAATAACTGTCATACAGAAATTTTTTCTGATCTTCCTTCAAATATCTCATTCTGTATTAAGCGGGACAGACTTCTGAATGCATTTTTTAGAGTTTTTTCCACAAATGTATTAATTTTCATCCAAATCTTCACTTTTATCATCAGTTTTTGATAAAGTTGATTCACCATGATGTTCAGATTCAATAGATTCTTTCATTGAAATATTATTCATCTCTGAATTTATTTTAATTTATTTATTTGTGCTGTCAGCATAGTTTCTTTGAAGTTTTTATTGTCATAATGTACTTTTGATAACATCTCCATGCAGATGTTGTCTAGAATTTGCAATGTAAACAGACATCTATTTTCTATATTTTAAGGAAGATTTTAAAAGGAACTATTCAAATTTGAAAGATTCTGCAGAGACAATAATGAAGATTATACACACGAACAAAGATAGAATTGGAATTTGGCACTGAAACTCAGATTTATATGTTTTTTCTGGCCAGTCCCATGTTTTGATCATATGGCCAGCCAGGAGGATCGGTGCTGTGCCGTTATGATGATGATGATCCATTTTCTGCCAAATTGTGTCAAACTAAAAATTTTTCTATCTGATATGCTTATCATAATCTTGCACTACAAATAGAGTGATAAGGAGAGATATGTTAGGTTTAGGATTGAGTGGACAAAGAAGAGTGAGAGTAAGTTCATTTTAAAGTTACCAGATGATTTTTAAAAGAAATAATCTCAGATGTAACACCTGACTAATTTCAGGATAATTTGTGATTAAAAAAAATTAATTTACCAAAAGATAAATATTTAGTTTCTCATTTTTGATGTGTTTGACACAAACTGTGCAGTCTTCCCTCTTACATATTAATATTTGATTATAAGAATAGCCAGTTTGTCTTCAATTTTTTTCTTTAAATATACTTTCTTTAAAGTTAAAATGAAATTATAATATATAAATGTAACATTTGTTAAAATTCACTATGTTTATGATTAAATGATTATATTTTATTAAAAGTTTTTTTTTAATGCTGATAGATAAACAAAATTTCAGCTTTAAAAAATTCCAGATTTGCAAGTATGCAGATTTAAAGAAAATATGATAAAAATCTCACAGACATCATAAAAGACACTTTCTGTAAAAATGTTTGGACAGAACTTTATCAAAAATAGTTTATATGAATTCATATTTTTATAAATATATGCATTATTACATAATTGTATTAATATAAATAATTTTATAGCAGGCAAATGGATGGATTCTCAACTTTGAAAACATGCCAGATTTACAGATATGCCAATTTGAGTTGTCAAATGGTGCCAAATTCAGCTAAATATCAGACTTTATTTCACTTTGTTACCAACAGTTTTACCACTAAAAACAGACAAATTACCAATGATTCCAAAAATTCAATAAAGACATTACAACGATTAGAAGAATCTAAAAATATTAGTTTGACTGAACCTTCATCTCCAGATGATTTGACCTGCTGTGGAGAAGGGTGCTCAGATTGTGTGTGGTTAAAATATGTGATTGAAATAAAATTTTACTATAAAAGTGATGAAAAAGTTAAAGAAGCTATAAAAAACATTCCTAATGAAGATGTTAGAGCATTTGTAGAATTTGAAATGAAAAATAGGATGAAAATATGACAGTAGTGTTTTGAAATAATTTTTAGTGTAAGTACATTTTATTCTTGTTTATCTTAATATTTAACAGGTTATTTGAAAAAGTTGTGTACTCTAACAGAAGGTGAATCATGAAAATATAATTTCAATCAGCAAACCACAACACATAGCTTTTACTTTGATTTCTTATATTAATTATACAAAGTATATTTTGATGGCCAAGAAAATAATTCTCCTACTTGCTGAAATAAGACATTAAAATAATTAAAGTAAAAATCTGAGTAGTACTGGTTTTTGAATTCAAAGTCTGTCATAATGGGAGTACAGCATAATGGAAATGTCTGTCAAATATATATTCAGCCCATAAGTGGCCAAGAAGCTAAAGCTACAAAACAGTAGTAGTTTACTTCAGATTCTATTTTACCCATGATAAACTGGGTCGGTTTTTCCTGATCTGCAATGTGAATGTTTTCGAGGTGAAGGATTCTAAAAAAATCCCCCATGAAGGCATTTTCCATAGGAAGATAGTGTCTGAATATCATAATTATGCTCAGGAACTTGTCTGCATACCACTGAAAATGCTGCATTGAAAATGTGAATTGATACAGTGTACAATATGCTCAGGAAAGTATAATTTTTGTTTGCAAAATTTTGTTAAAGTAATAGAAAGTCAACCAATTTCTGGATAATCATTTGCCTTTGATGCTGATATGCAGAGTTAATGGAAACCAATCTTCATCTAACATACAAAGTGAGATTGATAAGTATGGTGAATGATTCCAGAATTCTGATAAAGTAAAATATTTCAACATATATGTTCTTCATTGCCTATCAGAGTAATCTCTCTGTGATATAATGCAGTCTGGCAGTACTCATATAATTATTACAAATGTGAAGTCTTTTCTTCACACTGCTCTTAGTTCTCTCACAGTAGCTTGCATGCATAAAAATTTCATAAAATTTGTGCTGTTCAACATTTGGTGCCATACTGCTTGCCATCAGTTTCTCACATTAATGCTGATCTTAAATAATTTATCATTAGCACGGAAGCATTAACCCAAATCATGGTGCTGTAAATCTAAAAAACATTGTCAGAAAGTATCTGATAATTTAAGAGCATTATAAACTGTTAAAAATGATCAAACCATCAGTATATTTATATATTGTTGGTCTACTGTAGAGGAAACATACACCAAATTACTCCAAATCAACTGGCATTAGTTAATCCTAGGAGATTCTTTCTGATTCAAGAGTCTTACAGGACAGTCCATACAAGTCCAAGACAGTCCAGCTCTTACAGTCTTAAAGACTACCAAAATGTTGGTTGGGAAACATTACATTTATCTTATTCTCACTAGTGATTTATCATCTTTTCTGTTTATTTGAGAATGCATTAGCAATAATTCATAAGTCATATTCTCTCTTAAAGGAAAAAAAAAATTTTTTTTTCCCTCTACACTCTCTATGGTATTCTTATGCTGCTAGAACATTTGTAATATGTCATGCCTTGTGATTGACATTATTATAATGAATACACTTATCTTCTGATGTTTGAAACATCTACTGCTTATACTTTCGATTTTTTGAACTTACAGGGCATTTATTATCTATGCAGCCTGGTAAATATTGACTTGGTATGAGGCATAAATTCTTTCATTTATCATCCTCATGGCCTGTCAAATTAACTGTTCTCAGAGCTATTGCTGTTTAGTTGGGCATAAGATTTTAAAATTAAATAGTGTATTACTCATACTTAACTAACTGAGAAACTCAAAAGCAATTTATCTGCATCTTAATGCAGGTTGTATCTCTATAATACTTAATATTCTAATTGATGAATATGATGATTTTCCTTTATGATTGAAATAGGTGTAAGTTAATCATCAGTAATTGTAATTTTCAACTGTTATTTTATAGTTCAGTGTATTTTGAATCTGCAACCATTAGTCTGCGAATTTGCCGAGTGTAGTGTACTTAGTATTAAAAAATCCATTTACTCTGCAGTTGAGTGTTTTGGTTTTACAGTGCTGTTCATTTTTTGCATTTAGCAATACTGTGATCTATTAAGATGATAACAAATAGACTAAGAAGTTGATTTGTATGTTTAGTTCATTACAGCAAACTGTAGAAGTGCTTTGCCATACTCATCTTTGGCTAAGGAAAGGGATGCTTTTGAAAAGAACTTTGTAATGGAAATTTGATATTATATATGAGAATCTAGAATGAAAATATCTATATAGCTCACCTGTGTGCTGGGATTGAATGATCAGTATCCAGCTACTAAGGGGCCTGATACTAATGAGTAAACAAAAATCATTTTCTATACTTCAAATATTAAACAAAGAAACATAAAGATACAATGTGAATATCATAGAAATGGATCATTGCCTGCGCATGACATTAAAAAAGACGGGGAGAGAAGATTTTTAGCTCACAAAAGTATAAAAATCACAGAAGTTAATTTAAAAGATTTATGAATATATATATATTACTGGCCATTAAAATTGCTACAACAGGAAGGGGCATACCACACATGTGAAATTTGTATGATAGGTAGAAGATGCTGTTTGCTCAAAGAGTAGATTTTTAGCACATTCAAAGCAGGCAGCAGTAGTAATATTTACAATATGTACAACACCAGAGATATGGCAGCAATTTTCTCATCCTCCGTTTGCATTTGAATGTTGTTTTGGGCTAAGAAATTTATTGTAATGCATCGTGTAAAGGTCGTATCATACATTCAAAATATTTCGGAAGAACAACTGTTTAAAATAAATTTTCTGCTTTGTCACACGATATGAAACAACCAGTCACCGATGATTTTGAGGCTACCATGTAAAGGGAAACTAGTTCTCCAATATAAATTATGGTTGTTGACAGGGAATTCGATGCTGATAGCTGATTGGTTGTAGGAAGCTAACAGCATATCGTTTTTTGCAAAAGAAAGGAAAAAAAAAATAGTATGTCTTTCTTTCAGTGGTAAAGTAGGTAGAATCTAAAACAGTTGTTTGTGTGAAATAAATGGATGTGTGATACCAGCCTAAGAAGTAGAAATGCCTATGAGCACATGTCTGACTTTGATCAAGGAAGGATTATAGCCTACTTAGATTACAGTTTATCATACCGTAATATAGGTGCTGATCTTGGTCAAGATCCTATGACTGTCTGCAGATACTGAATCGATGGGTTCAGGACAGTCATACAGTATGTCATGCAGTATCTCAGTGGCCCCCTCACTAACACCTAATCTTATCCATATGGTCACAAAGGATTGCACAGTCATGTCATGAACCCCATGTCGAGAAATGGGAGTCATTTGCAAGACAACTTTTTTCTTGAACAGTTCAGTGAAATTTGCAGCAGCATGAATTGTCAGCAGGTGACGATGGCTTTGGCTAGCCGTGATGCTACATCTTGGACAGGTGCGATCAACGATGAACCTGGATGCAGGAATGGTGTCACATCATCTTTACAAATGATTCCGAGTTCTGTATACAGCACCATGATGGCCGCATTCATCTTTGGTGGCATCATGAAGAACGTACATTGTTAGCTTGCACTAAACATCATCATACTGGCCCATCAGCTGGAGTGATGGTATGGTGTGCAATTGGATACACGTCTTGATCGCCTTTTGTCTTGTTTCTAATTTTTGTTGCTTCATGGTCATCTAAATTCTAAAATTTTCACCATCTGATATGACCAACACCAGCTCTGTCACCGGACTTGGTTGAAGATTAGCATTCTTCTGTCTGATCTAAACAATAAGCAAAGCCCTAGTGTTGCCATGTCTACAAGTCATCTTACTAAATGTAAACTGATGATATAGAATTTTGAATCACTAATGTCCTGACAATTCCAGATTCCAGACTTTGTATTGTATTTGCAGCATTATAATTAATAAAGTGAATTTCTTAGATCATATATTATATACTTCAGTACAGAACAGTTATGTGTACACCCTTTTACAATAAGTTTTTTTTTTTTTGAGGGGGAGGACAGGCAAAATAAACTTCTTTATAATATATTACACTCAGATAAAATAGAGGTTTTTAACTGAACTTATTGATGTCACTTATTAACAACATCAAAAGGAACATTTATTTTTATATATTTTTATGTTCATATCATGTATTTTCATTAAAAGTAATTCATAAAGGCATAATTAAGGTATTTTGTTCATTGCTTGTAATTAATGTAAATATATTTTATTCTGAATGTTGATGAAATGTTATGAGAATCACTTCTGGATCTCGAAATTTATTTTTTAGATGTAGCTAAATGGTATAAGTTAAATTTACTAAATCTTAGGAGTACTCAAAGTAGTTTCCTCCAACACCTATGCATTTTTGTAGGTTAATTTTCCAGTTTCTAAGCTTAAATGCTCCAAGCTATGCAGTTCGTGGAATTAAGCTTCCATAACCGCATGAGTCTCATTTTTGGAATGAAAATACAGCCTTATAAATTCTGAAATTAGCAAATAGCAAGATCAGGAGACTAAGATTACTTCAACATGTTTTTATTTATGAAATTCGGCTGTCAAATCTTGCTGAATGAGAAGATGCATTATCACGGTTAAGCGTAAGTTCCCTAATTTTCATTTCTTAAAAAGTTTCTGGAAGACAGTGGTGAACCAGTGAGCTGTAACTGTCTTCTGTCCATTTTGACCAGTCCTGTATTTCTGAAAAAAATCATATACGACTTTTTTCATAGCTTGTTGTCTTTTCACCATTGTTGATTGGGGATTATCTTCAAAGACTCATACTTCATTTTCTTGACATGTTGGAATGTCAAAAAGTGCTGTCTATGTTTCATCATCAGTTATAATTTTAAAAGAAATGTAGTGTCCATCATCATTAAGTAATTTTAGGGTTTCTTTACTTATTCTGACATGCTCTGTATTTTAATATTCTGTTAATTTATGGCGAACCCAACAAACTAACTTTTTGATATGGAGTTCTTCACAAATAATTTTACATGTAGTGGTTGATATAATGTTAAGTTCCTTCTGTATCATATGATAGGTACAGTTATTAACACTGATTAATACTTTTTATATCGCCGATGCATTTTCTGAGACTACAACTGACAAAGGTCATCATGTATGTTTTTCATTGAAGAAAAAATTTCAACATCTCTAAATCGTCTGAATAGTGGCACAAGTTGGAGCTTCATTTCTGTATGCTAACTGTAGATGTTGAAGCTTTTCTTCTCAATTTAAGCCTCTTTTAAAGTATAGCACAATAAGGTTCTCACATGAGCATCATTTTCCTTTCAAAATTTACTTGAGAATAAATAATTTGAAATTGCTGCTACAAATTAACATCTTCTGACATAAGAATTTAAATTTACACATTTAACAAATTATTTTCTTTTAGCGTGTATTGTCTGCCTTTGTCTGAAAGATTTTAGAGCTTTCTACATATGAATAAAAGCTGATCTAACTGATAAATAATTATTATACTATTTTTCAGTAATTATTTTGGTTGCAGAATAGGAAAATTAGCATTGAGCTACATAAAAGTTAAACACTAACAGAATAACAAAAATCCTTCAATTTGTCAAACATTAAAGAGCAAAAATAGAATCTTCAGCAACATAAGACTAAGTGTACCACAGAAAAAACATAAAGTGACTTCACCAAAGTTCCATTTAAATTCTTTTACCACTGGGGTAATTATCTTCATATTTTATTGTTAAAAAATGTGACTATTAAATTTCATTATGTAAATTTATTTGTATTTTAATCATTGTGGATGGAAACTACGTATCTTACCATACAGTTCATAATGAATGCATATGTTTGCATTAACATGCAAATTTTAATTAATGGAAAGCATGAAGTAAGAAATAAACCAGTATCTAAAGGATTGAATATATATAATTTTTAGCAATATATATATATATATGTAAGATAAAAAATATGTAAATCAAAATTATAATTTAAACTAACCCCTAATTACCTTTAATTCTCTCTCTATGTTTTAAAAATCATAATAACTTCTCTAACTCAAACCAAAATTTTTCTCTTTGTGTGCTTCCATATTGGCTAACTAGGCACTTCAGCTTCTTTCTGTGTGCTGCTTGGCCGCTATATCATTGTACGCACTTTCTATTGCAATACTTTCCAAAATATAAATGTTCTTCACTAGGCTCAACTAGAGTGCCAAGTGATTGTGGCCACGAACGTCAACTGGAAAATAAAAATGAAATTAAAACTGCCTTGACTGCAAGTTTCTTTATCTTATATAGCTATTATGCATCGGCACTGCTCCGTCTTTTCTTTGCATTTATTATGACATATATGTATGTTCTGTAATATATATATATTACAGAAATACAAATAATTTTTAAAATTTATAATCCTTCCATGATATACATTGTATGTGTATATATGTGTGTGTGTGTGTAATAAAAATTTGTAATGTGGTGGCATAGATGCATGATTTTTATGCTTCTTAATATTTGATGAAGGATTTTTGAAGCAGATGTACTGAGGTAAATTGGTGCAAAAAATGCACCTGATCCTCAACAGTTACATTATACTTTTCCACATTTTTATAATATACAGTCAAACCTGACTATAGAGAACCAGCCTTATAATGAAACCCCAAATGACATTTTTAGTCCCATCTAATTTTCTGTAAACGTAACGTTGTGTGAAAACTTCCAAGTTCCTTTTATAGCAAACTTCCAAATGTATGAAAATTGAATGAACTTTGGATACCTTGAATTGAAATTTTTTTGTATTTTTCAAACCTTTTTTCCAGAATTCCTGAATGAATGAAAAATTAGCAACCAAATTTTAAATGAAAAATTAGCAACCCTTAAATTATTTCTGTTTAGAGGTATTAGAACAACAAAAAACACCTTTAAGTTACTGTTTCTTTTATCTTCACTCCTACCTTTCTTTGTGTTCCAAATAAGAGGCTATGCAAGACGGGTGTAACCCTCAGTTTCTGGAAAACCAGGGCATGCAATAAACATATCTGAGGTTATATCTACTGTGACACACATTCAGCCAAAAATTCATTGAGAACAAAGATTTTGAATCAATCCTTTGATTGAGTTGTCAGATCGATTTTTTGCTCAAGGCTGATACATCTTCATAATAGTAAATGTGTATTTCAGAAGGAAACATGTAATTGGAGAGATGAGTCTTAAGTCATGACCTTTTATGCTAATTTTTATGGAAAATTATTAACATATGATGAAACTGATAAACAGAAAAAAAATTTTTTTTTAGTAATTACATGACTTTTAAAACATATTTTTAAAGTTGATATTTAGATCTTTTGGGAGATGTGACAGTGGTAACCACTCTTTCTGCGTTATTAATCAATAAATTTTTTACACTATTTTGTGAGATGATCCTTTGTTATTTAGCAGATTGGATATAACGAACCAAATTTTCAGTCCCTTAAAGTTTGTTATAGTAGGGTTTGACAGATGAAAAAATAGTAGCAACAGAAAACATGTAAACAGGACAGAGAAGTTCAGAATGTATATCCATTTGATTTACAAAATATAACATATTAAAAGCTCTAGATGTTTTACATAAGTATATTTATCTTAAGCATTATTTAAGAATCATGGCAAAGATAAGCATGCTATTATTTTTAGGATAAAAAGGGAAAATAACAGATTAGAAAAAGACTTAATAAGCTGAAATAACTAAATTCAAAATGAGATTTCAGAGACTTGTTACAAATTTAGTAATTGTTAATAACTGCATGATAACGAAGTTAGGATTTCGTTTTACATTTTATCTTGCATATGTACACACATCTATTCTTCACACAAAAGAAAGGTAATTATGAGGGTTGTTCTTTAATAAGAAAAATACTATAAATATCATTAAAATATTTTTTCCCATTTTCTACATACTTTCATCTATTTTTCTATATAATTTCAATTTTTATTCAAATATTTGTTCTTCCGTTCAACATGTTTTTGAATTCCGATGTAAAAGAAATCTGGTGCTTGTGAAGAAGCCCAGTACATGAGTGTAGTTCTTATTTCTTTGTCACTGAACCACCAAGGAACTCCTTTAAGTACCCAAACAACTGAAAATCACTGTCTGTAAGATCTGGACTGTAATATGGATGATTCAGTTGTTGCCATCCAAAAGACCTAATTAGACCTCATGTTTGTGCAGGAACATGTAATTTTGCATTGGCATGGAGTAACATCACACTGGAAGACAGTAGACCACACTGCTTGTTAGTATTGCACGGCAGAGTTTTCTCAAGGTCATACAATACGCATTGCCTCTCCACATAAAATCCTGTCTCAAAAGATAGTTGCCATGACCTTTCATGCTGAAACTGTCTATTTGGTTTTTCCTTTAGTTGGTGACAATGTGTGTCATTCCATTGACTGTTGTGTAAATTCTGGAGTCATGTGAGACACCTAGTTTTTATCTCCTATAATGATGTAGTCTGAAAATTTATCTCCAGTCATTTATTCATGATTCTATTGAATAAAAAAAGGTACTGCACAGTCCAATCTTTTTATTTTGTGCTCATTGGAGAGCAGCCTTGGAATCCACTGACAACACAATTTTCAATAATTCAGTTTCGCTGAAACAGTGGTGTACAAAACTGACCTTGAAACCTGTGAAAAATCAGTTGATAACTTTGAAATCATGAATTGTTGGTCCTGTCAAATTTTGTTGTCTGCATTAGAAACCAAATGTTCAAAATTCAGAGAAAGTGGGCCAGGATGTGGCTCATCATTCACATTGCCTCGCCCGTCTTTGAACATTCTCATCTTCTGTTTCGAATTTGATTGTCACTCATAGCCATGTAAACTTCACAGATCTGCTGGTAAATTTCCGCTGCTGCAAAGTTTCTCATACTCACAAATCGAATTACACATCATATCTCACAATCGACAGGCAACTCAATTTTCTTAAATCATTATAAACTTCTACAGCTTAGCACACAGACGATATGGCTGAACACAACATCTAGATGTGTGCAAAGCATGCTGAGAGCAGATATACATACGTACTGTGGAGATATGTATCTTTCTCACCCTCATTCACAAATGGGCCTTATTTAAAAATAACCTATGTGTATTGAAATATTTGGAAAGTTTGTAGAAGTATTAAAAATGTCAATTAAAAAACTACTCACCAAATTAGATGATATAGTAGGAGAAGGAAATGAATTCCTACTGCAGCTCAAGAAACCATCATAATCTTTAAACAGTAAAAGAACTTTAAATATAGTATTTCTGTATACATATAACGTTTTGGAAAAGTCCATAAACTTCTTTTGAATTTTTTAACTGTCCAGTCCTGCAGATATTGAAATCCTGCATGTTAAGCCAGTTTATGCAAAAAAATCCTAAAAAGTCTAAATCAAATTTGGAAAACATTTCATACCATTGTGCCTTTCATTTCTGTACTGCATAATACACACTGATAGACAGACATTCTCATTTTATTACAATATAGAATCATTGTTATTACATTATGTCCTATGTAAAAAAATATCCATTTTAAGGCATTATTCTATAGAAAATAATAGTACCTAGTATCCTGCAAAGTATATGTGGCACACGCAAGTAGGGAATAAGTATATATATATATAAATACACACATATATAGAGAGAGAGCTACAGTCTGATGAAAATTCATAGAAACTTTATATCCATCTCCTAAAAAACTGATTTTTCTTTTTTGGTCTATTGTTGGATACATCAATTATAGTGATAATAAATCAAAATAATAATGTTAGGTATTATAATACATTGCAAGATATGCATATCCAGAATAATAACAGTAATCTGATTTACGCAATGTGAACGCAGTACTTTCCTCTCTGTAAATATGCATGCTCTGCATTAAGGAATATCTCTGATATATTTACCAAAAAATTACCATATATACTAAAATGTATTTATGTGTATATAATTCTGTATTATTTTAAACTGCATTAGATATATAAGCATTAGTTCTTCCAGATTATGCATTCAAGAGAGATTTTATATTGATAATATTATGATATTAAATGCACAAAAATTACACATGAAAAGAAAAAAAAATAGTGCTGAAAAATTTAATTATCATTCATCTGCAAAAATTCCTCATCAGGCATCCTTTTATAAAACATTATAGAACATCCTTCTACAGAAATTCAAATTTTAATCTTTTTCAGGTAAAAATAAAATACTATTTTGAAATTCATGGTATATGAATTTCAAATTACTATTTTTGTTTCAAAATGCTAAATATATTTACACTC
Organism: Stegodyphus mimosarum; assembly: GCA_000611955.2. NCBI lineage: Eukaryota > Metazoa > Arthropoda > Arachnida > Araneae > Eresidae > Stegodyphus > Stegodyphus mimosarum. The sequence continues at coordinate 160,581 of KK119792.1, forward strand.
TACATAGTTATAATGACAGCTTTTTTATATAAAGCTAATTGTGAAGCTATAAAAAGAATGTCATTCATTTATTTTCTTCAGTTATAAAAAATGGCTTTATATTGAAGAATGGGATTTATATGTTTGTTTATTTGTTGATTTTGAAAAATTAAAAAATGATGTAGATGAAATAAAGCATATTATTTTGAGGTAAAGATACAAAAGCAGTATGCAGAGTAAAGAAGTATCCATTGAAAACCATACAAAAGGAATTTTAAGTATTGAGAGAAATATAATGTAATAATTTAGAATATTAGATGATAAGAGATACTTGATGTCACAGCAGCAATGATGGACATTTGAACACATTTTATTTCTTGGCAAAATAGTTTTTGACGCAGACATATGCACCCTAAATTAGCATAAAAGCTGCACTTATTCTTGAATAATTGTACTGTAAAGTATTAAAAGTACAATTATACTATTCTTGTATAATTGTACTTTTAACATTGTTGCAGTATATTAGAAGAACAAAAGAGCAGCAGACAACAGCAAACTGGCAGAACAAAAAAACAGAAAGTGTACAGATGGTACTTTGAGGGTCTAGATAAAACTGATTCAGTTTTGATTCAATTTCATTTTGATTGGTAAATGAAATTTCAGCTATCGAATTTCAACATTAATATTGTCTGAAGTTTTATGTAAGTATTTGCATCATTGCTGTTATGTAAGAATCAAATGATAGTGATTAATTTTGAAACGATACATTTAAGAGAGATGTATGTTACTATTTTTAAGATAGAAAGGAGGAAAAACAAAAACAGAGCTTAGGAACTGTTGCAAACTGAAGTTAGAATTTTATCTTACCCCCTTTTTGTCTTATATATACATATAAAAATACTTAGAATATACAAGGAAACTGAAATTGTGTAACAATGAGAATAAATTATATTATGGTAGATATACCTAGTCACTAGCTTGTTCAAATTAAATAGTATAAACATTTACTATTTCAGTTAGTAGCCTAATGCAGATATAATATTATAAATTTCTTTAGAAGAAAGTTTCCTAGTTATACTTTGATTAGTAAAAATCTAATGTAATACAACAATCCAATGAGATATTTTTCTGATCACAGTTTCAAGTCACTATAGAAATGAAGTTCTTTCTCTTTCTTTTTTTATTAAATATATATATGATTGCTCCAATAGTTTCTTAGGCAAAGTGATTGTCTGTACTTTTTTTTGGCTTAATGAAAAGCAGCACATAGTTAATTGTTTAAATAAAATTTACTCTTTAATTTTAAAAAAGAGTACATGGCCCATAAAAATGGTTATCCACAGTAACTGATTGTGTAGGTCCTACAACAGAACTTGGCTTGAAATTATGCATCATTGATCCATATCAAACCCTTGGATTTATAAAACTGTTGTTATGAGAAAAGCACATTAATGGGTTTGAGAAGGTAATGGGAAATTGGATTATGGGTTCTGTGCTTTTAATTCCGATATATTAGAATATGCATCTCTTTTTTTCAAACATATTGTAGAATACGCATGTAAGTAAAACATCAAAATTGTGGTTTTGGTATGAGTGTATAGTATCTTGATAACTAAATTCATGTGAATATATTGTTACCATCAAAATTAAGATGATTTGTATAGTCTCATTTTATAATATATTTTAGAAAAATTAGAAAACAAGTGAAATCAGACCTACTTGAAAGAAATATCTGTTGCAAGTCTCATATACATGTGATTTGGTTACACCTGCATTTGGAAAAATTAAGGCTTTTATGAAGTCTTCACATGGTGTTAATATATGATGGAATAATATTGTAGCATATGGCACTGCTGTTATGAAAAATATGTTTTATAGAAAGGCTTTTATATGCTGTAACTTGAATTTATTAAAATTAATTTTTTTAATTAGTAAGTGTTTCATAATTCTTTAGCTTAAATTATTTTAGATGCTTTCAGGAATATGAACGCAAAAAGTAGATTGAAGCTATTTATTAATATTATTGATACAATTATCTTCTAAACTGCAGTACAAAATAACTGAAAATAGTATTTTGAATATACATTCTATTTCCAGTATTATGTTTTTTTCATTCTTTGCAGTATGCCTGGAAAAAAAAATGCTTATAGTCATAAACTGTAAAAATTAATATTTATATTTGCTCATTCTTAAATGTTTTATAGTTTAAAAAAATATCTACCAAATATTATTTAAGCATTTGCTTACTTTCAGTAATAGTTTCAAAGCATTCTCTAGAAGGAAAATTTCTATCTATTTGTCCTTCATCACAAAATTTCCCTGTAAAATAAAACATTTTTATGAATGTTTATGAATTCAAACAGGGAGGAATAAACCATAATACTCAGCTGTAAAATTATTAAAAAATGTTTTCAACTTGTAAAATACACAATAAATCTTGTACTTCAAGTAGATTTTTAAAACATCAGAAATATTGTATGTTTTATAAATTTTATTAGAACAACTATACTGTTAGGATATGCTATGGGAAAATTAACTTTATAATAACATGCCCTGTTAATTCATTTAATTTTTGGCCAATGCTTATTCTATTATTGCATATGATTATCAATTGCACACCCATGATTATTTCTAAATAATTTTATTTCCTAATTATTAAGATTTCCTGTTTCTGGAATTGACGTTTACCTTAAAAACTTGCAATAAATAAGCCTAATAATCTGCAATAAACAACTTAATAAAACATAATAAATAATGAAAATTGTGTACAACATATAATAGTTTATAAATTTAAAAGAAATATGCACATTTAGTACATGATGCATAAAATGAAATTTTTCCATTATTTATGAAACAAAAATGAAAAATAAGTTAAAAAACTATCTCAATATTTGCATTAATATAATACCTATTTGAGAATTCAATGGAATTTTTCCCAGGAAAGGAACGTTCATTTCTTCTGCCATTCTCTGAGCTCCACCAGTTGTTGGAGGAAAAATTTCAGTTGATACCTAATAATGAAAAGGTAAAAAGAATAAGAGGCTAAAAAGAATGAAATTGATCAAAGAAAAAATATGTAGTGGTAGATGAATAGAAAAAAAAATTAAAAAGTTTCTATGTCTGCAAATTATTTAACGAACATTTAAATTGAAATTAACAGCACCTGCCACATAATAAAATCACTAGTTAATATAATCAGTTACTTATGCTGATCAGATTTCCAAGAGCAGAATCAAATAAACTTAGAATTGTTAAAAAATTATCACTTATATCCCTGTTGGGATATCCCTTATAAAATCCCTTTTGGTAGTTATAATAATAAAATCTCAAAAAAGTGCCATTTGATTTTTCCTGTCTTAACAGGAAGGAGATTTCAATGTTAAGTTCAAGAGCTGAAGTCAGAAACTGTATGAATTTCCTAGAATCAGTTGCAGGATTAAGAACATAATGAGCTCCATGTGATAGGGACTGATTAATAAGGGTAACATTAAGTGAAGCACATCCACATGACAACCTTTCTGACTGGCAAAGAGTTAAAGAATAGGATAGACAACCATTGGAAATATTAAAATGTTTAAACAATGAGACTTAAATTTTGAAAGGAAAATTTATTTGTCTAATTGTTGCGATGCTCTCTCCAAAATTAGTCAACAAAAAGCTGCTTTAATACTCGAAATCTTGTGACCTACATTATATCGCTGATCAGGCAGAAACAAAATTGCCAAAGAAGTATTAAAGCATGCAAATGTGTTAAAAAAAGCGTGTGAGAGAGAAATTCTATGGAGTATGAAACTGTTTTCTGGAAGTACTTTGAAATTGTGAGGCTGAAAAATGCACCAATAACTAAGAAATCTTCATAGGAAAAGCCAAGGAACTCGCCAAAATGCTGAAGGAAAATTTTATTCCAACTAATGAATGGTTGACAAGATAGAAAGAGAATTATAATATAATCCTATGTAGTTGTACGAAGAAAAAAAAAACACAGATCAATAAACAGTTGAGATTGGACAAAATTCATCTTGCTCAAGCTTTTGAAAGTTACACCTTTGTATCCAGTTTATGACACTGATAACAATTGTACCATTTTAGAGATCTTTTTCAGAGAATACCTTATTATTCAAAACTGAATATCAGCAGGATGCAAAAGTCAAGCAATGGTAGCCTATCAGTAAACAAATAATAATAAAGTATTTTTAAAAAATACAGATGTCCTCAAGAAGATGTGTTATGAATGCTGAATGCCTTAGAAGCTTTAGAAACTTGTAATGATTCATTTTTGGAGTATATTGCCATAGATGAAAATTTGACAACAGTCAACAGTATGTGAAAGAACTAAAAACATTGTAGACATAATTAAAGAATGGGAGAAAGAATAACAGGATAAAGTTGAAAATGGTACCTACTCCAGTGCAAATAATACTGGTGTGCCAATAACCACCAAATCATGAAATACACTTCAAATTCTTTGAAGGATTCTAGAACTGCAAAGTAGATATGCGGAAGTTATCAAAAATTTTTTGAAAATACAATTATTTTGAAACACGCAATACAAATTTTTTGATTGAAAAAAAATATGTTATCAGTATTACATACATGCACTTCAGTATTACATACATGAATACATCATAAAAAAATCATGTAAAAATATGCATATATTCCCTCCCCGCATTATTATACACTGTCAAAAGGCAAAATTTTGCAGATATAGGAAGGAATATAAAATAATTCTAAGAAGCTCAGTTTTATTTCTTCAATATATTTAAACCAAATATATCACTTATTTTCAAAAAAAATTGTAAAGGTTTTTAGTAAATATATATCGCAATGAGAGTGGTTAAATTGGTGAGGAAAGATTTAATAAGATATGTGCAAAAATTCTGATAAAACAAATATGAAAAGTGGAGAATGAGAATCATGTTTTTTGTCACCACAATGTATCTTCTATTACAAAGGAAAATATATGTTTTTATTTATTACGTTCATTCTGTTTTAATGATAAAATTATTCTCAGTTAAATTCTTGTAGTCTGAAGAGTTTCTAATTAATAAGATACATTTGTAAGCAGCATTATCAAATATATATATATTAAATATCACACTAACTTTACATTTAAAAATAAATTACCTTACACTTTGGGCATACAAAAACACTCATGTTTTCTACTACTCCAAGAACACGAAGCTTTACTTTCTCACAAAAATTTATTTCTTTACGAACATCTAAAAGAGCTGTTTCCTAAAAAATAAATAAATAGTAAAAATTTTCAACATACACTTTTATTTAATTAACATTTCTAAAAAGCATTCTTTTAAATTAATTCTTTATTAAATGTGTATATTGAATACATTTCAAAAGATATATGAAGTTTCTATTCTCAAATCTAATGCTATATCTTACTTCTAAATAATGAAGCACATAAAAAAATTACTGTTTTCAACACAGTAATTTATATATATTTACTAAAGAAGAGTTAGGGCTTTCTGTTTCGGATATGGCCTATCAGTGTTACAATTTTTCACCAAAGTTTTCATAACTTATTTTCAGAAAGCATACTGCACGAATTTCTTAAGAAGTTCTTTTTGATCATTTTCCGTTTTTCTAAACAAAGAAGCAATTTATTCTGAAGAAGAAAACTGTTTTTGAATTTTTAAACACTTAATAATCACTTAATGTTTAAAATAACAATTATTGTTAAATGATTAATTACATAGCAACAACCATAAGCATATAAGGTATTTATCCTGCCTTCATAGTGTAATGGTCAGCATACTCAGCACATATTCGATAGATCTGAGGTTCAAGTCCCAGCGAGGGAACTGCTAATTTTTCATGACTGCTTAAAAAAAAAAAAAAAAAAAAAAAAAGAAAAAAAAAATCCTACTGATTTTACAAGCACATAAAATTTTTCCCTCTGTCGAGAGATTACATACAATGGTGAGCAACAGCAGCTCATGCAGGCCCACTGTTAAATTTGTCTCTAATACAAAAGCCCTTTGTTTGTGTGATAAACACGTCTTGTATTCATAATCATATTCCGACACTAGCTTTTCTGTTGAGAATTAGGCTCTCCTTTGATTCATTTAAGTTAGGTAAAAGATATTTTAGATTTAATCAAATGTTTCAGCATTTGTTGTTGCTGTTTTCAATAAATTTATTGTTGGGAATCACAATGTTATCTTTATCACTGAGATCACAATGTTATGTTTATTGATGTAAAACACAATGTTTATTGTTGAGAATCACATCAAGACAAGGAGATGAAATTCTTTTATTAAGTTTTCCATTAAATGTTTAGTTTTTAATTAAATGTTTACTGTTTAGTTTTCCTCAAATGGGAAACCTTTAAGAAAATTTCATCCTAAATCTTACATATAAAATGTTTTGGAAAATCATTGCTCAGCCTTGGATTCTATAGAAAATGAATTGATATGAAAAAACAGAAAAATAATGTGGTTTATACCAAGTTTCTGGTATAAACTGTACTGCATAATAAAATTTATTCATTATTTTGTGAATTTTAAATTTTTAAAGATTTTTCTCATCCCACAGCATGTCATCCTTCTATCTGGAACAGGCACAGGCAATCTTTTTTTTTTTTTTTGCTGCAGGCCAAAATCAACCAAAATATGTGCCTTAAAAAGACATTTTGGGTCAATGGTATTTTCATTTTTGAAGTCTTTCTTGTTGAACAATAAGATAAATTTTATTTAGAAAATAATTATAATACTTTAAACATAAAACTAAACTATATACATAAAATTAAAATTTTAATTATCATAAAAACAAATATAACTGGAATTTTACATTGACATATTGTTTTCCAGTGAGGAATGCCATCCAAATATTAAGGGTACAGCATCAGTCAAATAATTTCCAGAAATATTATGAACAGTCCATAAACGAACTTTCGCACTAAAGATAGTGTTGCCCAGAAGGCATAATGGTTAGTGGCATAGACTGCTGTACTGAAGAGCTGGGTTTGAATCTCAGAGAATGCATGAATGTTCGTAAGTGTATATTACCTGTGCAGCAAGAGAACACTCAAAATACATGGCAAACTGAAAGTTCTCTTGAATTCTGGTGGAAG
>KK119792.1:194204-214288 GCA_000611955.2 Stegodyphus mimosarum
AATTCTAACTTTATTTAAATTTTTAATATGGAAATAGAGAAAATAAAGAAAAAAAGAGCATCTTTGCGAACTATTACTACGAAGTTATTGGATAAACTCCAAATCGAAACTGAAAATTCAAATCCAAACAGTGAGGTTATTGAAGAATTAGTTGCTCAGTTAGTGGTTAAAGAGCAGGCCTTATATTTGGTAGATAGCGAAATAGAAAAAATTATTGCGATTGACGATTTGGAAGATGAAATTAATAGATCAGAACAGTATAAAGAAAGAATAATTCTTTTGAAAACGCGAGCGCATAGACTGTTAAGAACTTCTGTAAGACAGCAACCAGTAATCGAAAGTCAGAATTATTCAACTATTAAGGATACTGGAAGTAGAGTTAAATTACCGGATATACCTTTGCCAACATTTTCTGGCCAATATGAGGATTGGAATAATTTTAAAATTCAGTTTAATAGCATAATTTCTAACAATTCTCACTTATCGGAAGTTGAAAAGCTTTATTATTTGAAATCGTCGCTACGAGGTGTAGCAAAACAGACTGAAACAGAAGACGAATCCTTTCAATCATTATATAAAGCATTAGAGCTTCGCTTTGAAAATAAACGCTTAATTGTTGACAGACATATTAACTCCATTATAAACATGGAAAAAATAAATCATGAATCGGCGGTTGAGCTCAGAAAATTACTGGATAATGTTTCTCGAAATATTAGAGCTCTTAAACACTGGAGCATTGAAAGGCATACATTTTCGGATCTCATACTCATAAATTTAATTCTCCCTAAATTAGATAAGGAAACTCGTAAATTATTCGAAATGAGTTTGAACACTACTGAACCTCCTAATTGGACAGACTTTATTGCATTTCTCGAGAAAAGATGTCAAGTTCTCGAAAACACAAATAAAATTACCAATTTAAATTCCAGGTCTTTCACTCCAAATGTCAAGGCAAAGGGATTTCTAGTTAATTCAAAACGAACTTCGACCAATAATTGTAAATTATGTAAATCGACGCATCAAATTTATATGTGTGATGAATTTAAAAATTTAGCAGTGAATAAGCGTTTTGAGACAGTAAAAAAATTTGATCTTTGTATTAATTGCCTTAAACCATCGCATAAAGTGACAGAATGTAAATCAAACAGTTCGTGTAGTTTATGCAATTCGCGGCATCATAGCCTGTTGCATTTTCCTCGGCGTAAAACATCTGCCGTCGAAGCGCAAAATGAAATTAAGAAGGATTCCCCCTCACAAAATCCCCCTCAACCGGAAGTAGCTTCTCAGCTGTCCTCGCTCACCTCCTCCTACGCCCGAAGGAATTTCGAAACTGTTTTGCTGGCGACAGCTATAATTTACGTACGAAACACAGACGGTGAACTTTGCCCTTGCAGAGCAATCATTGACAGCGGTTCGATGTGTAACTTCATGAGTGTTGAATGTTCAACTAGACTTCGCTTAGATCGTGAAAAAATTAACGTTTCGGTTTCTTGCTTAAATGATAGAACCTTCAATATAAAGCAAAAACTTACTGCCACTATCCTTAATAAAGAAGGAGAATATTATAGAGACTTAGAATTTTTAATAGTGCCTAAAATAACTAATATTACTCCAACTCATAAATTGGATATTAGATCCTTAGGAAATCTGAATTCTGTTCAACTTGCTGATCCTGAATTTTACAGGTCTCAAAAGATTGATCTGCTTATAGGTGCTGAAGTCTTTTTTGATTTATTAAAATGCGAAAAGATTGCGCTGAAAAACTCTGGACTTATACTTCAAAATTCAGTATTTGGCTATATTATCAGCGGAAAAATTGATAGCAGTTCGAAACAAGAAGATTCACCATATTGTGGGTTAATCCAAGAATTAGAGGATTTGAATCAAAGCATAAAGAATTTTTGGGAAATTGAAGGGATAGACGAAGATAAACCTGTGAAGAGTCCCGAAGAATTATTATGCGAAAATCATTTCTTAAGAACACATTATAGAGATGAAACTGGAAGGTATATTGTCCAGATGCCTATGAAGAGTGAAGGAGATTTATGTATAGGAGATTCGAAGGATATCGCATTAAAGAGATTAAATTCGTTATGGAGCAAACTGCTGAAGGAACCAAAATTACTATCCTTGTATCGAGATTTTCTAAAGGAATACGAAACTTTAGGCCATATGGAAGAAGTATACGAAGATGTAAATCTAGAACCATCATATTATATTCCGCATCATGGAATATATCGTCCAGACAAAAGTTCGACAAAACTGAGAGTCGTATTTGACGCTTCTGCGAAGACATCAACTGGTACATCTTTAAATGAGCAGTTATTGAATGGAGGTATAGTGCAGGAAGATTTGTTTTCCATCATGATAAGGTTCAGGAAACATACTTTCGCATTCATTGCTGATATAGAAAAAATGTATCGACAAATTTTCGTAGATCCAAGCCAGAGAAAACTTCAACGAATTCTTTGGAAAAAAAATTCCCAGGAAGAAATCAAGACGTATCAGTTGAATACCGTTACATATGGCACAACTAGTGCCCCTTTTCTTGCTACTAGAGTTCTACGCCAATTAGCTGAAGATGAAGGAAAGGAATTTCCATTAGCCGTTTCAGTCACACTTCAAGACTTTTATATGGATGATGTTCTGTCAGGTGCAGAAGATTTAGAAAGGGCTAAAGAACTACAAGACCAGTTAGTAAATCTTTTAAGTCGAGGAGGCATGAAGCTTCATAAATGGTTCGCTAATCACAGGGAATTACTGATTAATGTTGATACTAAGGCTGAAGATTATTCGTTCTCCAATGAAATGAAAAATGAAACAAAGGTGTTAGGTATTTTATGGAATCCAGATTCAGACTCTTTCACATTCAACGTAACTACAAAATCGCATGATTACTATACTAAGAGACGGATTTTATCAGATATTGCTCGAATATTTGATCCACTCGGTTTAATTGGACCAGTTATTACGAAAGCCAAAATTTTTATGCAGAAGCTTTGGCTTCTAAAAATTGGCTGGAATGATATGCTTCCCGAAAAGGAATCTCGTGAGTGGAAGAATTTCATTACATCGATGCCTAAAATTAATGCTGTAATTATTAATCGAAAACTTTTGCCTAACAATACTGCTAAAATTGAATTGCATGGATTTTCTGATGCATCAGAATTGGCTTATGGAGCATGCATTTATGTGAAATGTGTATCGCAGACGGGCTCCAGTTCAGTGGTTCTTTTGTGTAGTAAATCAAGAGTCGCGCCGTTAAAATCGGTTTCTATCCCAAGACTTGAACTGTGTGGTGCAGTACTACTATCGCAGTTAATGAACAAAGTGCTAAAGGCACTTAAATTGAAATTAGACAAGATATACATGTGGTGTGACTCGTCTGTAACCCTTGCATGGATTCGGAATTCTCCACATGTGTTAAAGACGTTTGTAGCTAACCGAGTTGCCAAAATTCAGCAACTTACACACGAGTTTCAATGGAGATATGTGAAATCAGAAGAAAATCCAGCTGACTTGATTTCAAGAGGTGTTAACCCAGATCAAATTGAACATCTTAAATTTTGGTGGAATGGACCTTCATTTTTAAGAACAGAAGCAGTTGATTTGTATATGACTGTGCCTCAGTCAGATTTAGATGAGATTTACTGCAAAGAACTAAAACAGCTATCCAATCAAACTTCTTCAGTGAAAAATAACTCTCAACTTGACTTTAATTCAACTCATTTGCAAAACTTTCTAGTTGAACCATTAATTAATGATCTGTTTTATAATATTCTAAATATTACAAATAACTATACTAAATTATTGCATATTGTAAGTTATATTTTCAGGTTCATTTATAACTGTCGAAACCAAGAAAAAAGACTGGGAATTTTATCAGTAGAGGAAGTCAATGGGGCTGAGTTGAATCTGATTAAGGTAACTCAAAATGAAATATTTTTGGAGGATATTAAAAACCTGAAAGGGACATCTCAGGTTACAGGTAAAAGCTGTTTGAAATCATTGAATCCATTTCTTGATGAAAATCAGTTGTTAAGAGTAGGGGGACGTTTACAAAATGCTAATTTAAATTTCACACAAAAGCATCCCATTATTCTGCCAGCTAATCATCAGTTCACGAAATTAGTAATGGAACATTATCATAAAAAATATCTGCATGTAGGTCCACAAGCATTGTTGAATTGTGTCAGACAAAGGTTTTGGCCTCTAAGAGGTCGGAAATTGGCACGACAAATTGTGCACAGTTGTGTAGTTTGTAGAAGGGCTAAACCAATTTTGGTTGAGCAAATAATGGGACATCTTCCTCAGGAGCGGGTGAGAATAAGTGCACCTTTTAATTGCACAGGAATCGATTTTTGTGGCCCATTTTATATAAGGTATAAACATCAACGAAAGGGACAATTTCAAAAGATATATGTTGCTATTTTTGTTTGTTTTGTCACTAAAGCAGTACATTTTGAATTAGTATCCGATTTGACATCTGATGCTTTCATTGCTGCATTGAAAAGATTCTTCTCTCGTAGGGGTAGAAGCTCGATCATATTTTCCGACAATGCAACAAATTTTGTAGGTGCTAGTAGAGAATTGACTAAATTGTATAATCTTGTTAAGAACCCAGATGAATCTTTAGGAAATTACTTGACTTCTGAAGAAGTAAAATGGAACTTTTTACCTCCTAAAGCTCCCAATTTTGGAGGCCTTTGGGAGTCAGGAGTCAGATCATTCAAATATCACCTTAAACGTGTAGTAGGGGAAACAAAACTTACGTATGAAGAATTTTTGACAGTGACTCTTCAAATAGAAGGTATATTAAATTCTAGGCCCATCACTCCATTACCAGCAGATGACGATTGTACTGAAGTTCTAACTCCAGGTCATTTTTTAATTTTTAGACCTATTACAGCGATTCCAGAACCAGAACTTCTAGAAAAGCCTGACAACAGATTAAGCCGCTGGCAAAGAATTACCAAAATTGTCCAGGGGTTTTGGAAAAAATGGAGTAATGACTACTTAAATCACCTCCAACAAAGAAACAAGTGGCAGTTTCAAAAAAATAATGTTAAAATTAATTCTGTAGTTTTGATAAAGGAGGATCATTTGCCCATTAATAAATGGTCCCTTGGTCGTATTGTAGAGGTTTTCCCTGGTACTGATGGTAATATAAGAGTAGTCACTGTTCGAACTTCAAATGGTCTGTTGAAACGACCAGTAACAAAATTGTCTATTTTATTGTAAACAGTTGAATTCTTGTGAACGTAAAAATAGTGTAGCATTTGATATTTTTGTATTACTTAGTATGTATTTAGTATATGTAGTTGATTGTAATGTCATCATCATAGATGTTTATTGCTGTGTTTTACAACCAATTGGAATATTATGTATTTTTAAAGTAAGTATTTATTGTTATAAGTGAACTGATATTTTGTTGTATATAATTTGTTGAATGAAATCATTCAACGAGGGGCAGAATGTTGCTGCCTTTAATTGTAATTGCGCCAAACTTGGCGATCTTCCACTTAAAATTTGAACGCCGCCAACTAGGCGGGAAAATAGTTAATTCGTTCGTATGCAGGCACCAAGTCGCATCGGTGTCAATTGTCGAGAACTTCGGTTCTAAGTTATGTATCGTATATATTATTGTTGAGTTTTAATAAAACTACTAAAAGACATTATCGCCTTATACAGTCCACTTAAGAGATACAAACAAAGGGCATATCCTGAATTTCTACAAAGAGCATGCTGCTCAACATCAAATTCTTAAAATTATCTTAATATACACAAATTAGCATTATATCTACTTCAAAGTTGCCTGTATTGTCTGCATATCAACTTTGTTGAATACTTCATAGCATGTAAAATAATCAAATGGTGCATGGTCAAAGTTTAAAATTCATCAATTCAGAGAACTAAAGTGGAAATCTTTATAAATTTTAAACAGTTTATTTACAGTTCAGTTTTGCTTATTTTATTAAGATCACATCATAATATGTATCCAGATATAATCAATTAGTCAACTATATTATTCTATTATTGATTAACCTTAGGAGTGAAAAAGGTCATTCACTACTACAACTGATGTTGATATTAGCAGAATTAGTTAAATAAACATTGCACTCCTAATGCTTTGAATATTGCTATTATTTATACACAATATTAATTCACGTATGGTTTCATTTTCTACTCAAACAAAAAAAAAATGAAAAAAAAAAAATCATTTCAAATATTTCACAGTATAGACTAGTGCATATTCAAAATAATTTTTCTAAATTTTATCAAATCAAAATTTCAAACAAATTGACTTGATGAAAATGTCTTAATTTTAAAAGTCATGAATTCAAACTTTTTATTAGAGCCAGACTTTTTGCATTTCTGCTTTGCTATATTATAATTTCACAATACACTCACCGATCTTTTTACTATTGTGTAGCAGATGACTATTTTTTTTTAATTAAACAAAGAAATCACTGTTTTATTTTGATAGTACTCATAAATATCTTTTAAAATGCAATTTATATCATTCTGAACTGTACCAAATATACAGCGGCAGCTCTGCTCTCTTTTTCTTCTATTATTTAGATTCAATAATCTAAAGTAATTTTATTCACTTGTGATAACAGCAGCCTGATTAAAATCTCTATGTGGTAATTTTTGTTTTTTGCAGAAATTTTTCACTGCACCTTTCCAAAACTTTACATGTATTTCCATTTAAATGAAGATTTCTTCTAGATTGCTAATGTGTGGAAAGCTCTAAGCTTTTTTAATATATTTTTTTAGACTTAAAACAGATACCAATTGCACAGTGAAGTTGCTAAATTTATCTTTAGTCTTAGCACTTATTTTGTCACTAACAAATAACTGAAAAGACCAAAGCAAAAAACTTTGTTTAACATTATCATCATATGGAACTCCAAAAAGTTCAGAAATAAGGATTAACCAATTTTAAATTATAAATAATTAATATAATATAAAGCTCAAAGAACAAAAAATGCTTCTAGCATACTAACTAAGCTAAATTCATTGGTATTAAAATTCAAATTAAGCTAAATTCATTGGTAAAAGGTGAATATTCTCTCTTTGCAGCTGCATTGGAACTGCATACAATTTTCCTAGTCTCTTATATTCAGGCATGAAAGTGCAAGTTGGCAAAAAAAGCTGAACAACATAATTACACAAAAACTAAATGCGCACGCGCGAGCTAAAAAAACACATTTTAATAAAATATCAACTTTTTAATATAAAAAGTATTAAGCATATGTATATAATTAAACTAAAATAATACTTGTACTTACTATTTTACTATTAATTTTATTTTCCACTTGTTAAAAAAAAAAGTAAATCACCAAGAGATTGTAATGAATTAACCTTCTTTAAGATGCTCTTTATGTAACTTAATATAACAGTTGATACGAAAACACTGTACACAACATTACAACACACTAATATACATATTTATGTTATATATTACTGCCTGTTTTCAGGCAATGACAAGTTTTACAGATAAAATATAGATATATATATATATAGCCCCCACCCCACACACACACACATTTGCCCGTCGCGATTCTCAACGGTTCTGCATCGATCTCAGAAACAGCCCGGGGGACGTTAAAAAAAGCGGAATTCCGCGAAAACGCGGAAAACTTTCATGCCTGTATATTGTCTGAGGGAAGGAAAACCACGGGAAAGCTATTTTTGTCCATATTTTATCAACTTGTGTGGTACATTTGTCAGCATGCATTCTCCTCTTATAGTGGGAGAAGAGTAAAAAGAAAATTGACATGGCAGTGTGCAACTCAAAAAAGAGTTAGTTCTTAAAATCTGTAACATCAGAGAAACAAAATTTTTGAAATGAAAAAATATTAAATTTGACATGATCAGTAGCAAAAGACCATTGTTATGCTTAACATGTGCTAAGAATCACTACTGTTGTTACAAATATTTTTTATTCTTTTTGTTTCATTAGTAGTAGAGTTAGCAATAATTTTTCTGGAGATACTAGGAATTCAAATTAAGCCAAACTGGAATTCTTATTAATTTCCTTGTTTTGAAATTGAAGTCTGCTTTTCATGAAATAAAGTAATATTTTTAATATGTAGGTCAAGATAATCTGTTTCAGTGTCAATTATGTTAGTTTTATTAAGTTTATGGCATTTAGGATATATATATGTTGTTTTTCAGTTTCATTATAATTATAAATGGCAATGATGCCATCTATATCCTGTAGATAAATTTAAAAAATTCTGGTTCATGGTAATTATTAATGAAATAAATTGTTAATAAAATTATATTCTTTAATGAAGAGGACCCTGTTACAGATGGCAGTTTAAGAATCATTAATTGGGACATATTTCTGGCATTGTTTGAGAATTTTTCTAAATTGAATAAAGTCAACCAAATAAATAATAATTTATAAGTAGCATTACTAGTTATAGATTATTACTTTACACTAGTTAATATTATTAAATAAAAAGATAGACAGATAATTCTTACTTGTTCATTTTCTACACCAAAAATTCTGGGCATTGATGGTCCACATAAATCGATATCCATAACTCCAACCTAATATATGTGAAAGATATCAGCAGTATATTAATTTAATAATTTTATATTCATAATGTTTTATATATACATATATAATGCAAACAAAGACATTATGTGCAGCAAACAATTACAATAAAAATTTAATGTATTACATAAAAAGATAACTAATTGAGTAAAGATGCATGCAAATTATTAATTATACCATCAAGAAACACAATTACTGTAAAATTTTTCAAATCTCTAAAAACAATTCAGGAATTTAATTTAATATACTATAAATTCTTGCAAAGAAATTATATTAATATGAACTTAAAAGTTTTAGCAAAGTGCTTATTTTTAATCTTAAAATATTTGTGTTTTTATTTTTATTTTTTTAAATGACGCATTTTGACTTATAAAGTATCCGGTAAATTTTGTTTTATTTTATACAGACAATCAGACTTTTCATCACAAGAAACAGAAAAAAAGTCAACTGTGCTCTAACCAGGATTCAAATCTTGTACTTTTCAATTTGTTAACTGAATGTGCTAATTATTTACATCACAAAACATACTTACTAGAGGATAAGATAACTCCTTACAATTTTATGTACATATTTGTATATTTTTTATAGATTTTATATTATTGGACATTACTATTATTTACTGTGCACATTTTTTTTATAGTAAACTTGTGTTTATTTTGCAGAAATTTTAATTTGTAAGTACAGTAAGAGTTCTCCAAACTCGACCTAAGATGGTACGTTTTATAAATGTGTGCCAAATATATATGTGACGCAAAATTTTTATTCAGTTTCAGTGGTCATAAAGGTGGATTATTCACAACTCATAACATTTCATTCAATACTGTAAGGCATACTCTTAAGGCATCCAATTTTGTTTCCATTGCTATGTTAATTTGTTTCTTTTTCTTTTCATTTGATATTTTTACTTGCATGGACAATGCAATGCATCATTTGTAAACCTGGATAAAAACTAAAAAAACTACCCAGAATGAACTAAAAAATAAGTATAAAATAACAAGTAATAAATAAATAAATAAATAATACAATAAAGCACAGCGACAAACCTAATAACAGCTAGCAACAAAAAGGTGAAATGCGAGATAATCGATGGCAGTTTATTGTACAGGTTCTAAGAAAAAGTGTCACAAAGGGAAAGATACAAAACTTGCAAACTTAGAATACCACATTGAATTCTGGAAAAAAGATTTAATCTTTTCAGTCAAATCTTTGTACAGAACATGAAAACATGTTAAGATTCATACACATAAATATGTATTGTAATTACCACATTATTTCAAAACTGATGTTCTGCTTGACCAGCAGATTTTAACGATAAAATGTGATTGTCAAGTTATATGGAATGTTGAATAATCAGGAGTCGAGTTTCAGGATTTTGTTGTGCTTATACTATATTTCTTATATTTCTGTATGTTTAATTCTTGAGTATTTGAAATTCTGTGTTTTTACAGGCTTACCAATCTTTCTGACAAAATTATGTTAACAAATTAGTGACATATTGCAGTTCCTCATCATCACAGGAAAATATTGGAATCTCCTAAAAAACGCCATTACAAAATATTTTCTAGAAGAAAAAAATTTTGTATCAGTTTTTTCCAGAATGGTTTTATAGCCTTTTCCCCCTTCACCTGTCCTCCCTCTTTAGGGCAACAGTATCAATACAACTGCCATAAGAAGAGATTGAGAACTAACTGCAAAGTTACTTTGACCTGGTTGCAAAATAAAGTGCTGTTAAGTTTTATCCACTCAGTGATTTAATTTTTGATATTAGTGAGTGATTTTGTAATTAATTCTTGCGTTAAAGTGATCTATTTTGCTTCAGTTACTTTTAGCTGATTTTTGTCATTTGAATAGATGACACTGCAATTTAGATTTTTCTCCTTATTTTGCTTGTTTATTCAGATCTTTATGAGTTTCTAACATGCAAATGCATTGAAAAAATTTTGTTAGTAGCCACTGCATTGGTCATTGCTCTGATTAGCTTGTATGGTATATGGAGCATATCTTTCCAGATCTGATAAATATTCTCCTAATAAGAATTATGTGACAGTACTTACATCTTACAACATTTCTCTACTTCGATGTTAGAACCACAAATACTATCTCCAAAGTCAACTGAAAGATTCTACGGCAAGCATACTATTTAATATTCAGCCAAATAATTTTCCACAATTACAAAGTTTCATTCTTTTTTGTACATCATTATATATTCATACATCTGGGTAACTAAGAAAGCTGCTTTATTTATATTACATGTAGTCTTCCCTTGCTGAACTATTTAATATATATGCAGCATGCAACATAGTACAGGTTTATGATTTTTTGAAATTTTATCATACATCTCTGATTATTATAACATTAAAGCTTAGCTTCCAGTTTGTGCAGAACAATTTTTTTAACAAGTTATACATATAATTTGCCAAATATATATGCGATGCAAAATTTTTATTCAGTTTCAGTGATCATAAGTTTAAGTCTTAAAATGAATACAGTTTTTAAACATAATATAATTTTAAAAATTAGAACAATTTAATCTTAGAATCTTTCTAGTTGGAACTTGCTTCTAAAGAAACAAAATCTTTTAGCATCATTTTTATTAAACCATCACTTATCTTTTAAAATATGTTGAAATGCTTAGATTAATGTTGAATCAAAATTAAGTTTTAATACAAGTTTTAAAATTTTAAACTTGTATGCTTGCTTTTAGATAAGATAATTGGGTAGTCATGTAATATGTGAACTACTGCTTTTATTTAGTTAGTTATTTCATAGCCACTAAAATGCTATTTTTAAATTCGAACGTGTGATACAACAGTGGGAGAAAGAAATTATCTAAACAACCAAGTTTAGTGCTGTCATCTAAAAAACAAATAACTAACTAAAAGTGGTAAATTGTATACTGTATAATCATTGATAACTCATATATTGAAATTTATATTAAAATATTTTACTTCACAAATTTAAAAGTACTACATTAAAACTTTAAAAAAAATGCTTAACATTTTAAAATTATATAAGACATTTAAATATTCATGGCCTAATTTTTTAATGAACAAGAAGTATACTCACATTTCTAGTTAAATCCACAGCTAGAGTTTGAGCTAGAAGTGATGAAAATGTACTTTTCCCAACACCTCCTTTTCCCGATAGCACAAGAATAATATGTTTAATATCACACAAATTCTTTTTGATTATGTCAATATCTAAACAAGGAAAAGAAAATGAAACAAAATGCAAAAGTTAAACAAAAAATTCTAATACCAGTTTATTATAAAAGATGTAAGAAGAGATAGAGATGACAAGAAGAGAGAAATTTACAGATACTACAGTCCTCATTCCTTTAAGAAAGGGAGCATTTATTCATATCTAAAAAAAATTAGTTTTCAAAACAATTTCTAGAAAACAGGCATGCTGTATTGCTGCAAAATAAATCTACTAGCACCAAAGGAAGTACCACCTGAATAAAGAAAGTGACAAATTAACATATGTACAATATTTTTGCTTGTTGATGAAATAGAAACAGATTCACTCGAACTACAGAGAAAGCTAATACCAGTTTAAGACTGAACTTTGCCAAATTTCAAATATGGTACATTTCTTTTCCATCTATTCATTATTACAGTCAACTGCCGTTATCAAAATTCAGACTTATACTGGCTTGGTATTAAAACAAAATAAGATAAAATGAATTTTAAAAATTAAAAATATAATAATAATAGAAATTCCTTGAGAAAAATGTAGCCTTTACATGACTGCAATTAATATCAATATTTAAACTTAGGTTATGTCTGCTGCATCCACATCGTTTCATACCAGCACTTGAGTAAGAGAATCTAAGAATTACCATCTTTGTGATCCAGTCACTAAAACTGTAAAAGTATCATGAAATATTATGTTTAATGAAGAGAATATTATGTCAAGAATTCCACCATCAACACTTTTGTTCTCAATGAATGAAGATGATGTAAACGACAATGATTCTACAGACAAAGTAGGTGATAATTTGCTTACTAATTCTCCTACTTCAAACAACAATGATAATTTATAGAGATTGTCCTGAGAATACTCTAAAACTCATTATGAAATGAATGTAGCAGATATTGTGATATCAGAAATACTGAAAGGGGCAATAAACTCTCCTTAAGTAGAAAAATAAGACATGAGATCTTGTACCTTCTCAAAAGACAAGTAACATAACTGGATTTAAGAGGGTGTACAAAATAAAATATCTTTCTAATAGAAAACTTGATAAAGCTAGATTTTGTCCCAAATGGTTCTCCCAAGTGGAGGAACTTGTTGATATCTATTCACCAACTTCAAGGCTTAGCACTAAAAGTATTATAAAACATAGATGTACAGAGAAAACAAAAAGCTAGTATACAACATAACAAATTTCTTTATGGTGAAATTGCTGCTGTTTCTTGCCTTAACCCCTTAACTGTTCAATTTTTTACCACAAATGTTCATAAAAAAAAGCATATTTTTTATTACTTATAACTGAATTCCAAACTTGTTATAAAAGAAAAATGAAATAATTTTTTTAAAATTTTCATAATTAATGAATTTAAACATTTTAAAAACTTTATACATTTCTAACACTTATGCCCCTAAATGTTTGCTTTTTGCAATCACAGAGTACATGCAATGAAGACTGTATTACACATCTCACGAATAATTATCTAAAAAAAACTTACCCTATATTAAAAATTCATACTTTTCAATACTGTTTTCTTTGGAAGTCCTTTATGTGGTACAGTTTGAAACATGGTGTTAGGCAAAGTCCTACATCACAATCAGGACAGAAATAGCATGTTTCCTTTCGGATTCTCTTTCCATTTTCATTCCTTTGAGAACAGCAAGCAGCAAATTGTCTGGCAGGTCTTAGTTTCTTCTCTGTAAGAGCAATAACTTCTATGAAGTGTCTCTCTGTCAGTCTCAGAGGATTAGGCTCAGAACCAGGTCATCCACATTTGAGATTCATTCCAGAATTATATGTCTTAGTAATTCTGTCAACAAGATCAAGTCTGAACTGTAACTGCATTTTTCTTCCTCCTTTCTTACAATAGACGAGATTTGAGTTCCATACAGCAATATCAAAAATGTGGAAAAAAAATTTCTGTAATATTTTTCCTTCTCCTTCTAGTGACTTCAAAATTTTTCAAATTTTGGTCCATGCGGTCTACTCCTCCCATTGTGTTATTATAATCCATAACAATTTTTAGTTTCTGTTTCATTTCAGAGCTGACTTGGATTTGTACCTTTTCAGTATTGCAAATTGTAGACAGTAATAATTTTTTTTTTTTGGTCCATCCACTTCATCACAGTAACTTTTCCTCTCTGAAATGCTATAATTTTCCCTCCTTTTAGTTTTTTCTTTTGCATTTCCTTTGGGACTTCTTTTCTGTTTAGGTTCAGAATGCCATGTGTATCCGTTTGACACGAAATTAATTTGTCTGCTAATTCTGGTGAAGAATAGTAATTATTGGTTGTAAGACAGTATCCTTTATGAAGTAAAGGCTGCATCATGGTCATAACAACTTGTGAGGAAATATATAGATTAGAAAACTCTGGGTTCAGAATTGTGTCTTTACCTGTATATATTATTATAGAACACACATAACCAGAAATCAATTCACACAGCATGAAACATTTTATTCCAAATCTTCCTCTTTTTAGAGGAATATATTGCTTCCACCCTAATCTTCCTTTGAAAAGCATAAGGATTTCATCTATCGTTACATCACGTTCTGGTGTCCCCGTTGAACTAAGCTTCTCATTGAGATATTTATAAACTGGCCATAATTTCACTAATTTTGGGCATTCGTGATTTTGAGCATAAAATACTTAACTATCTGAAAAATGTAAGTACCATTGCAAAAGAATAAATCAAAAATGAGACATTACTTGAGAAAAAAAGGATGTGTATGTGGAATGTCTTTTGCTCCAGTACTGATCAATTCCAGGCTTCTTTATAATTCCCTGAAGTATAGTCAGGGCAAAAAATATATGCATCTCTTCCACAGTTGTTTCTTTCCAAAATTTACTTTTTGAGAATTTTCCTGCAATGCTTGATTGGACGCATTGTTTCACATATCTATTTGTTTCTTCTACAATTTTAGTCATCAGAGAAGAATCAATAAAAATTACATAAAACTGTAGCTCACCGAAAGTATCATCAAATTGTACATTTACAGCTGGAATACCAGTAAAATTAAACCGGGGACACGGAGGAGGTGGATTTTCCACATCAGTTTTGATGAAATTTCTAGCAGAAATCAAATCTTCATCGGAGCTGAACTCACTACATGAGTCAACTGAAGAATAATCCAGAATATTACAAGACAGTTCTGAATTCGTATAAGAATCATCAGAAACATCTAACAATAAAAAAGTATTATCGTCAATTATATCATCCATAACCGAGACACTTTGAATTCCCAACCAGAAAACCGCACAACAAAAATATCAAGAACGGATAATGCCAAGTATTTCAGACTTTGGTAACAAAGGAAAAAACCAGTTTGAATACTTTTCAATGACATAGACAAGCTGCGCCATCTGTTGAAATATGTTAATACTAAAGACTCTCTCTCAGTCAATCAAAAATACAGGCAAATCAAAACAAGAAATGAGAAAATATCGTTGTCCGTACAGCAGTTAAAAGGTTAAAGGTATTTTTCAAGATAATAAAATACTTTCAATTCTATTTGGATGATCCTTTGTTTTCTCGAGAATTTCTATACATTTAAAAAGCTATATAAACAATACCCTGAAGTAATTTCACTCGGAAGATGCATATCCCAATACTGAACCTGCAGATCAGGTACAATTCTGTCAATGGAACCCAACCCAGAAACAAAAAATGGTTCCTTACAGAGAAGCTACTGGATCTCTTATGGTCCTTGCCATCACTAAACATCCAAATATAGCCTTTGCTGTAAGTGTAATTGGTAGATTCCAAGCCAGTACTGGCCAAATACATTGAATGGAATTGTATAAAACATTAGCACCTGAAAGGTACAGCAAACTATGGTATATAGCAGGGATGGGCAAATTTCATGATGACAAGAGCTGCATGATAGACTTCATGAAAGTTTAACAGCTGCAGTTGAATTATCTAAGATCTAAAAATTTAAAACTACTGATGCAGCCGAGTGTCCTTGTTTCAGATAGACAAACCAAGCCATTTTCTTCTCGTTTCCTTTAGCCACTTTCTTCTGGTTTCCCTTATTTCCTTCTGTTGTTACTTTTGTTTGGTTTTAGCGGAAGTAAACTGGAATCGGAAGAATAGTCACTGGTCTTTAATTATGTAATTTTTTTTTCATTTGAGAGAAGAATAAATCATTAATTAAAAAAAATTGAGTGTTTTATTTTATTTTATTTTTTAACTCACATGCAGTCTTTTAGAAAGAACACAATAAGTGATACAGAAGAGTGTGCACTGTGCAGAGGAACTACAACTTAAAAAAAAAAAAAAAATATTCTTTTGCATCAAAATTAACAATTTTTCTTTTCCATACAATAAACCTAAGAGTCAACATACTGAGATCAAACCTAACTCTAAATAACTGAATTTATTTGTTACATGGAAACCGAATTATTAGTCAGATTCTGTCCCCCTCCCCCAGATTAGGATATTTGAATTCTCAGATCTCGGAAATCTTCAGAAATGGTTAAAATTCCAAATCTCGAATCTTAGATCTTTTTTCATTATTCAAATGTTTTGAATCTGAACTGTTGACAATTTTAAGTCAAAACTTTCGAATGTCTTGTTTTATTGATGCCCAGTATAAATGAATTCACTAAAAAAAGAATGTGATTACAGTTTTATTCTATCTGAACTATCAGTATTACTTACGATAGCCTATTAATGATTTTGGACATAGATAAGCTACTACTAATAAGTCTAAGAACTCATGCTGTGATATATAAACACTGCATCGAGTGCATATTCCAACTGTTTACATTCAAACTCCAGCCACAGCAGTTGAATTCTGAGCTGTTTTTCGAATGCAGGGTAAATCAAAACTAATGGTATAGAAAGAAAACATACCAGTAACTACTAAAATGAATTTATTTCACAATACAGATACAGCATGAAAGTTCCAAATTTCTATGGCTATACACAGATGTTCCATGTGGAGGCTCTTTGTGACATGGCAAACATCTACACAATACTTTATTCCTGAGGTCCTACCACACAGGCAAACGGATCCCTCTTATTCTAACTATTAATTGGCTGGACACATAAAAGCAATCAAATGACTTGCCGATTTATTCTAATTTCGAAATAAAATAACTCAGAAAAAAATTTAAGATAAATCTTTTTTTTTTAATCATCAGCCTGAAGGTTACACTACTTATGTACAGAAAATAAATCTGAAATGGAATCTAAACATATGGAAGTACTGTGACTTGGGAAAATGAGAGCTCAAACTTTAAAACTTAAAATCACGAGACTTAAGGATAGGCAGAGGTTTTATATTGCACTACTATGTTTTCGTGAAGAACATGTAACATGACCATGATGATCGAAAATCGATTATGCACAAAAATAGCAACAGAGCCAGGGCAGCCAATGTAGCTGCACTAAGCAGCAGAATTGAGGAAGACAAATTTCTGAAGTCCTGGGCAGCAAAAAGCATACTGCTGGCCCTAACTTAGTGCAATATTTGTGTCGAACTAGACAGAAAGAAGTTCATCAAGCAACACACAATATCACAAGCTAAAATGCTTTCGCCACCATCAGTATGCTGTACTTTGACACAAGCTTTGTAGAAGAGAGAATCTTGTGTCTAGTTGATATCTATCTCATTGCTTGATGCAAAGTTATTGAAACAGAGAATTTTTTATAAAGGTGAAGGATTTTAATCTCGAATAATGGCAATTAACAAAAGATTAATTAAAAATTTTGACCAGCATTGAAATCATTGTCAATCCAGAGTCGAAGTCCTTTGTTCCTGGAATTTCAACAATTTCAAGACGTTGAATCACTAGTGACATAAATGCTGATTTCTGCCTAGAATTAATAAGGAATTAATACAAAGCCAAAATTTTATGAGAAAAATATGATAACTGCAACAGATTATTGTTAATGATTACAAAAATTGTGATGAAAATGATCTGAATTGCTTGGAGATGGGAAATTAATTTTGAAGGACACCCATACACGAGAAAGTTGTGAACAAAAGTCTCCTAACCAGTATGAGCATAGAAGTTTAACCACAAGATCCTCAGATTTCAGATTCTTCCCTAAACTGATAACAGTCATTGTGTGGAAGTGATTTTCTTCTTTGAAATAGGTTTCTTCAACTGTTACTTAAGTCATTCCAGGATAAAGGATATGCACTTTTATGTAGATAAAAGTGTTACTCTATAAGAAATAGCAAATCTTCTATGACATTGGATCACAATTGTTGTGAAGCAAAAGGAATTTCACAGAATCAGAAACTGCCTGAAATATAATTAAACTCAGAGAACAAAAGCAGAGAACATTACTTTTCAAAGTACCTTCACATTTTTATATTAATTTCATGCTATTGTAATGGCAATTATCTGCTCTAAAACTAACATGACCATGAAAAAAATTTGCAGAAATGAAATTATTTGAAATTTTTTTGTTACTCTAACAATCAATGTGAAGAGGATAATTTTAAATTGATAAATGATTACACATATGTAATATAATTTTAATTAAATTTATGTTAAAAGAAACATGCCATTGCATGATTTATATTTTGAAATGAAATTATACTCTGAAAAGTAAACTACTGTTCATCCCAAGCAAACCAAGCAAATCAGATTTAAGAAGCCAAAGGGCTACATGCGTCTCATGAGCCCCAGGTTAAGGTGACAGAAAATAAAATGTGGCTAGTTAGCCACACTTTGGCCATGCCTGGCATAAAGTATTTCTTTAGCAGCTAATGACACTTGTCATCTGGTTGGATACTTTGATGCAGATTTGACTAACGATGTAGACACACGAAAATCAACATCTGGTTATGTGTTTATACTTAGCAATGGTCCAGTAGCCAGAAGAAATCAACTGTTCCTACTTCTACCACTGAAACTGAATATATTGCAGCTTCAACTACACTAACAGAGGTATTGTGGCTTGTGAAATGTAATCACAGTGCTATTGACCCAATCAAAAACCCTATGTTTCACAAATGCACAAATCACCATGAAAAATGTGAAGATAAATTTTTTATAATAGAATGTGTAAAATCTGAAACTAGCGGATGTCTTCAGTAAAACTAGAAAAGTTAAGAAAGCTGATCAACATACAACATTAGATTTTCATGCAAACCTTTAATAAATCTGCAGACATGCATTACTTAATATTTTTTTTTAAATATGATAAACTGTATTTTTAATATTACTTTAAAAATTGCTTTTTATTTAATAATTAATTTTTTCTTGTGTAAGTCATTGATGTATGTGTTAATGCTAGTGATAACAGAATTGGATAAAATGTTTAATCTTTAATTCTCTCTTAATTAATTAATGAAATAAGCAGATTTTGTAATGGAATGTTTGTATGAAAATGACGCATCTAGGTGGTAGGTGATATGTTGAGATCACTAGGTGAAAGCAGTACATTGACATAAACTGTCTTTGGCATAAACTGTCATTTCCTATGAACATTTTGAATGATATCAACTGCACCTGAATGTGAAGCTCACCGACATGCATTCTATTCATACAATCATAAATGGAAATGGAGCAGTAACTCTAAGGATGTACAGAGAACAATTCTAAAGCAGACAGTTGCCAAATTACTTAGTGTTCAAGTGTTTAAATCATCATTATGAATCTTGCATTATTCTTGGTAATCACACTTTTGAGCACCTATTATAAAATGCTGAATAATTATTCAATTTTAACTTTGCCTACCTCTCTTATTATTTGTATATTTTTTACATGGTAGCAATTACACAAACAATTTAAGCACAAACATTCTGTAACAAAATCTGCTTATTTCAGTCCCCTCTGCTTTATATTTTTGCCAGGTACTTTGGTATCTCCGGTATATTATACCGGAGTATTATACAGTATGCATCCAGTATATTATACAGTATGCATTATTATTACATTATGTGATGTTGCTTAAGTATCACCATATGCAATTTATCAGTGTTGTGCCATATTTATCTAAGTTACACGAATACAGGATACAGAGTTCAAAAAAGCAGTGTCACATAACCAGTGTCTTTTTAAGCAGGTAAGCTTTTTTAATGGAGATATAATTAACACTTTAAGGAAAACACATATTTTTCCACACATTTATAAAATAAAATAGGTTTAATTCTCTAAGCAATATAATGTCTTTACCTAACCATAAAATTTGCAGTCGGAAGGAAACGATAACAAAAACTAAAATATGTATTTAAATGCTCATGAGCAAATTTAAAAAAAAATTGCAACTAAACAAATTTCATCAAATAAATGTATCAAAATACATTGTTAGGCATACAAGCTGTTAGTAGCTTTGTTAATCAGTATTACCAGGATC
>KK119792.1:230770-280246 GCA_000611955.2 Stegodyphus mimosarum
CTTAGCTATTTCATCCGGAGAAGAACAGGGAGTGAATTCAAAATTAATAAACGTTCTATAGGGTATATGGCGAAATTTCATGAACATTCTCAACTAGGTTTTGTATTTCTGAAAAGGTCCATCAGATACAAAACACTATGTTATGCTTGTTTTTAAGCTTTTCTTTCATTTATAACGCATTCATTAATCTTTTCTTTCATTCATAAAAACAGGCAAATTTTGCTAATGTTACTAGCGTCGCTACGAGAGATTCTGATGATATTTTGATACGTTATAAACTATACATATATGCATTTTTTCGTGGAACCTGTCTAAGGGGAATTGGCTCGTATCCGTTTTACGTATAAAGAAAACCACGAAAACTCCCATGCAGACAATCCTTCACTCATCTGTATATAACTGCGGTGCCGAACACCAGGGTGCCTAGGTTCTAAGAACCATACCGCACATCGAACATGTAAGTATAGTTACGAATATTGTGAATTGTAACAAAATGGATCTTAGAGGACTTATAAGGAGAATACATAATTATCATGAAATTGTACTTAATATTTTCTAAGTAGATGTAAATAAAAATTCATTATTTGTAGTAGAAAGCAGGTCAGGCACAGAAAACCTGTAAAGAGAACATACGCATGGCAAAGAAACAATAATAGGCAAGTGCGAGACTTTTGGTGCCACTAGGTGAAATAAGGGTACATAAGCATACTGATTATGAGATACAAAGAACTAATATATACATGTTAAGTTATAATACATATATTGCATAATACATAGTCATTAAACTAGATTATTACACATGATGGCCCTAGGGCGCTTTATATACAATGGGTCGTTACAGTCATAACTGTAATTGATAATCACAGGATTGTCAATTAACTCCTGCTGCTCAAAAAATTTCCGAGCAAGGCGGCTGTAGAATATTTTAATTTCCTCAATGTTAAGCTCCTTGTGGAGCTGCTTGTTTCGAACATACCAAGGGGCATTACATATTTGTCTGAGTGCCCCATTTTGGGCTGCCTGTAATTTTTTTCTTAAAGACTTGCAGGAATACGCCCAAACTGGGCAGGCGTAGCTAATGATGGGACGTAATACGGATTTGTAAATGAGCAACTTGTTGTCGATAGAAAGAACGCTGTTTCGAGCCATTAAGGGGAATAGTGACGCTTTACGCGCTCGAAACTTACTAATAATATGTTTAATGTGTGGGTTCCATGTGAGAGATTTAGCGAGGATCACCCCAAGATAAGGGACCTGCCTGACCCAAGGGATACTTTCACCATACATTTGTAGACAATCCGGAGATTTTCTTTTCTTAGTGAACAATATAGCATTGGTTTTGCCAACGTTGACTTTTATCTTCCACCGGACTAGCCAAGCCTCTAGTGCTTGGATGTGTTCTTGTAGGTGTTGTAAAACTGGACCAACAAATGCATTTTGTGTAAGAATCGCAGTGTCATCAGCATACATTACGAGTGTAGTGTTGGGTGTAGTGGGTATGTCGTTCACATAAATGTTGAATAGAGTGGGGCCCAAGAGGGACCCCTGTGGGACGCCAGCCTGGATAGGCCGGCTTATGGAAAGTGAACCTGAAACATGAACGACAAAGTGTCTACCTGTCAGGTAGGACTTAATTGTGTTTGTGATGTAGCCTGGTAATCCCAGGTTGTGTAATTTGTATATGAGGGCATCCAGCCATACTCGATCGAAGGCCTTAGCTATATCCAGGAACAAGCCACCAGTCACACTGCGCTTCTGCAATCCTTCGCTGATATGCTCCACCACTCTATATAATTGGTGCGTAGTAGAATGTTTCTGACGGAACCCAAACTGGTACGGTATGATGATCTTGTTGTCCAGTAGATAGGTGTTCAGTCTGTGTAATATCACAGCTTCCATCAGTTTACTTATTGAACTTAGCAGGCTTATGGGTCTATATGATTCCGGTGCATTCGCAGGCTTCTGTGGCTTCAGTATAGGAACTATTTTTGCTGTCTTCCAGACGTCAGGATAATGTTGTAACTTCAAGATGTAATTAGCAATTCTGGTAAAGTAGAAGATGGTTTTAACTGGAAATTTTTTAATCATTTGATTTGTGATACCATCAATACCTGGACTTTTCTTGTTTGCTAACTTCCTGATGTATCCACAGACCTCCGATGGCATGACTGAGATAATGTTGTCTGTGTGGGGGCTTATTATGTATTTGTTGTGAAAGTCAGCAATGAGCTGTTCTGTGTTTGTATCTGAAATGTTGTTTATGCAGAACTGAGATTCCAGATGCTGTGCTAAGAGTTCTGCTTTCTCAGTTCCAGTGTAATGGATCCGTTGGGGCCCATTAAGGGGCGGAATGGAATTGTAGCATTTTTTGTACCTCCTCACAGCTTTCCACAGGGAGTTATCCTCAGTGGAAAGTGATCCGAGGTAGCTAGTCCAGCTGTCTTGTGCAAGTTTGTTTGTAAGAGACTTGACTGCCTCATTCAGTTGGTTGAGGTGCCTTTTATCAGCCGGGTGCCTTGTACGCTGGTATTGCCTCCTGGCAGCATTTCTTTGGCGACGCAGCAGTCGAAGTTGTGGAGGTTGGAAGATTTTACCAGGTTTAACTTCAACCCTGGCCTTGTTGACTGCTGATTGAAGTTGGCAAGTAAAATCCTTGACCAAACTATCAATGTCACTTCCCGAGTGTACCGTTGGAATAGAGTACTGGATGTTGTTTAGAGCTTTGGCGTAAGTTTGCCAGTCAATACGAAAGGCTCTGTTGTCTGTCGTGGTAAAACTACTGACGTCCAGGATAATTCTGACCGGGTTATGGTCAGATGACAATTCATCCAGCACAGAAATATCCAGCGGAGAGCTGACATTCCTGAGCAGGAAGAAGTCAATAATAGCCGTAGACCCAGCAGCATACCGTGTTGGGGTTTTTGGAACTGCAATGTTAAATCGAGCCGAACCGGCTAACCTGTAGATTAATTTGCCTGTAGTATTACAATTGGAGCAGTTCCAAGCGCGGTGTCGTGCATTTAAGTCTCCACCTATAATGACATGTGTACCAAGTGTAAGTAACGTTTCTAGGTCCGCCTGTACGGCAGCCACAGGTCGCATTGGTGGTATATAGGTGGAGATAAAAGTGTATGTTATATTGGTGTCTGTAGTGATGCAAATAGCAGTAGCTTCCACTACAAATAGCTGTGGTATTGTTTTGTGGTAATGGGGAATGCAGCGTTTGACAAGGAGTGCAGTTCCTCCTCCAGTTGGTCGATTGGCATTGGCACTCCTGTCTGTGCGATAGGTACAATAGTTGGCAACAGATATTGGCCGAATTGGGTCAAGCTTGTGTTCCTGTAGGAAAAGTAAATCGGGGCCGTGCTCATTTGCAAACTCCCGAAGGTCATTAAGTTTGTTATGTAATCCATTTGCGTTCCATGTAACAATTGACAAATATTTATACACAATACTATTCATCATTAATCAATACTACGTGAACTAAAAACATCATCTAATACATTAAAAACAATAAAAAGCTTATCAATTGTATTTTCAGTGGCCCTTAATTCGGGCATTACTTCAGATATCTTAGTTAAAATAGTAATAAATGAAGTATCTTTAAACATATCAACTATTTCTTTAAAGATTTTAAATATATCAGTTAAAGCACCTGTATTGTTGCTACTATTAGCTATGACAGTCCTATTATTAGAAACATTCTTAACATTATTATTATTTACATTATTAACTGCAGAACCCTGTGTAGCTACGGAAGCCGCAGCTGGGGCACTTTTACTACTATTAACAACATTTGCATAGCTGCGCCCTGGGATGACAGCATTGACAGACGGCACACTAGATGCCTTTATAATATTTTTATTTGCATTATTATTCTGTGACAATGGCATTTTATTAATATTGCGTCCAACAGGGAACTTCGGACAACCACGGTAGTTGGCCGTGTGTCCCGATTGGAGGCAATTACAACACACTGGAGTTTCCATTTTTTTTACATTACACATATCAGTTTTATGTGGACCCGCGCATTTTACGCAGCGGGGCTGCAGTCTACAATTTTCACTAGAGTGGTGGAAGTGTTGGCAGTTATGACACTGCACAACACCCCCACGCACTCGGTATGATTGAACTTCAACATAAAAACAGAGAATTTTTTTGACATCATATATATTTTGTACCCCTGGTATGTTCTCAAGGTGACACTGAAACAAGGGCATAGGGGCCCTGGATCGCGTTTTTCTCATTTGTACAACCTTACGAGGTTTAAAGTTCATTTTTTCCAATTCCTCATAGATGTCTTCAGTCGGACAGTCTATTGGTAGCCCTCTAATTACTACCTTAATTGGGCGTTCTGTTTTTCTGGTGATAATGTAATGGTCTATACCATTTTCCTCTAAATATTTAGTAATGGATCTATGATCCGTTTCTGTCTTAGGGAAAATTTTTAAAAATTCCCCGTTAATCTTGCCTGCAAAATCAAGCTTTGTGTCGTCTCTAAGTTTTTTAAGGAAATCAGAAAACTTAATGGCCGGCTTGACCATTACTGGTTTAATTTTAGGTTGTACTATTTCAACAATTTCCTCATCGTCACCTACTTCCATATTAGCATTTGCATTTGCATTAACAGTATTATTATTGTTTTCATTTAATTTATCAAATTTATTTGATACTGGTACTTCAGAATTACACTTAACAATTTTAGCTGGCCTGGCCGTGTTACGCGGCTGAGTAAAGCCATCATCTTGCAGCTCTTCAACGCTGCGTTTTGATTTTTTAGAGGAACGTCTGGGTTTAAATTGAATTTCTTTAACATATTCAGAAGAATTTTTCACCTTGACAGATTTAACCACATTAAAATGATCAACATTTTTCATTGCATTGTCATTATTATCGTTAACATTATCAACAGATATAACCTGACAGTCAGAACCGTTATCAACAGAATTACTAGAAATATTACTAGCTAACTGATTAACATCAACTACAATATTATTAACTACAATAGGATTTTCGGCACCAAAAATGTCGCACTTACCTTGATATAACTCTGCTAATCCGGTAGCGACGCTTTTAAAATGCATAATTTCCTGAAGATCTAATTTCTCCTGTTCAGTCTTCGCACGAGCAATATTTTGCATTGTATTGAGTTCATTCAACTTAACGGCAAGCTGCAAATTGTGAATTTGCTGTTTCGCACTGAGATATTCCTTCAAAGTGTAATGTTCCTTTTCCAGTAATTCACACCAGTTAACATCAAGCACGGTATCCGCAACAGTACAAATTTCGTCAGTTAATCCCGGTATTAATTTGCGTATCACACTTCTAGCATCCTGATTAGGAAGCGGCGGGAAATCGTCCTCTGCCATTTTCGCACGTGCTAGGGCTAGCCGCACGGCAGCCTAACACAAACACAATTTTACATAAATAATCACTTAATCCACTGATAAAGGGCACAAACACAGCGATGTAATTGAGATCACTAACTCATAAGCAAAAATAAGCACGATCCGAACAGATTTGCACAAGATATAATCACTACACTGAGGCAGTCACGGGAGCTCATGAAAAACACGTCCTACCGGCCATGTTCCTATTGTCGCTCTCCTTCACTTCCTCCTCCAATCCTTCACTGTGGTTTGAAATAGGGTCGAACTGCCTGTTTTGAGCGATTTTACCGTTAGGCCGAACACTGTTACTTATAGGAATTATAATACGCAAATTGACATATATTGCAAACCTATGGATAATAGGTAAGCTGATTCCTTATTACAGGTATTATATCACGTGGCTTGTCAACGCTTCTATTTTGAAAAGAGTTGACTTTTAAGTTTGAAGTGAAAATAGTAAGACCTACTTGGAATTACTAATAAAGAACTCAAATGCAAAAATCAAAATTTAAATTTACAATGGGTTAACATGTTACATATAACTTACCGGCACATATTTTCAGGTAATTTACTTCCACTTCCTCTGTGTTTTTGTTATTTATTTAATTAACACTTTTAAATGTGCATGCAAATTTCGTCTTCGTTTTTTTATCTTGTGATGATAGACATGAAATAATTTTACATATTTTTTCTATTTTATTGTGTATTACGAAAGTCTCATCTTCAGTCTCTGACTTAAACCTTTTAAATTGAAGAAATATTAAGAATAGAATATACTCTTCCTAAGACTATTTTTATTTACTTTTATCGCTACAAATATTAACTGAAATTAAATTCGGGATTTCACTGAACATAAGATTTTAAATTACATAAATTTTTAATATGCTTTTTTAAATTACTAAGAGATTCTTTTTTATAAGCTTATTAATAAAAATTATTTTATTATGTAGGTTTACCTCCTTCTCAGAAGATATTAGCTGATGCTTCTTCAGCTCAGGGACATGGAAGAATTAAAAAAGTATGGAGTGAAAACCTAAATAAAAGCGGGGAAAAGTGTATTCGAGATGCTTTCCAAATGCGAGAAAATAAAATTCGTCAATGGATCGAGCATTTAAATAAAGAGATAGATAAGTATGTAATTTTACAAAAAGCAACTCACTTTGACACACTTTGTTTAATTATACGATGCAAAATGTTTAATACTTACAGATTAGCAAAGTCTATTGACAATGTTACAGAATGCCAGAGAGACGTACTGAGGAAACGGCAATATTTTTCAGAGCTACTAAGGATATCCAATAATACCTCAAGCTTTAGAGGGGCAATACAAGATCTCAATCCAAATGACCGCACGGGAAATTTACTTAAACAAGTATGTTTTCAAATATCTTATTAATTACATTATTGAACAGAAAAAAATTTTGATTATCATTTTCATAGTCACGTACTTAGCAATTTTTTTACCTAAATTTCAAAATCTTGAACAGGAGTGTTATCACTAAACCGAGCAGTAAATAATAAGTGGCTTTATATTTAAACAAACTTTACATCTATAAATTTTTAACCCTTTTTAGGCAGGTAATGGTTGTAATAATCATATGATATTTTAATCATGCACTTTCATTTAGCAGAAAAACAAATCTCAGGATTATGCGTATAATTTAATTATATGTATTGTTGTTGCCTTTAATTGTAATTGCGCCATACTTGGCGATCTTGCACTTCAAATTTGAACGCCGCCAACTATGTGGGAAATTGTTACTTCGTTCGTCTGCAGGCACCAGATCCCTTCGGTGTCAATTGTCGAGAATATCGGTTCTAATTAATGTATGGCATAAATTATTATTAAGTTTTGATAAAACTAGTAGAAGTCATTATCGCCTTATACAGTCCACTTTAGACACATAAACAAGCATATTAAATGCTATTGTATTAAATACTATTATGTGTAATTTAGTTATAAATATTGTTACGCATATTGTACATCGATAGATGTTTTTAGTGCAATTATTTGTGAAATTTATTTTTCTGCATAACATAACCTGAAAAATCTAGAGCGAAAAGCTACGCCGGGAAGATAAAAATACAGGGGCAAGTCCGTTTAACATTGAGTAAATGGGTACCTCGGTAATTTGGCGAGATATCGCCAACATAACAAAGTTTTTGGCGATTATTTTTGTCGTAAAATTTGGCAAGAAACCGTCAAATATCGCCAAACTTGGCGACATTTAAGTTCGGTCTCTGTATCACCGGAATAGGTAATGTAATTGAATAAATGAATTGATTACTTTATTGGTTGTAACCGTAATTTGACCCTCATATTGCCTTAAAGTAATTTCGAGAAGCAGAAATACTTGAAATATCTCGGAGCCGGGTGGAAACTATATAAGGTAGGAGAGAGCATCTGATCTCAGTTACAGTTATTGTCGTTAGCTGTTGGCTCAGCGTGAATTCGGAGTACTGAGATATTTGGGGTAACTTTTTCTTTAGTTGCATTTTGCATTACGTTGTATTTAAAGTTTATAGTAGTTTGAAGTTCACAGTAGTTCATAGTAGTCAGGACATAATTATCGGTCATTAGGAGGAATCCCCACCTGGAAACGTCAA
Source organism: Stegodyphus mimosarum (assembly GCA_000611955.2). Classification (NCBI taxonomy): domain Eukaryota; kingdom Metazoa; phylum Arthropoda; class Arachnida; order Araneae; family Eresidae; genus Stegodyphus; species Stegodyphus mimosarum. The sequence goes on from KK119792.1 coordinate 238,768, forward strand.
TGCCTTATTTGGAAAGCCCTGCTCAGAATCAAGTACCACCAAGATTCATTGGTGGGATGGTGCGTTACGCACTCAGCAACAGAAGTGTCGCGCTCTGCGACGCCGTCTCAAAAGCGAAAGAAAACAAGAAAAGGATACCACCAATATTCTGCAATTCTATCACCGAGAATGTGCGCAATATAAGCGCATGATCTTGACTGCTAAAGTAAATAGTTGGAGGAGGTTCTGCTCCGAAAATACGGAGACATACGGCCTTCACCACAAGATAGCAGCAGGAAAGCTATTCAAACCGGCAGCACTGTATATTCAACCAACGATGGAGTCCAACGACCACCTAACAGAAGCAACAATGAAGACTATTCTCAATACCATCTTCACGGTAGATAATCCACAGGATGACAGCCCAGAGCAAACTCACATCCGTACCCAGTCAACAGCTATTAACACGGAGTATGATCCGGAATTCACTAATAGAGAAATTCTGCAAGTCCTTAGGGAACTACCGCAACGCAAGGCACCCGGCCCTGATGGGATTGATTATAGAATAATTAAACTGGTCATACGTACCAACATTAACATCTTCAATACCCTGTTCAATCGGCTTCTGCAAGCCGGCTCCTTCCCAAAGTGCTTCAAGGTGGGCCAAGTAGTGCTATTTCTCAAGAAAAACAAAGACCCCAAGCAGCCATAGTCATATAGACCCATTTGTCTGCTCTCTGCGTTGGGGAAAGTCTTTGAGAAACTAATGATGGCAAGGCTTAGGCACCATCTACTAATCTCAGAATACTTGAGCCCAATTCAGTATGGCTTTACCCCGGGCAAGTCCACGCTTCATGCACTAAAGGCGGTGAGGGATCAGATCATCGACAACAGATCTACTGGCTACCACACAGCGTTTGTTTCGATCGATTTGAAGAGCGCCTTCGATACGCTGTGGTGGCCGGCGATCCTTCAAGCCTTACGAGAGGCTAAATGCCCGAAGAATATATATCAGACCATCCAGCACTACCTATCAAATAGGCATTTAGTCATGCCATATAATAGCGGCTTTGTGGAAAAAGAGCAGACGCAAGGATGCCCGCAGGGATCATGCGCCGGGCCATTCCTATGGAACGTGACCTATAATAGAGTCTTAGCACAAACATGGCCAGAGCACACGCGCGTCATCGCATATGCTGATGACACAGCACTCGTAGTGCGGGTCCATACGAGAGACGAGCTACAAAATAATGCTATAGAAACGTGTACTCTGCTTCAAAGACGCTGCACAGTACTCAAATTAAAAATAAAAAAATCCCAAATTCTCTTAATCCCCAAGAAAGGTGGATCCTTGGCAAGACAGCCGAGAATCCCGATTAACGGCCAAAGACTGAAAATCATAAAGGAGCTCAGATACCTAGGCATTAAGTTTGACAGTAAACTGAATTGGATACCCCACGTCATGGAACTTAGGAAGAAAACCATGCACATGGCACAGCAACTGAAATTCATGAAAGGGCATCAGTGGGGTCTCAACCCCCATATTCAGAAGACTCTCTACAAAACGGTGACAGAAAAGATCGTCACGTATGGAGCCGCCATTTGGTCTGCTCCGATGCAGGTCCGCAAGGTACAACATCTCACCAGAATACAGAGGCCATTCTTGCTCAATTTGACTAAAGCTTTTAGAACAGCACCAACAAATGCGCTTAATGTACTGGCAGGTCTTCCGCCATTACATTTAAGTGTCGAGAAAGAGGCTACCTACCAGCAGGTAACACAATTGAGACAAATAGCGGAGTTCCATGATGAAATTTACAATCCAACGGATCTAGAAGATAAGCTTATCCGATTACGAGATCATCCCTCAACTCAAGGGAAAGGTGTTTACGCCAGAATAAAACAAACAACCCACGCTACGGCTGCGGACATGACCTACTATACCGACGGCTCAAAGCAAGAAGACAATACGGGATGTGCCTACGTATCACTCAAGCACAATGAAATCGTTGAGCAATGGAAGGGTCCCCTGGACACACGTAATAGTGTGTTCCAGAGTGAAGCTCTGGCAATAGAGCGAGCACTCACTAGGATAATACAGCAACAGCATGAGAAAAGCTGCATTATAACGGACAGTCTCTCGTCGCTGTATGCAATATTAAATCCCTGCCATAGCTCACCGCTAATAGCCAGCATACAATCCAAACTGAGAGACCACAGCCACCTCCAAATACAACTGGAATGGACTAAAGCCCACGTCGGAAACAGAGGTAATGAGCTGGCCGACCAGCTCGCAAAAGAAGCCGCTCGAAATGAAAACGCGGTACCAGTTAAGATCCCGTGGCCCATGTCAAGTTTCAAAAAGAAACTTAATGAAAAGGTGAAAGCCCTATGGCAAACTGAATGGGACATCGGTGACACGGGACGCCGTGCTTACTACCATGTCCCCAAGGTAGACAATGACCGCCACATAGTGAGCAGACAATTGGTGCGTTATATCACAGGACATGGTCCCTTTCCGCTCTACTATGAGCGATTCACCATCGCCAACACGGCACAATGCATCTGCGGCGAGGAGGGCAGCCCAGAGCACTACGTCTCTGAGTGACCACTCACAAAAGGTCTGCATCTACCTATACCATCATCCAACACGCAGGCCTTCTGCAGATTTATGATCAAAAACAGGCACGCGTCCTATAAAATAATAAAAGTCATTAACAAGCTTATGGACTTAGGCACAGAATTGTGCAACACTCTTTAATGCACAAGTATACTTCTGAAAAGAAATGTATCACCGAAGTGACTTGCAGTGAAAATTTTAGTATAAGTATCATATGTAACAAATGTGCAAAAAGATAATATATTCCATAAATGTATTCTGCATATCGTGTATATTGTATATATTGTATATATCGTATATATTGTATCTGCATGTATTGTATAAATGTATCCTGCGTATCGTATATTAGAGTAAAATAACTATTTAAATGCTTCATGTACCCCAGAAGAGTAAATGTATGTTGTGTAAATGTATTCAGCATAATGTAGCATATAAATGTACTGGCTTCTCTAGATAAAGGTAGACGTGGCGCTATACTGATTAACCATAATGGTAAAGGGACAGTGCCCACGTCCTCCGTCGCTTATCGTCTATAACTCTGTGAGCAACAACTACTTAATTTCTACTTAACCTTAGTTTAAATTAATTGATTGTTCAGTTTAGACCCAAGTGCGATCATTATTTTCTGTTATCCCTCCCGAGTTGGGAAGTGGTTGTACATAATTGTGGTTTAATAAAAGAGGATTTTAAACCCTTCTTACGTGTAGTTATTCTACCACTTAATCACAGTATTCTACCACAGAACATAGCTGCATTCAGCTCCCTGTTCAAGATCAGGACTTCAACTTCCTCCCGAATATGTTCGCCAAGAGTATGCTTAGAACACTCAGTCCTGAGAACTGTTTTTCCGAATGATTCTAACGTCTTTCCAATTTAACTTAATGTCAAAGTAAAGTGTTTATTAGGGAGTAGGTATAACTTTAACTAAATTTTTGATACATTTAATTTTATTTATTCTTTTATTATAGTTTTAATACAATTTTCTCATACGATATATATAATTCTCTTATAAAAAGTTACCATTATATACAGTTCTCATTACTATAAGACAGCTGACTGTTCACAGTCTTAAGATTACAGAAAACTCGTTTTGTTTCCGCAATCCTTTCGGTGACATACAAAATAAAACTTACATTACAGATTAAGATTCTAAATTCAGATATTTCAACTACTATTTAAAATTAATAAATCCTCGTTTGAGGCTAAACAGTGCGATAAGAAACTTGAGTTACGTAAATAAAAAAAGTTCACTTGAATAGAAAATAAGTTAATTTTCACTTTGGTTTGTAGCTACGCCATTTCTCATTGCTATATTGACTACGCTGTTTGTAGCCATTCATTTGGCTTCAAATAAGTTCGTTTAAATGTACAGTAAAAAAGCTAATTTAAAATTAAAAAATTCCGTTTTGAGATGAAACATAGATACTGCTAACTTGAAATATTTACATAAAAATAATTAAGCTTTCAACTGATTAAATTTCCACTTCTGTTCGGTACTAGCTGCGCTACTTCTCATAGCTGCCTGATAATCTTTTTATAGTTATTTATTTGGTTACAAACTCATCTTAAATCGGCCAGTGAAACCTGCTAATTAGGAATATTCGTTTTATTGCTGACCTGGCTTATCCTTCCAAAGCTGCGTTCACACTGGTCCGTTGGGGTGAAAAGCGGCAACGCGGAAATAAACGCTTTCCGCGTACGTCAGTTCACACCAGCACGGCAACTTTCGTTTTAAAAGTTGTCATATGCTCGCACTAGGTGGCTCTTCGTATCGGAAACTTGGAGAAAAACATGAAAATTTTGTGTAGTATTTTGACTTTTTACGATTACATTTTTTAATTAAAATGGATTTAATTTCTGCTCGATTAAAACTTATTTTACTTTGTGTAAGAGAAGCAGAATGCTGTGGTTTATATTAATATGTGTGAGATGACTGCATCAAGGAGATGTAAATAATGTAATTGAAGAAATGCGCTTGAGCGAAACGAAATTTCTTTTAATTAGTTTCGCTTGTCACCACATCAATTCGACGAATTTCTTGCCTCATTTATTCAAAAGCAGAACACCAATTTTTGTCAGAATATCGCCGAAAAGAATGGTTTGGAAAAAAGGAATAGGATATCCCAGAAAAGGATCGTTGTATATGTATAAAGCTGTGTATATCCAACTTAATTTATTTATGAATTTTGTTGAATGATAATTAAAAAATCCTAATTTCATTATTCTATTTTGAAGAGTAAATTTTTCATGGGGTAGAATACCATAAATGTTTTGTGCATGATGTATGAACTTCCCTTAAATGCTTTTGTAAATGTGTAGAGACATTAGGTTTTTTTCGAAGCAGGAGAAATGAGCAACGCCTTCGCCGGGAATCGAACCACGGATCTCTGAAATACCGGCTCAGTGTGCTGACCATTACACCACGAAGGCACGCTAAGAATGTGGGAGATATACCTTATAAATGAACTTCGCTTAATTGGTGAAATAATGCAGTAAAAAGGTATATTTTGTTTAAATATATGTAGGATTTACAGCATTAATAAATTAAACATTACACTTAAAAAAAGCAGCTATTTTTAATAAACAACAGCAATTTAAAAAAATGTCTTTTAGTTTCTGCCTTATGAACATATTTTTTACCTTAAATGTAAAAATAATTACTTCAATTAGTCATTCATATATTGATGAACAGCCACTACCTGAAAATTTATTTTATAAGGCCACTTTTATCTAAAATTCATTGAACTAACTACATTTTATATTATACTTTTTTTTCTGCTTTAAAAATTGAATTCCACAATTAGCAAATTTGCTAATGCAAAAGTTCTAAGTTCATATATAAATTGTTCGAAAAGTGGTCATGCATGTTAAGAAAAACAAACATTGAAGACATTAATTCCCCAAGATCAGCTACATATTAGCGAGTTTCTTTTCTGTATAAATAAGTTTTCTTAATTTTTTTAAACAAATAGTTTACTCCTCACAGCTCGTTTAAAATTCACAACTCACTAAATTTTTATTAGATAAAACAGCAACTTTATACTAATACCAGTATCGCTTTTGCTAGTCTCGTGTCAGCCGAAATGGAATCAGATCATCTTATGAATTATACCAAAGGCTCGTTGTCAAAAGAAGGATAATGCACACAATACCCAGCGAATATTAGGTTTATATGAATGATGAATGAAATGAAATGAAAAAATAAATACAAGCTTCTTGTGTCGCCCCCCCCACGAAAAAAAACAAGTCCCGGTAGATATCAAAAAAATTGCTGTTTTTGTACAATCAAAGGTAGGAAAAAGCAAGGCTCGAACCCGCAGTACAAGTCCCTAGTACCCGCTGAATTTTCTACTAGAGCGTGTTACCTCCGCGCTAAGGTACCTTGTGGATAAGCATGGTTTTCACTTTTCACGTTCAGGAAACTGAAGAAGCATCTGGGCTACTCTGAAACTAATGATAATTTTTCTGTAAATATTTGTTTTAAAATACCAACTGCATTACAACACCACTCCTGGCGACACTTGAATCCAAAATCTTTAACTCAAGAAGCCAACGTTTTATCCACTAGGCAACAAGAGCAACCTTAAATTGATGTAGATATACTATTTTAAGAAAAATTCAAAATCTGGAATTTCGAAATCCATCACTATTTTCTCACAACAATCTGTTGCATTAGATTATTCTGCAAAAATTATCAACCATATATAATTTATGGTTGGTTATTAAGGTTTATTACTGCTAATAAACTTGAGAATTTTCCTTTGCATAATTTATAAATCTATTTATTCTATTAGCATGTGCACTTTTTTTATTATTATCTGGCATTTTTATTAAGATTAGTACATTTGACTTTTTTTCCATCAAGAAGAATTTTTGAAACTGCAAACATTTAAAAACCGTGGTATAAACTGGACGTTTGAAACGAGACGCTTGAAACTGACGCGTGAAGCGTCGAAAAGTTAAAGTTAAGTCAACTCACGTGTTCTCCGTTCGTCCGGAAAATGCCGCCTCTGAGCTCGCTTTTGATTGGTCACCGCTTTCCGTCCGAACGCGTGACCGCGTTGGTGTGAACGGGGCTTAAGGCATTTTCCCCGTCCTTTTTTCTAGCAGTGATTGGATCGTCAGTGACATCCCACGTCTTTCAGTTGTCTTTCCTGAAACTGCCTGCGATTGATCACTGATTCTCGGCTGGTTGCTTTGGTAGACCCCTATTATGAACTGGGTATTCGGCTTTCGATTTCTGTACCGATGCAAGCGCTGGGATGTGCATTTCCTTTGTCACCAACAGCTTGCTCTTCATTCTTCCTGGCTGCTTACACACTCGGTCCTGCCAGAACTTAAACTGCGCCAGAGCCCACCGGGGCCCGGCTGCGGTACATCTCAGGTTTTAGGATAAATCTTAATTCTACACAGAGCCTTTAAATAAGAGGCCTCTGCCACTTCTTTTATGTAAATAAAGCACAATTTCAGCAGAAAATTCTTTGGATCTTAAAAATTTTATTTTAATAAAATTGCCTTATTTTAATAAAATCAAGCCTGTCTTAAAAACCGATTTTAACTGAATGTATGCCTGTCTTTCTATGAGAAACTAGCCCTTTGATGGTCAAGAATAGAAAAGCCCCTCCCCCCACGTCAAAAGCTTTTTCTTCGGGAAGTGCAATGAATTTATGAGAGCGGGTTTTTAATTTCTAAAAATATTAGACATGGAACTTTTGGAAGGATGTAATTAAATAAGCGGGACCGAAAATTTTCACTTGCAAAGAACCTGACTTTGGTTTGTTACTATCAATTTACAATTTGGGGTTCGGAGAAAGTTTTTTTTTATCCCTGTCAGATTCTGCTTGACAGGTAGAATTATATAGGCCGGGCTTATGAAGGGTTGCATTTTTCTTCGTTTCCCATGGCTATACTCTTTCGCTCAAAAATTTCTTCCACCTTCCCCGGTAAGCCATTGCCAGTGTCCCATCAACCTCTTTCTGATGATTCTTCTCCTTCCAGCATTCCTTCGCCCCAAACGCTCTTAACTTCCCCTTCCCCAATGCAGGGAATATCTCTTCGATAGCACCCGCTTACTACTTCTTTGAATAAAATAGCGTACATAACAATATTATGTAAATAACAGTATTCTATATCGCATTATTATATACTTATATGTTTATGACTGAATTTCATAAACATGTGCACTATTTTAAACTTTTAAGTTCATAATTACCTGCCTATATAAAGTACATTTACGACTTTACGAAATAAAGTAGGATTACACGATGTTTGTTTAACTCATTTATTAGCAATCTACGCATTATATTATTGATCATGAATTCTCCGAAAATGTCAAAAATGAAACTTTCTTCTGAACCTATGAACTCCTTCTATGAAACAATAGTTCTTCAGTTTAGTTCTGTGTAGTTCACAATGCAACAGAATAGTTTCAATTTTAAGGCAATTTTTTCCTGCAGCGTTATTCATCACGTATCTCGCGAAACATGATTTGAATTTATTATATAAAAATGTATTTATTATATTGTTTTTCAATGTTAACTTAAAATTAAAGTATTTAACATGAGCTACCAAAAACGCTGGGATCTTGAATGGCATTCAGGCCTTCAACCGTATTGGCTTTTACCTGTAACAGGAGAGTGCTTTTGGCATATGGCAGTAGTTAAAAATAAGTAAACAAATAAATAAAAAATAAGTTACACCGAAATCGGCGAAAGTTCTGGTCTGTTTGAGCTAAGACAGTAAAGAAATAACTTGATAGTAATTGAGAAGTTAAATGAGAATCTCGTTCGATATTTGATATAAAACAGAATTTTAATTAAATTGTCATATTTTTGATTAATTGCAGGGCACACGCAAATTATAAACCTAGCAGAAGGGTTGTCTGCACGGAATTTTCTTTACCAGAAATTGACTCATCTTCACATTATACATTCACATTATAATGGAAAATTCCGAGTAGGGAGTCCTTTGGTTAAGAAGTTACTTTGCATTAAAATCTGCTAATTTTTCATTTCTAAAGATATTATTGCTCAAAACTCAAACAGATGGAAGGAAATACTTAGCATCCTAATTCATTATTAAGAGTTTTAAACAAAATTATAACACTGTTTAGTAAAAATAATTTTTTCTCCTTTGCGTGATTAAATTGCGAAATTCAAAAGATGTTACATTACACTAATTAAATAATACATTCTCCCCCTCACTAAATATTTAAAATAACCATTCCCAAAATGTTACTCTTCATTAATCGCGCTTGACACTGAGAAGAGAGAAGATACTAATGAAAAATAAATAATGTCTTGTTATTCAATAAAAATAGAGAATTTTTTTAGTATGTGGTAGTTTAATTTAGGAAAATGAGGATGTTAATTAACTATCATAAGGAATAGAGGCTTTTGCTATTATTCTTTATGATTTAAAACTGCACATCATATGTAAATATATAAATATCTAAACTAAGAGTGAAAAGTACATTTAAAAAAGAAGCTAAGAAAGAAGATCTAATAATCATGAACGCGAAATGCATATAAAAATAATATATTAATAATTGTACGTACCAATATAAGTTAGTGATGTCAAAATAGAAGCTAGAACAGGGCAGAGAAAAGTGGACAAAGCACCACAACATTCGATATTGCAATTCCACCCACAGTCCCAAATAAGAAGAGATCCGGTATTTTATTTTGGTAATTAACTATTCATCATAAATTTAATAATCTTTTAAATTTTTGTTTATTCTCGGTACATTTTATAGAATTTTAACTTTAGTAATTTATTACTTTAATTATTTAATTTTATTTCTGAAATTTATTTTATTTATTTCTTTGTTTTCCTTTTCTGCCCGCATCCCGTAAGGCTCCGACACTTCTCATTTTAGAAATTAAGCCCTAGGTCTTGCTGTCTGCTGTATCGGTAGTAGAAGTATAGTCCTTTTCATCTGTCCTCCCTCCCGGGTACATTTATCCCTAACGACCTTGAACAACTTTCTACCGAGAATATATCTCGACTTTCTTTTATTAAAAGCACATCAGCTCTCTAATAGGAAGGCTTTGGTTGGGCAAAATCGGCCGTGCATCAAGCACCAACTTTTCCTTACATATAAACTACTGTAGCTTTAGCGGTAACCTGAGGGCTTGAGACTGGGTCTAAGCGAACTACTGACAGTAACGGAAAAAGGAATCGAAATTTTGGATGGTACGAAGGTGTGAGCAATACTGCTTTTACCTTTAGAGTTGAAAACTACTCTGAGGTGATGGTCTGAAGTTGAAATTGCAAGCGATAACCGCTTCGCCGATACAGCGTAATGCAAAGTGATGGAATTGGCTGTTCGGGTTGGTGACTCAACATGGCAGAGAGGTGTGACCTGTAACATAATGGACTTGGTAGAAGTAAGCATAGGAATTAATTGTAGTTTGAAAAGTAAGCTTCAAAGATAGTAGGAGACAACTGAGTATGTTCGAATTGCCATGATGAAGGTAAACATGCATTAATTTGATTTTTATACGTCTGTGGCGACTCCGACGTTCTTCGATAACCTTACAGTTTTTGGTGAAAGATTGGCGAGTTCTTTCAACATCGCAAAATGTGATGGTTACATATATTTTAAACTACGTAAAACTTCATTATTGTTTATTTGTGTATTTTTAATATTTATTCTATTAGATTTCACGTTATTACATATCATTTACTATCGAATCTGGCAACACCAGTTATTATTTATCCGAGCTGTGAGCTCGTGACTATGTAGTTGTAATGAAGCCATTTTATTATTCTAAGGATGAAAATAAATGTTGTATGTATGTTACTTTGATTAGTTCTAACTTCTAACATCAAAATGCACCGGTAAAAATATAAACGCTTTAAGTTAAGAACTACACGTCGTTTGGAAGTTTGAGCATTAAATGCAAGATAAAAGTGGTAGGTGGAAACTAGGCACGTTAGGATGTATAATCTAGACTAGACACTTGCATATGATAATTATTTCAGTAACGGAATGTAGTCTTTTATCTACTTATACCTGCCCAAATCTACTTTGTTCTTCTTCTCTCCACCGCAAATTTTAAATTTCCATCTTTTTAAATTTTCAAGGCTATATGTAATTAAAAAGTATGTTGTTACTACAATAAAATATTTTTTAAATTCATATTTTATAGGACAAAAAATATCATCACTATTGAAGAATTTCCTTTAAACGGTGCTATCCAACAAGACTTAATTTGTCGGCGTAGGAAAACGACGTCACGTACTTTAGTGCCCGACTTTCTGGATTTTCATCCTGTTATACCAATTCTTCATAGGAAAGTTGAATTTTTCAAGTTTTGCGTCACAAACCTCATATCTGATTTCGTTGCTCATCAAAGCAATATCATTGGCGAGAAGCAAAATCTCTGCTTATGGCATTTATGATATTTGCGTCATACTGTGAATTTTCCTCTCCGCGCAATTGATGCAGTTATCTGCTTTTATTTCCTTCCACGAAATAAATTAAGTATTGGTGGCGAACAATTTCGGGTATCATACATCAACGGAAATACTCATCTGATGTTCCCGAATTCATTTTGACTTTTTTTTTCTTAACTTCTGTGGAATATTTGAATTTTATAATGAAGCTCGAATGGGGCCAAATATCATGGCAACCCTTCTTGCTTTCTCAAAACGCCTTCTGGCGGCAGCGAGGAATGCCAAACTGAATGCTTAGAATTTGAATGCTGTAGGCATATTATTGTTGTGTAGCGAAATTAAGCTAATTAATTAATTCATTTATTTATATTCTATATTATGCTACACAATGAGTATATTATTTAATTTCTGTGTTAATTTGGTTTACCTTTAACTAGAGTTTTGTTCTTAAGATAGTAAGTTTGTACTTTCGTTTTCGGAACGCGATTGGCAGTAGATAATGGGAATAGGGTATGTTTTTCATGCTATAATCTGGATTTTAAAATATTTAGTTTGAATTTATATAATTATAATTATACTAGAAGAAACAGAAAAATTTGCACTTTCATTTAAAATTACTTTCAAGTCGATAACTTAATTAGTTTGTGAAATATGCTAATTTAATTAACAAAATTTTGTAGCTTTCGTAGGATTTAGTGTGATTGCTATCTTGTCACTAGTAAGCTGCTTTCGGGTGATTTATGAAGATATACGAGGAAAGTCACCTTGTGTTATCTCAATAACCTTTTTTTTTGACGTATTGCAGGACTTGTCCCAGTTTTTTGGCTCCATTCCCTTAAATTCAATATTTTTTTTCTTTTGGTGTTCCCAGATCTAATGGCCTTGGGATGTGTTTCGATTAGATTTTTGATTTGATTGTTATTTTCCAGCACTATATGATTTTGCTACTTTCGTAATCTGTGCAACTTGCTAACTTTTTTTTTGCTAGGAATTAAGAGTAATTTTGATTTTGTGTATTTTACCCTTTGATTGCATCTAACATTTTCGTTTAAAAGTTTTGAAGTTTTCAGTTTTGCTTGTAACTTGATTTTGATGCGCATATTGTATCACTGATTTTCGTGCATTTCCGGTTAGTTGTATTCATGAGCCTTATATGGTTTTGTTTTGTTTTCACCTTGGTAACCGCTGTCTGATTTGAATTTATGTAAACCTGTTGCCATTGTCTCTGAAAATTTTTGGCTCGCCAAAATGTTTTTCTCGGTCAAAGGAGGGATGTTGCGTGGAGAAATTAAGCTAATTCATTGATTCATTTATTCATTTATATTTTAAATTATGCTACACACTGAGTATTTTATTTAATTTCTGCGTTAATTTGGTTTACCTTTAATTAGAGTTTTGTTCTTAAGATATACTTACTATCGTAGTTTCGTTTTCGGAACGTGATTTTCAGTAGATAATGGGAATGGAGTGAGTTTTTCATGTTATAATCTGGATTTTAAAATACTTAATATGAGTTTATATAATTATAATTATACTAGAAGAAACAGAAATATTTGCACTTTAATTTAAAATTACTTTCAAGTAGATAACTTAATTAGTTTGGGAAATATTCTAATTTAATTAACAAAATTTTGTAGCTTTCGTAGGATTTAGTGTGATTGCTATCTTGTCACTATTAAGCTGCTTTCGGTGATTTATGAGGACATACGAGGAAAGTCACCTTGTGTTTACGGTAGACTTCTAGGTTTATTGTTAACACCAGTTTTTATTTGGTGAGGTTCTGGCGATGTGCAGGCGAGATTAAGGAAAGGTGTTGAATTAAAGCTTTGAAAAGTAAGAATTTTTATACTGTTTTCTTCGAGGCGTTTTTATCAGGAATTGTCAAGTTTTTGAGTGACTTTTGGTGCCGTTGGTAGAAGTTTGTAACAAAAAGCGAGTGCACGCAATTTTCGCTCTCTCGAACTCTCTTTTCCTCCGGTTTTGGATGTGCTGAATCTACGTAGGACGAGGAGCCATTTCTTGCTCCCTCAGGCCACCGCTTGTCATCCGAGTCATCTTCTCAGCCTCCTGACTACGGTTCCCGTTCCTTAGTATTATGGAACAAGTTTACTCCTGGATTAATGATCTGCTTGATTTCCTGCTACCAGATTCAGGCCTTGGTTTGTCCCCTGTTTCCACCTGAACCATCTTTTCTGTTCCTGAACTTCTGCTTCCGGAGTCTTGAATTGAAGACGGCAGTTAAGTTTTTTTCGTTGAATTGGGGGGTTTTGTGCAATTATTGAAATTTCAATAATGTTTTCATAGAAGAAAATGTATTAATGTTAAATTACATATCTAGAAATTATAGCAATAGTGCAATAGGAAGTGTTCACAATTATTTAGTATGTCAAGTGTTAAAATATTTAATACGGTTTCGAAAGTGTTATGAGAGTTGGTCAATTGATGCAATATAAGTTTAAAATGTTAAGGTGCAATCCTACTAGAGTCTAATATCAATATGCTAAAAATGTTAAAATGTTCAATATTTATTTATTTTTTTTACTCCCGGGAGCCTTAAATTCTAAATGCCTATAGTGTAAATTAATTTTACTAGTAAAATAAAAGTCTGTTTTATTTATAAATTTTAGTATGATATTTTATTTCATTTACTGGTAAACTATATATGACAGCAACACCAGTATTCATTGGGTTGTTCGGGTATTTAAATAATTAATCACAATGCACTTAACTGATTTATCTTAAAGTACTAACCACTAAAAGCTCTAGTTTATATTTAGAGTTTTCCTAAGGCACTAATATAACATGGGTGCCATGAAAAGGCATTAATATAACATTATTTTGGCACATAAAATTATTTATGTGAATGTTTCCATCTGTGAGTATAGCTTAAGGACTGTATATATTGTACATATTTCCGTACAATAAAGAGTAAAAGGTTAACGAAGACTCCATTTTTGAAATCCGAGATCACTAAATCATCATTTGGCGCCCAACGTGGGACTCCGATAGTTCATCAAAGAGGTAAGTCAAATTATTTTTTAACTTTAAAGAATTTGAATAGACTTGAAAAATATCAGTTATTGATGTAAAAGAGTGTTATCATTATCAGACTATTGATTATTGATGTAACTGATGTAGAAGATATAGAAACTAATGTAATGGTAACCGAAAAATACTCTGAAAAAATAATTAATTACAAAGGGAAAATTTCGCGTTAGGCAGGTAAAAACAGAAGCCAAAAATAAACAAAATAAAATATCTGTTGAATCAGTCACGGAAACTGGGAACGACGTTAGTTTTGAAAATAATTCTAATACGCTTAAATTACCGAAAAATTTCATGGGGAATCTAGCAATTTCTTGGAATTTTGGATCCAATTTGAAAATGTTATTTATAGCAATGATAATTAAAGTAAAATTCAGAAATTTACTTATTTGAAAATATTGATGGGTGGACCTGCATTAAGGGTTACCTTAACTGATAAAAATTATGATTATTGCATTAAACTGTTGACCGAAAGATTTGGGAGAAGGGACATAATTATAAATAGTCACATGACTAAGTTACTGAATTTAGAACCAGTAAAAAATTCTAGCAATGTTAAGGCGCTAAGGAATCTGTATGAAGATTTGAAACGAATATTAGATCACTCGAAAGTTTAAAAATAGAATCTGAATCTTATGGACATTTATTATACCCAATTCTTTTGAAATTAATTCCTGAAGATATGAATTTAGATTTCAACCAAAACAGATATCATCAAAAAGGGAATTTGATGTTCAAGAACTATTAACGTTCAATGCCGCGAGATTTCATCAATGTTATATAATGGTACCAGAGCCAAAAATACAAATTTCTCTAAATTCGAAAAAAATAAAAAAAGATCAAACAATTATATTCCAACAGCTGCAGCATTTACAACTAATTTAAAATGCAGTTGTTTATTATGTAATCTTAAGCACGATTTATTTCGGTGTACTACTATATCTGGGCAGGAGAGAAGCACAAAACTGAAAAACGAAGGTCGTAGTTTTAATTTTTTTCACTCTTCCCATATTAGTTCTTAATGTAGAATTACAGGTGAACTGTCTAAAACTTTTAAAGGAGTATATCATCGTACATCAGTTTGTCTACCAAAAACGAAAACAACCGAAACGACTTCTAATTCAAATTCTGTTTCTGAGAATCAATCTTCGACAGAAAATGTGTCTCATTTAAATACTGGAAACCAAATAAGGTTCTATTACAAACTTGTGTAGCAAAAATAAATTCCCCTTCCAAATCTGAAAATGTAACTATTATTAGATAGTGCTTCTACTAAGTCCTTTATACATGAAGAGGTTGTAACTAAATTGAAGTTTTTACTTTCGGTTCTAAAAACCCATTTGAAAAAAAAAATATCCAGTCACTAGCGTAAAACTAGTAAATCCTAACGATTCTCAAAGAAATATCAACCTTGAACTCTTAGCTACAGATAACAACATGAACGCATGTGTCAGGATTCCGAGCAACATAATAAACAAATTACAAGAAATGAATATTTAAAACATGTGCCTTTTCCTCGCCTGGGATCAAAGGTCGACATTGTAACTGGAGCAGATGCCTTTTGGAGTGTAAATACGGGAATTAAAAAACAAATTTCAAAGGGTCTATTCTGCAGAATTTAATTCAGTTAATGTTCAAAATTTTTGTGTCAGTAAAAGTGTATTATTTATTTCTAAAGCAGTACCTAGTAATGAAAATCAAGATGATTTATTGCATTAAGTTCTGGTAACTTGAAGGCATTAAACGAATAAATTCTCTTACATCGGAAGAAGATACGTGTGAACCATACTTCTGTGAAACTTATACTAGGCTTCCAGACGGTAGATGTTTGTTAAGTTGCCAATAAAAAATTTTGTTTCGCAAAAATGATGGCTTAAAGAGATTTCTTAACGTTGAAAAGAAAGTTTAGAAAGAAATATCGAGAAATGTATAATGAGTTCATAGATACATATTTAAAATTAAATCACATGGAAACTATACCACCCCATGAAAGAAAGTTTAACTCCCCTACGACCAAAAATTGATCGGCATATTTAATTTCAAAATTTGAAATTTTTGATGCCATTTTCAAATTTCCATGAGGGATCAGTTAATTAAATTAGCATAATTCGAGGAAGTACGTTTAAATGAAGTGCAGCGAAAAATGTGTGTAATTTAATAGGCCGTATAAGGAAGTCATGTGGTGTCCGCATAGGGCTTTGTTTAATATACTATATTAAAATAACGTAACCACTGTTCCTTATTATAAGAAGAAAGCGTTCTGATATATTTTAAAAGTAGTTTTAAAGTTTTACTTCTGATATATTTAAAAATATTTACACTTCCCTCTTATTATAAAACTGTTTTTTAGAAATAAATTAGAATTGCGTATAAATTGAATCAACATACTTTAATTTTACTGCGTAAAATAAATTTGAAAACTTTTTCCTTCTTCTTTTTTTTAATAAGGCTGGAAAACTGATTCCTTACTATTAAAAAGTTTTCAGTAAACAGTTTTTGTTTAATTTTTTAATTTTTTTTTATTATTATTCTTTAAGGAAGATTCAGTTATATGTAAAGCAGATGAAAATATGGCTCAGTGCTCTGAAGAGCTAAAAGAATGTGAAAAGTATGTATAAATCTAACTATTTTATTAATAATTAAAAGCCTACGTCTTAGTTATGAATTTATACTCTTTAGCTCTTTAAAAGCTACGTTAGTTTTCTTTCAGACTGCGAACGAAGATTTAGGCATTCAAAATGTGTTCCAACAGTAATGTACTGAATGTGTTGTATGTACTATATTTAATTGTCTCATAAAGCAAACAATGCCTGGAATAAAAAGAAAACCTAATAGAAGTAAAATGATTAAAATATTATAACAGCGTGATTTTAGATATCGAAATTACAATCAAATCAAAATTCATTGGAATGTATTTTCACTTCCCTGCTATTTTCTTCAACAAAATCTGAGATTACTAAATATGCATTTTATGATGGAGTAATATTTTATATTGCATACAGGATCAATGCTATTATTCATTTTGTAACATTTATAATTTTCAGATTCTTTAATTGTTTTAAAGTGCTTTGAAAAATAGTAACTGTCAAAATATGCGTGAAAGTTTTACTTAGAATATTTAAACAATGGTTCTGTTTCTCATAAAAATAAGCAAAATTCAACTTTAGGTTGTAATTGGTTTTTTAAAAACCTTTTATGGATTTAGAGAGAATCTTAAAGAGCAAATATGGGCTTTCAAAATTCTTACTTGCTAGAATGGTTTTATTGTTTGAAGAAAAGGAATCAATCAAGGTTTCTTATAAATTAGTAAATAATTTTACTCTATATGATATAGCACGCCTAACGTTGAATTTATTCTTCTTTGGAAATCTTTGAGGTGTTCTACTTTGTAAATGCGTTGATGTGTTACAAAATGATGTTTTTGTCTTCCTTCTAATAACGGTAGCATCTATTTTTAAAATTTTTGTAAGCAAGTTACATGTTACTCATGTAATATTGGCAAAGATCGTTAAAAGAACGCTATAATAACATTCTTTGCTCCTAATTCGTTTGATAACGTTTTTACCAATGGGAAGGAGGGAGGAGATTCTGTCTCGAGGTTCGAAATATATAGTATTAGAAATACCTTTTAATTAATTATAGTAATGTTAAGAATATTCATAATTGTCAATGAAATATAATGCATATTAACTATTTTCAAGTTTTACTCCTTAGATATATTATTAAGGGAAAAAGTAGAGTTGATTTAAATTTATTAAGATGTATTTACTGTTTTAATTTTTGTAACTGTTACATAACTTTTAAGGTCTTATGTTAATTAATCAGTTATTATGACTCTGCTTCAACTTCTTTCCGCATTCTTCACCAGAATGCAAATTAGCTTTAGGTGTAAGAATTAGCTTTAAGTGTAAGAGGGTTTTGAATCTAAGATAGAGAGAGCATCTGACACTCGCGAAATTTCTGTTAGACGTTTTCCAAATTCTATCTAAATGTAGCCATCATGGCTTTGCATCCTCTCGCAGCCGATTGCTCTAAAATTTACCCGTCGAATAAAGTTAGTTGAGCTAGCTTAGTTTATTGCTTGTGTAGTCTTAGAACTATAATTAACGTTTATCATCAAGGTTTAAACAACCTTACAAACTAGAAAACAAATTAAAGATTTTGATATCGCGTCGAATAGCAATACTCTTGAAACTGGCTATTTTCGAGGCGGCGTGAAAAATAAACTAAAGATTTAGTATTTTTCATAGTAGTAAAACTAGCCAAGCTGTGCGGATAATAAAGACATTGTAGCACATCGGGCAAAGAAAAATATTAAAAAGCTTTCGTTGAAGAAATTTTGTGATATCAACAATAAATTATTGCACAGTGTTGACACAGAGTATCCTAAGATTAATTTTATACGTTTATAAAATTCTAGCTACTTTAATTTGCTGGCTAGATCTTTACTTCAACTGTAAAGCGAACTATTTGTTAAGTTCAAACTAAATGAATGGCAAGACCCTTTTATTCAAATTAAGAAGGAATTCTTGCTGATTACAAACTTAGCCAATATTTTTGGCTGAAACTCAAAACAGAAATGTAAAATTAAAACTAAATAATCAGCCGAAGCTCCACAGAGATATTTAACGCAAGTTGACTCTTAACCCTATCACCGACGTACACAAACCGGCAATTAATATGCACAGTCGTAAATAGCAAGTTTAAATCCGCGAAAACGTGGTCTGAAGTAACTCAGACACCAGTTTAAATAGTATCTTTCTACCCTACTTTGCATAAAACGTGAAACTGAAATATCCTTCTGGCAGAAAGTGGAAATGAAGGAGAAAAGATAATTTTTTTTTCTCTCCTCCCTCATTCTGTCTTCTTTCAACCAGTTTTTGTCAGCAACTGATAAAAATTGGTTATAAAACTGAACGCTTCTTTACAGCTTTTGTTCAAGGAATTATAGAATAATGAAATAGATTTTACTATCTGTAGCGCTGATGATTTGTGATATATTATTTTTTTTCAGTAAGCTTCATAAAGCTAGAAGTGCATTAATGTCTGAGGTAGAAGCGAAAAGCATGACCCTGAATATCGGCAAAAGATGTCAGCATGCAGAACCTCTATTGAGTTTTCCATATGTCCCTGCTGACCATCCATCTGACCAAATTTATTATCCGAAGTAAGTTAAATAATTAATTACGTCAGTATCAAATTCTAGCGTGCGTTCGCGCTCTCATCGGTCTTATATAGTTTCCCATCCACCAAGAAATCTTTGGTGTCTTCTATTTCTGGAAATTACTGGAAGGCATATATGGTTAAAGTTACATATACAGGCCGGATACGGTTACAGTTGCATATAAGGATCAATTAGAATTATTCAGTTATAATACCAGTTACAGTTATACAGCGAAATGACCCAAATGCTACTAAACGGTCGCCAAGTTTGGTGACTTTTGAAGATTTCTACCCAAATTTGCTGACGAAAATTGGTCGCCAAAACCATCGTCAGCTTGGCGATATCTTGCCAATTTAGCGAGAGAGCCATTTACGTCAATGTTAAATAGACTTGCCACTGTAATCTTATTTATCCGGCAGAGCTTCGCTTTTTCAAGCATTTCATGTTACATTATTCAAACGATACTACAATTTCCAATGTAATTTCACTAAAATTATTTACATATATACGAAAAACGTAACAATAAAATTAAATATGATGACAAGTTATCTATGGTTATGGGCGTTAAGCTACAACTTAAAGCAAGTGTTTTCAATTAATATGATCCGTGTAATAATATGGCATTCAATGACAAAAGTTACAAATGAGAAAAATATTATGGGTAAATACTAATCTTAGCTTGCCCACTTACTGAGATATACTGTTCTCATAAAGCAGTATATTAGAAGTTACAGGATAATTAAAAAATTTTATAACGTTAAAGATATGCCAAGAACATAAACGCAAACCATTTGCTATAGAAACCACAACACCAAACATGTGTGCTAGAGATATAGACAGAATAAAAAATCTATGAATACAGATTAGGTACATGTACCATTTTATTAGACATATATACGTTTGCAGTTTCAGAAAATTGCCCAAAATTCACTCTTTCTATGACAATACAAAGTTCGTAATGTCAGGGTGTGAACTGACGAATATTCGGAATCATTATTTTTTCGACATATTCGAATAATTATTTTTTTCGATATATTCGGAAATATCATAGGCATATGCTGCTGAGGGCTACGAAGTTTTCTGCGCAAAGTTTTGATAAAATTATGTCAGTGGTTGAAAATTCGAAAAATTGTGGTAATCGGGTTACCCGTTTATTCCAACTAATCAGTAGCAAAAGAAAGATGCTGTTGAAGTATTCCCGCACGTTCAAGTGGAAATGCACCCAGCCATGCTGAAACCACACGCTCCTGCACACAGATTCTAGAACATCTTATAGCAGTCCCACTAAGGTCTCCTTTAAAAATTCCTATAGCTACCTTCATCTTGTCGTGATGGAGGAAGGTAACGATAGATGACGCAAACTGTCTTCAACATTGATTATCCAAATATTCATCTGATGACCCGTTATTGAGCAGCAAGGGAACGAAATACTCATTGGTAATATTGGTGTGGTCCCTTTGCCTTTTTTAGGTTCAAAGATATAAAAACTCGCAGTCTGTGATTGACGATGCAATAGGATCGCGGCTTGTTTATTTTCATATCCTACGCCGTACATGAAGTGCACGCCAGTTATTTTAATATTTTTAGAAAGATACTTTCACAATATCAAGGCCTCGAATGATAGCGACTCGCTATGCTCAAACCAAATTGTGAGAAATGATACTCTATTATGTGCGAGTGGTTACAAATAGATTTTGCATGTTTATGGTACCAGGTAAAAATGGTTTGGTTTAAATTTCTGTCTTTCTATTTCTGAAGTTTATTAAAGCTTTGGAATCACTATGTATACTTCAGCCTGAAAATTATTGAATAAAAATAAATACATTATAGGTAAAATTCGCACTACATAAAATTCAGCAATAGGAAACAGGGTTTTCACATTTAGAAACTCATATTTACGAGGTGTAAGGTTATTATTTAAATTTAAGGGTTATTTATAATTTCAGCCTTACTACTTATATTAAAACTTCTCCTTTTCGTTTCCTCCCCAGAATGCAAAAAAGTTATATATTATTTAAACTGTTGCTTTTAGTGTAATACAGAGCAAGTTTATGCCCCCCTTTGAGTAGTTCCTGCCAGCTCTGATAAGTTGTAATTATTCACTTAGAGTAGATTTAAATTGTGTAGTCTTTGATTATTGTTCCAACACTTCAAGCTTGAATCTGACGGTTTCTGTTTTGTTGCTTCACCACTAAGTCTGACTGATATTATTAGCGCATGAAATTTTCTTTATGTACTAAATTCTGTTTAAAGAAAAAGGCATATATGGCCATGAAAAGGTTTTATTCATGGCTCATAGTTACTTTACATAGCGATAATTCGTTTCACGTCTGATGTGCTTAATAGTTCCATATCAAGTAAAACCTCATAGAGGTACGCACTTAAGTAACCATATAAGGTTTCAACTGTAATCTCTTGATCTTCTTGCTAAACATACGTTGTGAAACCCTATGTAGAGGACAGTGAGCAAATCTAGGCTATGTCCTTTAGTGTTGAAGAACTACAAGTCAGAAGGAGGGTTTAAAGGACTCTTTAATTCAAATAATTACAACTCTCCGACTTGGGCTGAACTAAAATAATATGAAATAAAGTGTGTTAACAATTCAATTTCCTAAGTTTAACTTTAAGTAGGACGGCGACGGAAGCCTAATTCTCAGTGAGATGCAATAATGCGAATTTCACGAAGAACTAGTAATTGCAATTGCTTATGAAGGCGAACTTTCACAGAGGAATTATTTGCGCGCACAGCCTTTACGGCGATGAATCCAAGACTCTGTCTCTTTTAACTCCTGCCTTTTAAACTGCTATCAGATATGTGCGATTTGCATAAATATCTCGCTCGCGCTAAATTCGGGCAGCAACTGAAACTTCGAGATATCGATAGGAAAGTTCAAACTAAAAATAACTTGGTTAGTTAAAATAATGAATGCTACAACCAGATCATTCCTTATAAATAAGAAAAAAATTACTGACCTTTAAATAATTTTTTTTTCTTTTAAAATAAATGCCAGAGGAGTCTATACAATTTTTCCAAATTTTCTTGAAGTCATCAAAGCACCGTTTACAGATATTGGAACTAACTGTTCGCAAAATACGCGTAGTATTTGATTTAATATCCGAGATGTTTTCAAATCCCTGTCCTTTCATTGCCTTTGGAAAAAGGAAAAATCACCTGCCGAGTTAAGCTGGGAAAATATGGTGTATGATTTATCACTGCAGTTGAATGCTTAGCAAGATGCTGTTGTGCAGACAATGTTGTATGGGGCCTAGCATTATCGTGTAAAAGAAACCATTGCCTGGAATCAAAAAGTTCCTTCCTAACTTGCCTTATCCTTCTTAATGAAAAAAACAGCTCATTGTAAAAATATTGATTAATTGATTGATTTTAGGGGTTTAATTCAGGATGAATAAATCCTTTGTAATAAAAAAAAATGAAATCAGTACCACCCTAGTCTAGTTCCCATTTTGTTTTATGTGCGTGTATGTGTATGGGAGAAGACGATTCTTTCCGCTGTGCACTTTGTCTTTTCTTTTTGGGTCATATTTTTGACACTAGGTTTCATCTCCCGCTATGTCATTTTAAGAAATTTTTGTCCAGTCTCGCAAGAGTCAGATCTTCATAGCAAGCTTTTCTGCCTTCTTTTTGCTGTTCTGTCAAAATCTGAGGCACAAATGGAACATAAACTTTCCTGATTTTCAATTAAAATTAACTTACAGCACTTTTGCTTATTCCAAGTATGTCTCAGTTGTTACACATTTATTAGCTTTTACTGAAGAACGAATTTTCTTTACGTTTTTCTCATTCTTTAAAATTAAAGGAAGCGCTATCTTTGGTTCATCTTCACTTTCGCGCCCACATTTAAAGTAGTTGTACACTTGTGTTCCTTATAACGATGCATCACCATATACTATTCGAATTATCTTTAATATTTTGGTAGTAGAATTACTTAATTTGTAACATACCTTGTTCCATTGCGAAGCAAATTTTTTTTTATAATATCTTCTCAGTGAATGGAAATGACTCCGGCCTTTTGAAATGTAGACGACAAAATACTACTTTAAATGACTTTAACAAGAGTCGTGATGACTTTCTAAACTTACATTTAATGCTACACTTTTTAATTTATTATTTATCTATTTAATTTGTCCGATTAATTTTTCCGCGCACCTTGTATTTGTTTCACAGATTGTACGTTTAAACCTACTTTGAGTTCTAAACTTAAAGTAGTTACTTAAACTTTTAAATTTACTTGTGGTTTAAACCCGAACTAATTTGCGTTTATTGACAACTCATGCAAGAAATAAAAGGTATAGAAAATATTTAACATAGAGTTAGCGTGTTCGCTAAAATAGACCTTGTAAATCCGACCCCTTTAGGTCACAGCTTTTAATTTTTATTTTCTAGTTTGAGGCAACTGTTTTACCTTTTCATTTCTGTTCATTTTCAGTCTTTGAGGAGAAAAAGATTCCAGGTCATGTACTAGTCTAGTAAGAACCTTTATATCAAAAAATGTCAGTTTCTCCTGATACCTTTTAAATTTGTCGCATTCTGAACAAATATATAATAGGTGTGATTAATTAAAATCCCTTCCTTCCCCCATCGTTCCAATATGTCGTAATTCAGGTACTGTACGAATGGCAATGAATTTTGATTTTGCAGGAATAACAGTTGAAAGATAGAATTCCGCTTACACAACGCGTCCGATGAAGATCAACGTACATAAGTACAGAAGGATGTTTTCAGCACTTGAAGTATTTCGTTGGATGAAGGAAGTGTATGGCAACACATGCGGCTTCAAATCAACAGTGTTGAATTGGAAAAAATTGTTTAGGGAAGAAAGTATATGAACAAGTGATTATTTTTGTTCTAGCCCATGTTGTCACAGGGAACAATTCTAAAAAGGTGAATGAGAAGGTTTCAGTCAGAAATTGAGGTGAAGGCCGCAATATGTCAAAAGTCCGAAAGCTAGTATTCACAACTTTACGTAGTCACTTTCGTAGATTGGTCACACAATGAAACGCTTGAGGCGATTTCTTCTAAAGAATAAATGATGTAACACCTCATTATGGATGCCTGTGCATATTGTATGTAGTACAGTTGAAGACAGTTATTACTTTTGCAGTTTATTATTATCTGCATACAGATTTAAGTTGATCAACCCGAGTACTAAGCACATTGTGAAAATTGTACTAAATCTTGATATTGTCTTTAGTATTCTTATCAAGTGCCCTGAATTTTATACTAATAAAAGACTTCCCTTAGGTATATTTTTTATTATAAAACATTTTATTAAACATTTGATGCTTATTCTAATAAATTTTAGACCATTTTCTATTAAAAACGATCTCATAATCTAATAAGATCAAATGAAATGTATTATTTTACTCAGAAACAAACTGAATGATGTTAAGGTGAGTTAATAAGGAAAATGTTTTGTGAAATACAGGGTGAACAGCAGAGGTAGTTGGTGGATTTCATAACAATGACTCATTCGCTTAATATTATGAGAGAATGAGGCAGAATACTTAGCGGTTGTTAAATACATGAAGAAGATGTATAAAAATTTATTGATATATAACCGAATGTTATACGTTATAATAATGCAATCCTGAAGTTATACAAGGAGATTTCATATAACACAGTGATTCTCAAACTTTGCTAAATCAAATCAACTTAAAACTACATGCATACAAGGATTGGAATTTAAATAACAACAAATATTTATTTACAGCTCATATAAAAGAGATATTTATATAAAATTTGTACTATTCTTCGTTATAGTTACCGACGTTGTTCAGCCTTTAGTCAGAGATCTAGAAACTGTAGCATATCTGTAAATGCGACTTTTCTTTTAACATTCTGAATGTAGCAGTCTTTTGCGAGACGAATGTATGAAACGTTTTACAAACGAATGCCATGAGTTGTTTCTTTTACCTTAGGAAACAAATTATAGTCCTTAAGACTTATCTCCAGAAAATATGGTGGATGGTAGTGCATTTCTTAAGCCCATCGAGAGAAGAAATGAGCTAGGTTGCTCTAAATGCGACTGAGAATTGCCTTGCGAAATGATGATAGGATTCTACTGAAAATGAAATTGGTGCTTTCATAATGATGGTCTGGGAATTATGCTTTCAAAATGAACAGTAATCTTGTATACCGACGGTCAGTCCCTTGACGTACGACATTGCAGTTCTATCTGAATATTACCATAACCTTTACAGTGCGCTGAGATTCCACTATGTATTTTGTGTAGTGGCACACATTGAACACATTTCTGAGATTTCTTCGGTTTAGGCTTATCCGATTCTGGTCATGTCCCCCAGTCTAATAATGCAGTACAAGATAAACCTTTCCTTTATGCTCATAATCATACCACGGGAGTTTGATCAGCGTCTTAACATAACCATTTTTCCAATTGCAAGAATTCCGCTATACCAATATCGAGAACATCGTAGCTACACAACTTTAGACCATCAACTTACAAGAGACTCTACAATTGAAACTTAAACAGCCAATAATAATTTTACAACTTATCAAATGCACTGAAAACCGAAACTAACTCATTCTGAATTAAGATTTCATCTAAGTCACTTGCTTTCTGCACTTCGACCTTGGTAGACTGCTGCTTCACTTTTTACCGCAAAGCCATCTAAAATGTAAAGTTTTGAAATAGGCACGAATTAGAGTGTCAAGTTGCTCGTGGCTGCAACATGTTTTTTGAAATGAAGATTAATATTTAATCTGCCTCGGCTGTTAAGTTTCTATTCATCATAGATCAGTGTTTCAGAATTCTAAGCCATCAACTTAATCAGCTTGTCCTATAACCTTACAATTAAGTTTGCTTCATTATCTCTCTCTCTATATATATATATGTGTGTGTGTGAGGAAGCAAGCTTAGTTTTTTCCTCTCTCTCTTTTATACAGACTGAGTAAAAACTTTAAGGCCAGTAAAAATTTTTGAGAAAAGGGAAACATTTAAACTGAGGAATTAAAATACCATTTGATTGATAATTATTGAACTTAAATAAAAGTAAAAAAAGTAGAAAAATTAATTTGAAAATATTTTATTATTAGAAAATATTACAGAACACACAGATGAATATTTGAGCCTGAGTAAAACCTTTAAGGCCAACATAGAAAATAACATATAAAAAAAAATTACAAATTCTTGGAAGGTTGTGTAGGAGCCATTTCTTCGAATTACTTCAAATATTCTTGTTTTCATGGATGAAACGAGTTTTTGACAAAGGGTGGGGTCGGTTTTATACCATTCATCTTCAATAGTAGATTTCAGCTCTGTTGTTGATGTAAAATGTTTCCCATTTGCATAAACTCTTCTTGCTAAGTCACCCCAAAGGTTCTCGATTGGGTTGAGGTCAGGTGATCTAGCTGGCCATTTCACAGTTTCAACATTGTTGACTTGGAACCAATTTTTTGTGAGGATCTATGCATTGTCTTGCTCTTGCTGATATTTTTCATTTTCTCCAGCAAGACATTCAACATTTAACAAAAGATGATTTGTTAGGACATTTTGGTATCCTTGTGAATTCATTCTACCTGAAACGAATGCAATTGAGTCCACACCATTGTAAGCAAAACAGCCCATGACAGACCCTCCACCTAATTGGCGCTTGGAGAACACTTCTTTTTCATTTCTTATATCATGCCAGTAGAAATTCCAGCCATCCAAATTCCATTTTTTTTCGTCAGAAAAAATAATTTCTATCCATTGGTTGTCCCAGGTCATGACTTTCTGGCCAAAGTTCAAACGCTCTATTTTGTGTCTCTGCAGTAACTGAGGCTTAGTCAATTTTGCTGTATAAGTGAACCTTCCAGACCTTCTAATTGTGTTACAAATCGTTTTTTGACAAACTTTTAAACCTGTCGTCGGAATCAGTTTCCTGGTTGAGTACTTTCCAGTAGATACAAGTTGACAAACTCTTCTTTCATCACGAGAGGACAAAGCTTTAGGTCTTCCCCCAGTATTCTTTTAACCATAATTGTCTTTTAAAAAATTGTTGACTGCAGTCTTTGATCTTCCTATCTTTATCGCAATAGCACGACTCCTCATTCCTGTTGAAGACAAAGCTCCGATCTCTCCTCTTTCAAGATCAGTTAACTTCTTACCCTTCGCCATCTTCACAAAGATCACCAATACTTCGAAGAAACGTATGACAAATATGGAAATTGCAGCGTTATCACAAGCTAGTAGTTGCAATGGTAATTACACGGTTATATTATATTTATTTTTAAAAAATGACTGGTGGCCTTAAAGTTTTTACTCAAGCAGAAATACTAACTTTGTAAATAACCACATGTTTCTCACAATTATTTATTTACAGATTATGTTTATAGCATTTATTTCTTATCAGTGATCTTTAATAATTAATATTATTTGAATCCCTTTTATTTCATTTTACATTTTCTCAAAAATTTTTACTGGCCTTAAAGTTTTTACTCAGAGTTTATATGAGAGTCTTTGTATACATTAGAGAGCAGCCAATAAGCTTTATCAAAATCATCATTACTACTGAAATGCAAAGAATTAAGTAAAGCATTTTCATAACAGCAATAAGAATATATATATATACACAGTCCAGTCACATTAATGTGACCATCTGTCAAAAGCCAGAATAACCACCTTTCGCAGAGCGGACTGCTGCGAGACGTGCAGGAAGAGAGTCACATAGGTCCCTGAAGGTGTTCTCTGGGATGTTGAGCCATGCCGACTCTAATGCCGTGGCCAGCTGCGCTAGACTACGCGGTTGAGGATCCATGGCGCGAACAACTCGATCGAGATGGTCCCACAGATGCTCGATTGGGTTTAAGTCAGGTGAGTTTGCTGGCCAGGGGAGGACGGTAAACTCATCCTGGTGCTCTTCGAACCACGCACGTACACTGGCAGCTGTATGGCACCTCGCATTGTCCTGCTGGAAGATGCCATCATCCTGAGGAAAAACAATGCGCATGTAGGGGTGAACATGGTCCGCAAGGACAGATGCGTACTTGTATTGATCCATTGTGCCTTCCACAATGATCAGTGAACCTAGAGAATGCCAGGAAAACATTCCCCAGACCATAATGCTCCCGCCTCCAGCTTGGACCGTTCCGGCAATGGTTGCAGGGTGGTTCCTTTCAGAGGTTTCACGCCTTATACGCCAACGTCCATCTGTCCGATGGAGCATAAAACGCGATTCATCCGAAAACGCAACCTGTCGCCACTCAGTGGACGTCCAGCTGCTGTACTGGCGTGCAAATTCTAGCCTTCGCCGTCGATGAACAGCAGTCAGCATAGGTGCACGAACCAGGCGTCTGCTTCGGAGGCCCAGACGCAGCAATGTTCGCTGAATAGTACTTTGGGAGACACTTTTGGTAGCCCCTTGGTTCATTTTGGTGGTCAGTTGCTCAACGGTAGCCCGTCTATCTGCCCGAACGCATCTCCGCAACCGTCGTTCGCCTCTGTCATCTATGGCCCGTGGTGCACCACATTTGCCACGTCGCTGATTTTGGACAGTCCCATTTTGCCATGCACGGTACACTTTTACCACGGCGGCACGCGAACAGTTCACAAACTCAGCCGTTTCGGAAATGCTTCCACCCTTGGCCCGAAAGCCAATGATCATGCCCTTTTGGAAGTCGGATAAATCGCTTCGTTTCTGCATTACGCCAACGATTGAAATGTTTTCCGAAGCCCTCACACACCCTTTATATACGCTCAACTGCACTGTGCTGCCACCTGCCTTCTGTGATTGGTTATTTAACTCTGACATGGAAAATGCGTGGTGGTCACATTAATATGACTGGACTGTGTATATATATATATATATAAATGTATATATGACTGTGTGCATATATGTAAGTAAAGTTAATAATAAGAGAAAAGGTGTATAAAATCATATTTATTGTCTCATGGTAGGCATGTTAAAAGAAACCTTTACCTGGCAACAAAAGAGGCAAAAAGCTTTTATTCAAAAATGGTTGGAGAAGGATAAATGGGAAAAAAGATTTTGGTATGCTTTTTGTCATCATTAAGGAGCAATCAGTATGCGATATCAAAATCAATGCGAATGAAGTGCAAAGAACTGAATTATGCGTTTCATTTCAGCAGTAGGAATAGGCCGCTTGTGTGTTACGTCATCATTTAGATCACACCTGAGTAATTTACTAATAAAAAATAACCATTATTCTCTTTTATCAGATATAATATAGTCATGTAATACATATTTTTAATATATCAAGATCATTATTATAGTGAATAATTCAGAACACTTTAGCAAATCTCAAGTATCTCTGGAAAATTCAACCACAATTTTTCTGCTGTAATGTTATTCGAATCTGATAAGTAGTCATGTATTGCCAGACCAAGTATTGAAAGAAGTCAAACCTCTTTTGCTACGTTCGTTTTTGAAAAATGCATTTATACTTAAACTCTTTAGTATCATTGATCTTATAGTGATCTTTTTTGCATTTTGCAAAGAAACCAAAGATACATTTTCAAAACTCCTTCGACTTTATTTGATATATGTGAATGCTAATGCTATGATATGTGTTGATGTCATACAAAATGTTAGGTATTTGTTGCTTCAAATGGCCCGATACTTGCAATTTAATGTATATTTCAGTAATCTCTATCATTAAATAATGAAGAATCTGTACACACGTGTGTACGCATCTTTGTACGTTTCTCGCATTGTGGAAAAACGACGACAGCAAGCAAATTTTGAACGCAAGTTGTCCTCCATCCGAATAGGTGCATCTCGAAGCTTGAGTTTTGAATTTCGAATCTGATTTTTAATTTATTTCATATTTTGTACGAATTTAATGAAATTTTTATTAACAAATTCAGCGGTTTAAAAGTGAAAAGCGGCAAACTGTTCGGGAGGGGGGAAAAGCAATCTTACTGCACTGTGCCAAACTGTTGCCATTCCACAAAGTCTAACACATTTATCTCTTGATTTTAATCAACAAACTCGGCTATTTGAAAGAAGTGTGTTCCTACTGCCTGAAATAAAACTTCTATCTTCCACTCGGCAGGCCTTTAGTAAAGCGTAAGATGTTTATCTTTCATACTTAATCTCTCTCTTACTGAAAAACAAACCAAGCCATTTAAACACAGTATTTGCAATTATGAAGAATATTTTTTTCTCATTGATTTAAATAAAAATGCGTTTAAATCATGATATGTCTAGTTAGAAATATTAAATATGTTTTTGAAATTACACTAGCTTTGCTCCTTAAAATCATTATATATTTTTTCTTTTTCCCGTTAACTATTTTAGACAGCTGGTCAGGCAAGTGATTAATGGTCAGTATAGATTAGCTGTCTCATCACCAAGAACGGTTATTCAAATTTTTTCGCATTCATGGGAGTTTCACAGACCAGAGGAGAGGAAATTAATGTATTAATCAATGTAATATTGTTATATCATGGGACTTGAGTAGTAGAATAAGAAAAATATAAAATCATATAGATAAAATAAAAAGAATGTAAATGACCTGAGACTCTAAATTTAATATAATAATGTTTAATTACTTGTGTTTTAATATTTAATAACTTATTGGGAAAATAAGGAATGAAAGCTGACAGGCACTTTCAGTTTTGTCTCTGTGTTACGTCTTATACATCCGCATCTTTAAGATTTATTAAACAATTAATACTGAAAATATATTTTGAATATATAAAACTGTAACACGCAACCTCATGTTCAGCATTATACTTCAGTGTATCATTAATCGCTCAAAAAATCTGTTCGTAGAAGCTAAATAGTACTGAAGAAGAACCACGACAAACCGAAAGTTATACACACATAAAAGATCAGGTCAAGACGTTCAAGAATTACTACCGTAGAATTCTAGCCATATTTTGAGACGTATGCATAAGAATTCACATATTTTATGAAACTGAATATGCGATGTAGGATTCTGTGCCCATATCGACTACACCGCCTAGCTTATACACATACTAACTGCCAGAAAAAAATATGTTTGGATGATAGATTTATTCCCTTGAGGGAGATGCATTTGTGTACTAGATTATCTTCTTAAAAGAATACTAAGTTGATAGATTAGCTCTTAATGAAGTTTGAGGCTCTGCAATTATGCCGTTTTATTATTAACTACTGTAAACGAGTTTTAGAAGTCTTCCGAAGTTGCTTCTTTGACAGCTGTTTGAATAGTTGTTCTAATTGGTAGTATAACAGCAAGTACGCTAGAATGATACAAATGTTGTTGTTACTAACCTTACATGCCTGACAATGGTCAGCACTAGCCCACGATATTCACCGTGGCAAGGATTCAAATGCGTCTGTCGTTAACATAAGCCTTGAGTGCCAAATAGGTTACAGTCTGGCTTTAGCTCAGTTCCGCACTTCCAATTTTGAGGAAGGCGAGTCCGAGGGTCTCACAAGACTCTTCCTTTATCACCAACCTCTCAAGAGAATTTTCTGCTAGATGCATATTTAGAGTGCTCCCCATGCCGCACAGACGCTATACATTATCAAACATAAATGCCTTTTCCGGGATTTGAAACCGGGCCCTTCGGTATTTCAGTCAGAGTCACTAACCACTATCCTGGTTGGTAGGCAGAAGGCTATTGATAACATTACTATATAATTTTATGAAATTATTGCTGTAATTTGCATTTTCTGAATGAGGAATGAGTACATCATAACATGAAATTCATATCAAAATGACACAAAATTCTCAATGTTTATAAATCTAGAAAACTTACTCAAAGTGATTGATCATCATTTTTTCATTTCATGTTTCGTTATCATTACTGAAAAAGAATTTATTACTTTTAATACGATAGACATTTTTAGACGTGGCTTATATTTAATTCTTTTGTAAAAGCAAATGTTGTTCATCCATACAGTATAATATAAACATTATTTTTTATTCTTCTGAATATTAAATAAAGGTACATTATACACCGTGTGGGGTTTAACTCTTTAATCCTTAGTTCTAACTCCTAACCCCACGAACACTTAACAAGCGAATAATCGCTTAAGTGTGTGAACAGAATACGTGAGACTTAATGAGGATTTAAAACCCTTTATTACTCAGTATATTTACAATCAGTTCCGACTTGGAACATTACATAAAACCGCCACTCGGGCTTGAGCTTAAAACTAATATTAAATTAATATTTGCGCTAGCTACGCGCAAGAAATCAACCCCCAATATGACTGCGGTTAGTAGATGTTTGACGACGCGAAAGTTTATTTTCAATACTTCGTTTTTTATTTGGACAGGCGACCCCACTTTTCCCAGGCAAATGCACTGTTTCCCTTGTGCCGCAATCACACATTCCCCCGCTGTCTGGAACAGTCTACACTGGTATGCAAAAATTAAGGACGAGACGGTTTTTTCAATATAACTTTGTACAAAAGCTTTCCAAATCAACACATTTAATACCGTAAGATCCCCAATACGTAAGGACATGAGTAATGTAAGCAACACTTACTAAAAGAGAAATCAGAGGGATAAAAAGAAGCTTTATTGAAAAAGTAGCATGGAGCGCAATGCGACTGATAGCCGAAACATCCCTGTGATGGGTGTCCAGCAAGAAACATCCGATATTCAATAGGGGATATGATCTCCCCTGACTGCTAGGCAGGTTTCACATCATTTGTGCATGCTGGATATGTGGTTGTTAATGAGCTGTTGAGACACTGCTGCTCGTTCCTCTTGTAGCACCAATCGCAATTTCGGAATCGTTACTGGCGATAAGTTACGTGCTGCCACGGGTCTCCCTAGTAAGTTCCGTACATGCTTGACGGGATTTAGATCCACAGACCTTGCCGACCAATCCATATGTTCAATATCTTCACTATCCAACAGCTCTTCGACAGTAACTGTGCGATGGGGTGGAGCGTTGTCGTCCATGAAGAGGAACTGAGGACCCATAGCCCTTGTGAAAAGATGCATGTAAGGACGAAGAACCTCGTTACAATAGCAGTCCCAGCTGACGAATCTCCTTGGGAGATATGAAGGTCGGTCCGGCTACCAAGCATTATGTCTGCTTGAACGAGAACTCCGAGACCTCCAAAACAGTCCCTTTTGATGATGTTGAAGGGGTTATTGCGTGTTCCCTGCTCTATCCAGATGTGTATGTGTCTAGAATCGCAACTCAGACTAAATCTGCTCTCATCTGTAAAGAGTACTCGTCCCCATTCATTGTCTCTCCAATTCTGGTGTTCCCGGCACCACAGAGAACGCCTTCTCCGATGGGCAGGCGTTAAAGGTACACACCGTACAGGGCGTCGTGCAAACAAATCACCACCGTGCAGTCTTCTGGCCACGGTAAAACGCGATATCGGTCGTCCAGTCGCCTGTGTCGTGTGTCTAGCGATTTCTCCCGCTGTCTGCCGCCTGTTTCTTCTGGCCTATAAGGCAATATACCGGTCATCTGCGGGTGTGGTTCCTCGTGGACGACCACTACTAAACCCCCGGATAGCTGTTCCTGTAGTTTGAAATTGTCTCCAAAGTCGTGAAACGATGCTGTGAGCAATTCCGAACTCTGCAGCCACACTTGTCACACTGCGAACTTCCTCCAACTTCCCAATGATTCGACCGCGGGTAAAAGCATCTAGATGTCGTCTAACAGATTGATTATTCGCCATTTCTCGCTGAGGCAGCAACTCGGTGTGATTTTAACTGCTATACGGCGTGCAATCTCTTTGCCAGAAATACTGATCTTACACCGACAACATGCTTTATACTACTCAGACACTCCCCCATTACGTCTACCTGGATATCTGCGCATGTGCTACCGTGCATCACCTTACTTAATCTCCTGATTGGTTGTCCGCTCTGCCTTTTCGTTCAGCTGATATGCTAATTTTTCGACTTCGTCCTTAATTTTTGCTCACCAGTGTATATCGACGAAAACGTTTTTTAAAAAAATCCTGTGACAGAAAGCTGTATTGAGCCCCTATATCTAGTAAGGCTGTCGTCGTGATGTCGTTTGGTAGTATTTGGATTTTGGGCAAGGCCAAATTTTGTACGATTACCGTATTCAGTTTGATTTCTGAGAGATTTACCTTCTCACACGGGGACGTCATCCTCTTCCTAGTCACCGTGATTAGTTTAAATCCTTTCTTTCGTCTCCTTTTTCCAATTGCTTTTTATTTCGCCATGCTTTGTTCAAGGCGGTCGTTGGGATGTCGTTTAGTAATATTTGTACTTCGGGCAAGGCCAAATTTTGTACGACCACCATATTCAGCTTCCTTACCTTTCCCTCTTGTCGGTAGGAATTCTGCTGAACTTGAGGTTTCCTTTAATTGTGAAACCTTGAATACTGCACAGAATTCTTCGCCCACGCGTTTTCCGCCGTTCGCCTACTCTGAAATTTAACACCTAGTTCAAATAGATTTTGCAGCGTTTGCGGGTTTCTCACTTTCAGAAAGTTCTCTATTGACGGAAGCAACTTCGGCAAAATTATTTCGATGATTTCATTGTCGGGACTTTTCCAATACAATAATTTGACAATATTAATTTTTCCTTAAGATAAAATCCGTTAAGTCGTCCCCATTACTTTGGTATTTACTATATAACTCTTATTCGAGTTTCGCTCGGTCTTTAATGACGGGAAATGCTTTCAATAGCGAATTTTTAAAATTCTCCCAAGTATAAGTTTCGGATTCTGGATCCCCCAACAAGTTTTTGCCAATATTCTTGTACCAGCTGAGGGCTTGACCTTTTAAATTCTTCTTCGCAATGATTATTCTCTGTGGCTGGTTCACAGGATATAACGTGAAATGTAGATCTAGCTGTTCCAGAAAGGTCATTACGGATTCTTTATCGTCGAATGTTGCTGTTGGGTTCATTGCCGCTCTCATACTTTCTACTATGAATCCAAATCCCTCCATCGGATTGGGTTGTGCTTGAGGGAACTGAAAGGTTGGAGGGGTTAAAGAGAATTCTTCCGTACCCAACAGCATAGTTCGTTAAGAACAATTTCGGGCGCCAATTGTGGGGTTTAACTCTTTAAGCCTTAGTTCTAACTCCTAACCCCACAAACACTTAACAAGCGAATAATCGCTTAAGTGTGTGAACAGAATACGTAAGACTTGAGAAGGATTTGAAACCCTTTATTACTCAATATATTTACAATCAGTTCCGGCTTGGAACTTTACAATAAAGCCGCCACTCGGGCTTGAACTTAAATACTAATAATTTGAACTAAAATTAACTTAACTAAAGCTCTTAAATAATATAGCCGAAGCTATCAGAATCTAACTAGTTGGCCCCTAAGTATTCATTAAATCGGCGAAGCCTAGCAAGGGCCTAAGATATAGCCGAGCTTAATAACAGCTAAGGGAGATGCAGCCAGAAGGCAAACGCGCGCTAGTCAGGAAATCAGACTCTCTCTCTCGAAATCGGTTATGTCACGAATTAATAGTACTTATTCTCATTTGCATTAAGATACGAAACTTAAAATAACTGTTAGAAAACGTATAATAAACCTTACAACCGGTAAGGAAAATTTAAGGGCGAGTGTTTTTTTAATGCAGCGTCATGCAGAAATGTTCCAGATTGACCAAAATAACATCATAAGATCCCCAAGATGTGAAAATATGGGACAAGTGAAGAAATCCATCCAAATAAAGATTCAAATGGATAATGAGATATTTCATCGAAAAGGTAGCTTCGAGCACGACTGAAGAGAAGGCAGAAATGTCCATATGACAACGTCTGTGCACGATGAGAACAAAGTTGTAAAGAATCGTTGAGATATCGCGGCCGATTTCTCTTGCTGAGCCAATTTCAGCTGCAGAATCTTATTGGCGGCTAATCACATACTGCCAATTGTTTCTAGAGAAGTTCCCACATGTATGTTATGGAATTTAGGTCCGAGAACCTTGCAGGCCAATCCATGTGTTGCATATCTTCATTCTCCAAGAGCTCTGCGAAATTTACTGTATAATGAGATGCAGCGTTGTCGTTCATGTAGAGAAAGTCCGGACCTACAGCATTTCGAAACAGACGCGCGTGAGGCAAAAGAACTTCGGTACAATAGCGGACACCAGTGACTGGACATCCTTAGGCCGTCAGTACGGCTACCAAACATGATAATACCTCAAACAAGAACCCCCATCTCCAAAATGGTCTCTTTTCAATAATGTTTGAGGAAGATTGCTTTTTAACGGAGAAAATAGTGTCTCCAATGAGCTGATGTTAATGGCACACACGGTAATGATCATCGTCCTTGTGGACGACGTTTATACAACCTTCTAAAACAATAAAACAAATTCGGCCACAGTAAAACACGATATTTGATGTCATTAGTCTGCTGCATGTGCCTTGCGATTTCTCCCACTATCTGCCGTCTGAGTCTTCTCACCTGTAAGATAATATACCGGTCATCGGCCGCCTCTGTTGCTCGCGGATGACTCTGCTGAATGCTTGCATAGCTATTCCTGGCGTTTGATGCTTTCCGAGGCCGTGAAACTTTGCTGTGAGTGATCCCAAACTTCTCCGCCGCACCTGTCACACTTCAGTCTTTTTCCAGCTTCTCAGTGACGTAACCTCGAGTAAAGTCATCCGGATGACATCTTCTTGATTGCCTGTTGGTGATATCACACGGTAATAACAACTCGTCTTCGTTTAAATCACTTTACTTTGTTTCACCGACAGAGCAGCTGGTCTACTTGGAGATGGTGCTTATCAGCCCTATAGTGATTCTAATTTTGTTCGCTGATACACTACTATCTTGAAAAAATATGGATATTATTCATTTTTCAAGTTTATGGCATTTTTTACTGCCTTAAACTTAACCAGAATGCCATCTAGTTATTTAGTCGATTGGAGATTCCAAGAGGTATTTCAGTGCATTTCTCGATACATCTGAGAGTGTATGTTTTGCAGAAGATGTTATTTACCCACACATGTTTGTTTCCTGTTGATGGAATGTGGAGATGATAAGCACCTGTTTTTGGAAAGTCAAAAATATAATGATCAGGGCCTCCATTGCCTCCACATATGCACTCCGCACTGTTCCAAAGGCCGAAGCGAAATAAATAGCGCATATATGGGTCATGTCCCATCAGGAATTGTGTCAGCTCAGAGCTACCACTGCGTAATTTATCTATGACCTTGGAAAGGTAATTATGTACTCTTCTGTGAGTGTCGTGATTGTCCCAGGAACATTGCCACTGCTCCATCAAAAGAGCTCTAGTGGTCATTTTCATGTATGACTTCGACCATGATATGTACAGTATCCGTGTATATTCGTCCTTGGCTGCCAATCGGGCAATTTCGTCTCTTTTTCATTGCCGTGTGCTCCAATGTGTGCAAAAATTGAAATCACTGTTCTTTGTAATACTTTCACGGAATTACTGAGGGTACAACGCTCGTGGCACTCCTCCCTCTAGGCCATATGTCATACGGGCACATGCCGTACTGTAGCGATCCCAAATCTCTCTCCTGATTGGTCTTTCAGTCCGTTCTGTTGCCTTTATGCTAATTTCTCTGCCTCCATAATTTTTGCAGACAATTGTATTATAAGCTACACTGGAATCTAAACTTCAAAAATGTTTCTAAAAATAATTTAATTCGTTTTAGTTCTGAAGAAGAATGGGAGAAAAATCTCGAGGTAAAACTACAAAACTGTGTAGCTTCAAGGCAAGAAGCCACTGACTGCTGTTTCCGGAGTGCTGCAGCAATCAGAAAGAATCTGAGCGACACAGCAGATGCCTGGTTTAAAACAAGTAAAGCTCTTCAGGAAAGTATACAAGAGGATGAACGAACTGTTTACAACATCCAATGTCACCTGAAACGAGTTAGTACTTAGTTTAAAATTTTAGTCATAGATTCTGAAATCTTATTTTACTTCATTATAATTTGATTTTCTTTCTCAAAGAACTGTTAAATTATCAATTTGATATGCTGGCTGTTACAAGAAATGAGCATGACCAAATAGGTTTTTAACAATATGTAATAGATTCATGGTTCCAGTTTGAAAAGTCTATTAAATAAGAAACACTTTTAGAGTGTGGCAGGTTTTGGTCACGTAGCACTTTCTACTATAAATGTAAAAAATTTAAATTTTTCCGTGGGTGACTGAATATTTCAATTAAGAAGTTGTTTCATAATTAAGATGCAATAACACGCCGAATAAATATTAATTTAGAACTCAAATAACAAAAATCAGCGTTATAATTTTAAATTTTCACAGGACTAGTTTCGATGGTTTTACCGAACCACCATCCTCAGCTGCAAAAACGCAAATGGACGAGATAAGATATAATGATTAGATAAGATAAGAAATCCTGGACAGGAGACAACTTATTGGCGCGATCTGTTGATGAAACCAGAACTAAAACATAATTTCTTTAAAGGCTGAAGGCAAAGATGGATTGGAATTAGGGTCGTTAACTAGAACAAAAAGATTTTTTTGAATGTGAAATGCCTTTAGAAAATCCAGTTCACCAATTTAAGATGTTTTTTGAATAACTCTGGCAGCAGAAAAATTGAAAGTGTGATTTTCGGACTAACAATGTTGGGCAACAGAAGACTTCTGTGTTTCCTTTTTTCTAACATATGCCTCATGTTCCCTAACGCGAAATTTTAAGGCTCTCTTAGTTTGGCCAATGTAAATTAAAGCACACTGGCAAGGAATCCTGTAAATACCACAGGAATTCATATCCGGAATAGGATCTTTGAGTACGGAACTCGAAATTTTATTGATGGGAGAATGAACGGCCCAAAAGTTAAATCACTGATTTAAACGATCACTGATTTAAAATGTCACATTACGATTTTGTATATATCAGGACGAACTTAATCCCACCGAAAGCAATACAAGTAATTCTGTTGTCATTCCCTTCTTTCCATCAATTAGCTATAAAGTTGCATGTATTTTACAGAAATTTAACTTTCGGGTCGTTTATTCTCCCATCAATAAAATTCCGAGTTCCATACTCAAGGACCCCATTCCGGATATGAATTCCTTGAGTATTTACAGGATTCCTTGCCAGTGTGGTTTAATTTACATTGGCCAAATTAAGAGAGCCTTAAAATTTTGCGTTAAAGAATATGAGGTATATGTTAGAAAAAAGGAAACACAGAAGTCTTTTGTTGCCCATCATTGTTGGTCCGAAAATCACACTTTCAATTTTTCTGCTCCCAAAATTATTCAAAAAACATCTTCCATTGAGGAACTGGATTTTCTAGAGGCATTTCACATTAAAAAAATCTTTACGTTCTAGTTAACGACCCATCTTCCAACCCACCTTCCAACCAACGTTCCAACCCATATTTGCCTTCAGCCTTCAAAGAAATTATGTTTTACTTCTGGTTTCATCAACAGATGGCGTCAGTAGCTTGTCTCCTGTCCAGGATTTCTTATCTTATCTTATCTAATAATTAAATCTTATCTCGTTCATTTGCGCTTTTGCAGCTGAGGATGGTGGTTCGGTAAAACCATAGAAACTAGTCCAGTGAAAATTTTAAAATATAACGCTGATTTTTGTTGTTTGACTTCTAAATTAATAAGTTGTTTCATACTCTTCTAAAGATTTTTAAGAGGGATTCTTTTAAGAGATCCATTATATGCAAACTTATTTTGAACAAACTACTGTTAAAATGCTATGATTTAAACTATTTTCACTGGAATACAAAGAACAGAGTTTAAGTGTCATACAAAATTTAATTTCTGTAAGCGCAAAATTTCATATTTTAACATTTCTGCGAATGGTAATTTGCAACCAATGTAACTAAAATTGTACTGTCGAGCTTAATACATACCTCTTAGAAATAGCCAATCGATATAGCTCACTTTAATACTAGTTGTGCGTTGTCCCAAAAACTGTAATAGCGATATGTGTTATTAAATTTACTCGCCCTACGATAATTTTATTCCCTTTCTTAAATCGACTATGGAAAACATTTTTCTGTTGATTCCCTTCCTAAAAGACATTATAAAATTTTAAATTGTATATATATCAAAGAACTGGCAACGAGTCCTTTTTCAACGATCCCTGATTTAAAATGTCACTTTACCATTTCGTATATATCAGGACGTACTTAATTCCACCGAAAGGAATACAAGTATGAGTTTTTTGTTGCTTTTGCTATGAGAAACATAATTATCACGTAGTTTATTATAGCAACATAATTATCACGTAGTTTATTATAGCAACATAATTATCACAAATAGAAAGTTCTAAACGAAGACCTCCCTTCTTTCAATAGATAATCTTCGCTTGCTTCGTCTTATAGAATTAACTAACTTGCATGGGCCTTAACTACCTTAAAGAGGTCTTTGAGGCATATATAACTATTATTTACACTTTTACAGGTATTTTGGGCCCAGTGGCTTAAGTAGATTTCATGGTCCTCCTATGAAAAACAAATTTATGGGCTCCACTCCCCTGATATACAGCTTCCCAAGAAAGACGGAGGGGATCAATGGCTTTTCTCTAACGATGACTTAGGTCGGTGCTGATTAAGCACGTACTCACAAGGTATCAAGATTGAAAGGCATAATAGAATATTTTTACGATAAAAATTACGAAGTGTTCCTCCCTTTCTTTATATGTTTCTTTATTTTTAGTTCATCAATGAGTGAAAAATTGAAGCCTTATTCCTGGCATCAGCTGATTTTTTAATGCATCTTCGCTGATTTGAGAGATCAGATTTTTACATGGCATTTTTTTCATAGAGAAGTCAAATTAATAAATTTATTCAGAAAAGAAGCATAACCTGTAAAATACAGTAAAAAGGAAATATAAAATAGAAACATGCAAAATATAAAATTGAAGAAAAAAGCCTAATAGATTTCATTTTGAATTTTATGTAAAATTTTCACTAAATAGACTAACAGACAGACAGCATAATATGTAAACATACAAAAAGAAATGATGATAATTTTACACCATAATTTATTTTCAAAATATTAATTATTCAAAAATTTCCAAATAAGTAAATAAATCATTAATTTAAAATAAATAAGCCGTTCTTGAAAGAAAAAATTATATTTTCCAGCCTTAAAATAAACATTTATATCAGAAATTTCATTAACAAATTTGTTCCAATATATATATACTATATGTACGTATTCTCTTCTCTGTTCATTTGATTCCCCTATGGCACTAATTTTAGTCTTTCCGTCAGCTCTAATTTGTTTGGTAATATTATGACTGACTAATGCTCTAAGGCAGCGGATCTCAACCCTTGAACTAACGTGTACCATCTAAACAAAAATTTAAAAACTTTAGTAAACCACTACACTTTACAGTAATTATTTTTTAATAGAAATATTTAA
>KK119792.1:295741-318850 GCA_000611955.2 Stegodyphus mimosarum
GGAATGCCAGTTTTTTTCCTTATAAAGTCCAATCCGAGTATGCAACAATCTGTAATATCCGCCACATATGCTGTGTGATACTAGGTGGCCCTTCTAAAGGTAATGTTCACGTTTAACTTTCCATTTATATCAATTTTCTCGCCGGACGCAGTCTCGAGGGTAACACAGGATGGCGTCCAAACAGTTTTTCCTTAAATTTGTGAGCTAAATCCTTCCGAATTATGGTAATATTAGCTCTTGTAGCAATGATCATACTGCAAGGAACTCCGTCGATATGCCCATTAATGGATAGTCCGTTACTGTTGCCACTCGCTGCAGAAATCTTGAGAGCTTTAAAACAGGATTTTT
Organism: Stegodyphus mimosarum; assembly: GCA_000611955.2. NCBI lineage: Eukaryota > Metazoa > Arthropoda > Arachnida > Araneae > Eresidae > Stegodyphus > Stegodyphus mimosarum. The sequence goes on from KK119792.1 coordinate 296,090, forward strand.
CACTATCGTTCAATCTCACCTCCGCGTTATGATCATTAAATTGCTTCCTGAGTCGTTGATGGGAAATGATCTTATTTTCCGCACCACGGGGTGTTCTGAAGTTCGTTCGTAAGTGGCCTTCAGCTGCGCAGTTCCAGCACTTCCGTTTCTTGTCACACGTTTTCCATCTCATGGCATATAATTGTCTGTTTATATCGTCCGTCTTATTTTCCGAGCTCTTTAATATTCGGCAGTTCCTTCGCATGTGCCCTAACGTACCGCAATTCCAGAACTTTACTGTCGGTTTCTTATTACCAATATTCCGCTGCAAAGCATTCACTTGTCTTGTTAAATCATCTAAACGAGCCATCAACTGATCCACTGGCTCGTGGACTCGCACAGCTCTGACGGGGTGGGGACCTCTACGAGTTGCTTGCTGAGCTACCTCGAATTTCATGGCGTACACTAGAGCGCTTTTTAGTCCAAAGAGATTTAGTCCCGAAGGACTATTACTTTTTAGTCCAAAGGGATTTAGTCCCGAAGGACTATTACTTTCGTTTTGCGATTTTGCGTTGATTCACTCTGAATGCCCGATTCACTTTTCAAATTGTTGCCACTAAATGTTATCGCTCTGCATTAAAGTTTAAAAAATGAAAAATCTGCATAAATGTATGCATGTTATTATTATTTTTTTTTGACGTAGCTTTCTCTTCAAAAATCGTCTGCGTGCGTTGCACGGGAAAATAAAAAGGAATTTTAATTACAGTTCTAAATAAATAGCCAAATAAATGTGAAATTCGTAACAATATTCTCTAAAACTTTAACGAATTTTTCATTAACAAACTCAAAGATTTCAAAGCCAGCAATACCAACGTTGTACAGAAAAACATTTTTATTTCCAGCGCGTGAGAGCGTGTACCGAAATTTCTAAAGATATGCTCAATTTAAAATTATTTTGCGATATTGCTGTTGAACTGAATTTTATGGTTTAAGTGCGAAAAACATGGTATTTAACAAATAAAGGTAACACACAGAATGTTAAATAAACGTCCCTTTGGACGTAATTTAAAATCTGAAACATTTCAGATTTTTATGTCCTTTACATCAGCCATTCGCTGATGTTTCAGGATCCCGGATGCCGTCGATGAAGTATTGCAGGGGCAGGATTTCCATTGTTTCTGTCGGGCACTCCGAAAAATCGAGGTGGGACAGCCTTTCAATATCCGTGGCAAGCTCCTGGAGTGTTTCCGTAGGCTTCTGTTGACGGGATGTTAACTGAAGACTGCTATAATCTTTTAAACACTTCTCCCAGAAACGCAGCTCCAATGCGCCGGATAGAATTTCAAAATCTAGCCTTTTGTTTTCGGGAAGAGTCTGAAGGATATCCACTGCGTCCACCCTCAGAGAAGCGGCAAGTTGACAGGCCTTAGCTTGGGAATCCCATCCATTAGCTTCCGCGACTATAGAAAATTGTGTCTTATACACTTGCCAGTATATCTTCCCATCATATGTCGATAGCTTCAGAGAGGGATGCGCAGGCATGCCTAGAAATTTAAAAGTATCCGAATTGCTACCTGCCGTCGCTACGAATTTCTTCAGAGTATCAACTTCTTTCGCAACTGCAGAAACCTTGTCATCAATTTGTTGTTCGATTTCGTGTTGAACGGCAGAAACTCTTTCTTCAATTTCTCCAATTCTGTTTTCAACCGTGCCAATTCTGTTTTCTATATCTTCAAATTTGTTTTCTATTATGTAGATGATCTCTTCTTTAACAGCTTTCATTTCATCTTTAACAGATTCTTGACCAGCTTTCATCTCCTCTTTAACTGATTCTTGACCAGCTTTCATCACCTCTTTAACGGAGTTGACGGCCTCTTCCATCTTTTCTTGGAATGCAGCAAAAGCAGTGACAAGCTGTCTCAATTGTTCTTCCATTGCTCTCGTGAATAACATTCGAATCCCACTTCTGACACCAAAAACTGTTGCGTGCATATGGGTTCGTTATGGATTGAATGCACAAGTCGTAAAACGTCAACAAAAATTTATTCTTTCCACAAGAAATAAATCAAAATGCTGAAATATTTCTTCAGAGATATTCGCACAATATCACAATATCTCAAACGTTTAGCAAAAACTCAGTACTCAGTTCAAAACAGATAAAATAATTCTATCTCACAGAGAAATCGCTTCAATCAATAACAGCATTAAGTAAACAGTTCGCTTTCTACAGCTACAAGTACAACAACAACAGCAACAACTGAGATGAGGTGTCTCAATTCGGCTTTTATACGCTTATTAATTATTAGTAGAACAAACTCGATTTTTCTAGATTTTTCTGGATGGCAATAGTAATTACGAGATATTTATTTATTAAGCATTAAATGCACGCGCTCTTTAATTTTTTTTTGACGTAGTTCTCTCTTCAAAAGTCATCTGCGTTGCACGGGGAAATAAAAAGGAATTTTAATTACAATTCTGAATAAATAGCCAAATAAATGTGAAATTCTTAACAATGTCAAATTTGTAAAGGAATTAATTTTTGACACACACCGAAATCTAACTTTTAACACAGTTTCCTATATACTCATATACTTACATACATCTGAAAGGAAGTTTTACGCTTGTTGTGAAAAAGTAGAATTAGAAGTTTAACTCCCGTACGACAAAAATTGACCGGAATATTTAATTCCTAAATTTCCAATTTTTGATGTCATTTTCAACATGCCTTAAAACAGTGGTTAATTAGAATTACTAATTATTAGTTAAGTTAATTATTCATAATTTAATCGTTAATTTAATTAATTAAGTTATTAATGAATGAATTAATTATTAATTTAATTGATTGATTAATTATTAGTTAAATTTATTTAAAATAATTCGAGAAAATTAGTTTAAATGAAGTGAAGCAAAAGAAGTGTACAATTTAATGTGGAGCCCACATGAGGTTTTTTTAATATAATTATTAAGGTATGAAGTGACAGCTTCACTTCAAAGTTGTTATCACGGAATTTTAAGATTTAGCTTTTTAAAGCTATGTTACATTTTTAACTTTAAAATATATAATATATATCAAATATGCAATACATACATGGAACTCACATATAACATGGATACGCTGATTTAAAGGCTAAGAAGACATATCTCTTATTTATAAAATATATTTTATAAATATATTTTATAAAACTTTGGATGTTTATTTTCGATTCTGAATCTCCTTCCAACGTATTGTTGAGTATCACAGAGTCCCATCAATACTTCCAGTCCAAACTGCTAATAACGTAAACACAATGCAATATAAAGAGCATCTAAAGAGAAAGCTTACTCGGAAAATCTCCGATGTCACGCTGAACTAACAACTTGCAACAATAACGAGAACAACAACTAACTAAGAACAGATGCTCTCTCTCCGGCCTTCTATAGTTTGCAACGGGCCGTCGAGATATTTCTAGTAATTTCTGCTTCTCGAAATTACTGAAAAGCAATACGAGTGTGCATTATGGTTACAGTTAATACAGTGATCAACTACATTTATTCATTTACAGTACTTATTACGGTGATAAAGGGACAGAACCAAAATGAGTCTGGCGACTTGATAAGGAGGTAGCTGTCATAACGACGTCGTGCGGCCTGTTTTGGACTGTAAGGACCATACCAAGGTGACTGTAGCTTAGCAGAGAGTTCTCTCGGTCGAATCAACTTTCCTTCAATCGATGTCCTATAGCTCGGGTCTTCATATTTTCCGTCGTCAAATTGACTCTATCTCGTGCAAAACTGTGCATCACTTCAAACACTACCTGGAGATCTTGAATACACTCCTCAGGCGATGAAGGCGCCTCCGGAGGGCGACCAAACAAGCGATCACAAGAGCAGACGAAGGTCACCATCGAAGAGCATCTGGGATGGGGCATAGCCAGTAGTCTCGTGGGCAGCACTGCGATAGGCCAACAAAAACAGCTGCAACTTCTTGTCCCAGTGCTGCTCAACGAAAGTTTCTAAAAGATGATTCGATTAAATATCTCTGTCATCTTGTCTGACTGCGAATGTAGTGGAGTTCTTGATGTTGGTGGAGATGATGATGGAGTTGATGGAGAATTTCTTCCTTGATCGAAATGCAACTGAAGAGACGCTCCAAACCACGAAATCCAATGCTGTATCATTACTTCTGCTACTGTGACAGCCTCTTGATCAAGAAGAGAATACGCTTCAGGTCATTTGGTGAAGTAATCGATGACAACGAGGATGTATTTGTTCCCATCAGCAGTTCGTGGCAGGAGTCCCAGAATGTCAAAGGCGATACTTTCAAAAGGCGCTCCTGCATTGTAACATTGTAGCTTCCCTCGACTGCGTTTTTCGGTCCTCTTATATCTGCACATACATCGCAAGATTGGCGCCACTTTTGCACATCATCCACTGCATTACTCCAATAAAAGCGCTCTTGAACTCTGCGCAAAGTTTTCATTATTTTAAAGTGGCCTCCTGTAGGGCTGCTATGTAGCTCTGAGAACGTCCGAGATCCGGGATCTTGGAAGTATCAGCAGCCATCGGAAAGCCTTTCCACCATCCGATTCGAAAGTGCGGTACAAGACGCCGTTCGAATATGGGACTGAGTCATAAAGAGCTTAATATTGTTCTATCCTAGGACTATAGATCGAAATGTACTGCCAGGTAGATTATCTGTTTGAAGACTCCATTAAGTCAATTACGGTTTAATATCGCTTTCTTCCAGCTGGTCTTTCCTGATTTCATCATCATTGCATGGGTCTCGATCAGCTGATGCTGAAGTTGTAATTGTCGAACGACCGGATGCAACAGCTCATGTTTCTCTTTGGTACAATATCGGCAGCTTTCTGAGCAGTGTCTTTCAGACAAGGCGTCGGCTTTTCTAGGTGAGGATTCCGTCTGATGATGAATAGTTGTGTACTTCGATGTTGAATGTAGTTTATTATTTTTCCAAGTCCAAGGAAATCCAAGAAAAAATTATATTTCCCTAGAAAATCCAATCCGGGTATGCATGGATCTGTAATACCTGTCACATATCCCGTGTGATAGTAGACGCTTCGAAATGTGATGTTTACGTTTAAATTTCCATCTATTTCAATTTGATCTCAGTCTGGAGGGTAACGTAGGATGGCATACAGGGGATTTGTTTTTAAACTCTTGAGCTAAATCTTTCCGAATGATTGTAAGATTGGCTTCTGTGTCGATGATCATATTGCAAGGAACTGTAATTGATATGCACATTAATGAATAGTCCATTACTGCTGCCACTCACTGCGGAAAACTGAAGCGCTTTAAAATGGAGCTTTTCATTATCTTTCAAACTACGCTTCGCGAGATGGCCGCTAATTTGTTTCCTGCCTCATTGCTGGCAAATAGAATTATTTTCCGTGCCCTGGGTGTTCTGCAGTTCCTTCGTACGCGGCCCTCCCCACCGCACTTTCAGCACTTCTGGCATATTTTCTTGCCACTCCTATTCCAGATCAAAGCAATGACTTGTCTGTTTAAATCGTCGGTCTTATTTTTCGTGCCCTGTGGTGTTCTGCAGTTCCTTCGTACGGGGCCTTCAGCAGCATATTTCAAACATATTAGAGTCAGTTTCTTCTCACTCCTATTCCATTTCAAAGCATTCAATTGTCTGGTTAAATTATTTAAACAAGCAGTTACTTGATCTGCTGACTCCTGAACTTGAGCAGCTCTGACTGGGTGGCAGTCTCTACGAGTTGCTTGCTGAGCTGCCTCAAATTTCATGACGTATACCAGAGCGCTTTTTAAAACCTTGACATCCGCCATTCGTAGAGCTTTCTTCCATACCTTCCGTAGAGCTATCTGGGCTTTTCATCATCTGGCAACCTCCGCCCCACGAGATGGCCACTAATTAGTTTCCCTCCTTCTTGATAGGAGGGGTTTTAACATCCGTGCCCTGTGTGCTGTAGTTTCTTCAGATGTGGCCTTCAGCACAGCAGTTCCAACACTTTAGGGTCGGTTTCTTGCCACTAATATTCCGTCTCAAAGCATTGAGTTTTCTGTTTAAATCGTCTAGACGAGCAGTGACTTGATCCACTGGCTCCTGGACTTGAGCAGCTCTGATTGGGTGGCGATCTCTACGAGTTGTTTGCTGGGCTGCCTCTAACTTCATGGCCTATGCTAGAGCGCTTTTTAAATCCTTTACATCCGCCATTCTCAGAGCTCTCCGTATTTCGGGATTCCGGACGCCATCCATAAAGTACTGTAGGGACAGGGTTTCTCTTGTTTTTGTCGGGCATTCCGGAAAGACGAGATAAGGCAGCCTTTCAACATCCGTCGGAAGGTCATGGACTGTTTCTGCGCCCTTCTGTTGACGGGATTTCAATTGAAGTTTGCTGTAGTCTTTTAAGTATTTCTCGTTAAAGCCAAGCTCCAACGCGCCGGATAGAGCTTCGAAATCTAGCCTTTGGTTTTCGGGAAGAGTCTGCATGATATCCGCTGCGTCTTGTCTCAGAGAAGCGGCGAGATGACAAGGAATGGAATCCCAACGATTCGCTTCCGCCTCTATAGAAAACTGCGTCTTATAACTTGCCAGGAGGTCTTGCCATCATATGCGGATAGCTTCAGAGAGGGAAGAGAAGGGCATGGGTAAAAATTTAAACCATCAGTACTGCTGCCTGCCTTTGCTACGAATTTCTTCAAGGTATCAACTTGTTTGGTGACCCGAGAAACCCTGCCGTCAGTTTGTTGTTCGATTGGCCGGTAGAAACTGTTCCTTCGATTTGTTGCTACATAGCAGAAACTTTGTCAATTATTTGCTCTTTGACAGAAGAAACGTTCTCTTCTATGTGTCCAAGTGTATTTTAAACAACATCTGTTCTGCCTTCCATACCCTCAAATTTATTTTACTAGGTGCTATATGTACTAATTTATGTTAATGCCAGGATACTTGATACAAGGCGCATGATAAGTTGAATGAATAAGTTATACGATACAGGATGATACGAGATAATATATGCGGATGTCAGAATACATGATACAAGGTGTTGAATAGTTTGCATGATACAGGATGATACGAGATAAATGATATAAGGTACAAAAGCTATAAATATATGCAGATACAGATAATGCTAATTCTATTTTACAGTTCAATTAGTTAACATAATCCAGATAATTGGTATAATACAGTTTCGTTAAATAATATATACATGCAATAGAACTATTAGTGTTGTACACACATTCAATATTACTCAAGATTATTCAGAGATATTAGATACTGGTGCCAGTCATTAAATTGCTATTTGTCTATTGTGGCAGTCTGTGAGTCTGGCTAAGTTTGGCATAGGTCCATATTTAGTTCTGCTAGTTTGTCTATTAGGAGCCCTATTTTTCTGACCAGGTGCCTTTGCTTTATTAAAAACTTACAGAAGGCTTGTCGATTTGTGGACAGAAAATTGAGGTGGAGACCTTCGGTAAGGGGACAGGATGTTAAGTAGTGCTCCGGAGAGCCAGTCTGTCCACAGATGCACTGACTGGTATGGCTTATGCCAAATCTATTGAAATATTCTGGAAATGGTCCGTAACCCGTTATGTACCTGACCAGTTGCGTCTTAGCAATGTTACTTGTGGTATCCTCGTAGCTGATGTGGTAATGAGTCCGTCTTCCAGTTCCGCTATTGTCCCATGTCTGCTGCCATAGCCCAACTGCCCTTAAACGCAGAGTCCTCTTCAGGAATGAGACAGGCCATGGGATGTTAATTTGTAGATCGGTCGGTCCTGTAGCTGCTTCTTTGGCGAGATGGTCTGCCAATTCATTACCGTGATGGCCGGCATGCGCTTTTATCCATTCCAATTTGGTACGGAGAGATGGATTTTTTCGCAGGTCTTCTTGGACGCCTTGTATTATGCTGGAAGGATGGTCTGCATTTCCTATTGCATACAGGGATGAGAGGCTGTCAGTCTTGATAGTAGCGTTGCGGATGTTGTGGGATTGCAAGTAGCGAATTGCTTGCGCAATCGCCACTGCTTCACCCTGAAATACGCTATTATTTTGCCGCAGCTGTCCCTTCCATTGGTCTTTCACTGTACCTTCTTGCATCACTACAAACGCACTTCCCACTTTTTCGTCAATCTTCGACCCATCCGTGTAGATGGTGTGCTGTGTGGGATGGTAGTTGAGGGGCGAGGTACTGTCCCCAACACACTGCTTTGGCCTCTGCTTTAGCTAGACGGGCGGCACTTCGTTGTCCTCACGAGTGTCAATCGGCTGGTCACTAGTCCTTGTGTCAGTGGCTTGGGGATAAGCTCTCGGGAGGTCCTGCTTTCGGGAAAGCCGACTGTGGGGCTTCAGTTTCCGTATAGGTCCGGGTAGCCCTAACACAGGAATCTGTGTTCCCTTGTTGGGCTCCGTGGTGGGCGGGGGGGGTTGGACCCGAATCTTTTTTATTCTAAATATGGCGACTCATAATATTTACATCATTCCGAAACAAACAGAAACTACCAAAGTCCTTCCAAATACTGAATCGTGCGAAACTTCTACTGTAAAAAAACTGAAAAACAGATGCTAATGCCAATAACCCTAAAAATTGTCCACGTTTCCTTGTCATTTCTAGTACTTCTGGCGAGCTGCAAAAGTTATCACCTTTTATAATTAGCAAGTACATTCAATCGTGTATTGGTGAGCCTAGGAATATAAAGCGTCTCCGTTCTGGAGACTTGCTTATAGATACGACATCGGCCACACAGTCTGCATCCTTACTTCAAGTAACCAAACTTGGGAAAGTTACCGTCAAAGTAACACCGCATAAAACTTTGAACTATCGTCGTGGTGTAATCCCGTAAATCGATCTTCTATACGTTTCCGAAGAACAGATCGAATCCGAGCTTGCGGATAAAAATGTCTGTGGTGCTAGACGGATCAAGATGCGTAAGGAAGGTCAGCTGATTAACACGAAACACGTGATCCTGACCTTCAACTCGCCTGATCTGCCTAAGAATATTAAGGCCGGATATCTAAATATTCCCGTAAGACCTTATATTCCAAATCCCATGCGTTGCTTCCAGTGCCAGCGTTTTGGTCATACCAAGAACTCGTGCCGTGGCAAAGACTGCGCGCGATGTTCACTGGTAGGCCACCAGAGCGAAAACTGCTCCGCTGCGCCACTGTGCATAAACTGCAAAGGTGAGCACACAGCATTTTCCCGATGATGCCCAAAATAGAAATTAGAAAAGGAAGTACAGGCTACCAACGTAAACAACAACATCTCTTATGCAGAAGCCAGAAGGCTAGTACAAACCAATCAGATTCGACCAAACACCTCTTTTGCCGCAGCCGTTAAATCAACTAAATCAAGTGCAGTGCAAGTATCAGTCGGGACGCAAACACTTCCAATAAAAACACAGGAGGTAAATAGTAAAAACAAAAAAGAAAAACCAACACATTAAATTCAAAACAAGGAAACAGTAGTTGAAAGCAAACCTAAAAATAAAACTCAACATAGAAATGATAAAAATAGAAGCCATAGCAATAGCTTATACGAAAGAATGATATCTGAATCAGGTGATTCAGATAGTATGGAAGTAGAAAAGGGCCTGGAAATCCCCAAACATCTGCTTCCACTTAAAACAAAACAGCAACACCGAAGAAACAAACATCAATCATAATGGCCACCCTCATCTCCTGGAACTGTCGCGGCTTTCACCGGAATTTGATCGATATTAAAAATGTTATCAATGCTCATAATCCTGTGTGCGTCGCAATACAGGAGACAAACCTGAAACCCGAAAAGCCAACTTCGAAGGATTTCTTTCGTCAGGAAAGATAATATTGCAGGTGAGCGTGCCAGCTGAGGTGTAGGTCTCCTCACCTCTCTGGACTATCCATCAAATGCACTTTCTCTGACGACGTCTCTCCAAGTTGTCGCTGTGCAAACAAATTTGAATATTTTGCTTTCAGTCGTCTCTTTGTATTTGCCTCCAAACGAGCACATTGACCAACAACATTTAAATGAGCTTGTAGAGCAGCTGCCTGAACCCTTTATCCTTATAGGAGATTTTAATGGGCACAGTCCGCTCTGGGGAAATAAAGACACCAATTCAAGAGGAAGACAAATCGAGCAGCTAATTGAAGATCACAACCTTTGTCTTCTCAATGATGGGCAGGACACATACTTCCACGAGCCTACAAGAACTTTTCACGCCCTTGATCTTGCCATCTGTTCACCATCTCTGTTGCCATTTTGTACTTTTAGTGTCGGGAATGATATTCACAACAGCGATCATTATCCCATTTTCGTATCTCTCTCACGAAGAGGAGCAAACCCCATGTCGAGATCCCCTCGTTTTATATATGAAAGGGCAGACTGGGAACTCTTTTCTTCTGTTGCAGAGCTCACAGCAAAAATGGTAGAAGATGTGCATATCGATGAGGCAGTGGAAGCAATTACGTATACTATCATTCAAGCAGCTACGCTCTCTATTCCAAAAACATCAGGAAAATTGCCTAAATATTCCAAACCATGGTGGAACCGCGATTGTCAGGGAGCAGTGAGAAAACAGAGAAAAGCTTGGGGAATTTTCCGTAGATATCCAACTGTGCGAAACCTTATAGCATTTAAAAGCGCCAAAGCAAACGCACGAAAAGTACGACGGCAGAGATAGAGGGATTCCTGGATTTCATATGTGTCATCAATAACATCCTCTACGCCAAGTAACCGAGTTTGGGAGAGAGTTCGAAAAGCATGTGGAATTCACAAAGACCACTCACTTTCCTTTTTGTAAAAAGATGGCTGAGTGATTAGCACCATAGAAGAAATCGCGAATACTATAGGTGAGGCATTTTCTGCCGTTTCTTCCAGCAGAAACTACTCACCCGCATTTCTTTCTATAAAGCAGCGCTCTGAGAAAAATCCCATTGCATTCAACTCCTCCAACTCTGAGCCTTACAATAGAGATTTTACCATGTTTGAGTTAAAGAGAGCCTTGTTTCAGACGCATGAGTCTTCTCCGGGTCTTGATGGCGTCAGCTACGAAATGCTGAAGCATCTGTCCTATAAGTTACTGACTGCCCTACTAACCCTTTACAATAGGATGTGGAATGAGCATACATTCCCCAGTGCATGGAAGAAAGCTGTTGTCATTCCGATCGCGAAGCCAGGAAAAGACCCGCGGAATCCCTCGAATTATCGGCCAATTGCCCTTACCAGTTGCGTATGCAAGCTGTTTGAAAAAATGGTAAACAGCCGTTTAGCCTATTACTTGGAAAATAATAACATAATATCGCCTTATCAGAGCAGTTTTCGGAAGGGAATGACAACTGTAGATAACATGATCCTTTTGGAGACGTCAATTCGAAAAGCTTTCCTTAGAAGAAACCATCTTGTCTCTATTTTTTTCGATATTGAGAAAGCTTACGATATGTGGGATCCTTCGTGATCTTCATGACAGTGGCTTACGCGGCAACTTACCTTTTCTAATTCAGAACTTTCTGACGGACAGATCTTTTCAGGTAAGGATTGGCTCTGTGATGTCTGAGATTTTCGAACAGGAAGAGGGTGCGCCTCAAGGCTGTGTACTAAGTGAAACTCTATTCAGCTTAAAAATAAACTCTATATTGAAAGAACTTCCTCCAACTATTTTAGGATCTTTATATGTTGACGACCTCCAGATTAGCTGTCGAGGAGCAGATATGAGACATATAGAGAGACAACTGTAGATCGCTTTGAACAGGATCCAAGAGTGGTAAAAAAACAAGGGTTTACTTTTTCCAAACAGAAGACTGTGTGCGTGCACATTTGTAGGAAAAGAGGTCACCATCCTGAACCTGAACTATATCTGAATGGATCAGCGATCCCGGTTGCGCCTGAAGCAAAATTTCTAGGGCTGACATTCGACCATAAACTGACTTTCCTTCCTCACGTTCTAAATTTGAGGAAGAAATGTATGAAAATACTAAATATTTTGAAAGTCTTGGCGAACACGTCCTGGGGCGCTGACCGAGGCTCTATGCTTCGTATATACAGAGCACTCGTCCGTTCTAGACTGGACTATTGCTCAGTTATATATGGATCCTCCCGGTCATCAGTGTTGATTAAATTAGATCCTGCTCATCATCAAGCTCTGCGGATTTGTTCTGGAGCATTCAGGACATCTCCTATCCAGAGTCTTTATGTTGATTCTTACGAACCATCTCTCCATTTGAGGCGTGAGCAGTTTTCTCTTTTGCAATATTTTAACATTTTATCTCAACCTGACAATCCTAATAGGCTAGCTTTACTAGATAGCAGTTGTGAAACCTTATTTGAAGCACGTCCATCCTGTGTGGCTACCTTTTCTTTAAGAGTTCGCCCTCTGATCGAAAAACTCTCCCTGTCTGATATATCCCCCCAAGCCATGCAATACTTTGAAATTCCTCCTTGGGAACAGGCAGGAATCCAGATTCTTGAAATTTTTTCCCATCACATGAAAAAAAAAACACTAACAATGTCACCTATACCCAACTTTTTGCTGATCATAGGTATAAATATCAAGAATATATTCCAATATACACAGATGGTTCGAAGTCAACTTGTCATGTTGGGATGGCATTTGTAATTGGTGACCATGTAGAAGGCAGAAGTTTGCACCACGCTTCCTCAGTCTTAACAGCTGAACTTACCGCAATAGATCATTTACTTTTGTACGTATCAAAGCGACTGCAGAAAAAGTTTATAGTTCAGATTCCTACAGTGAGCTAAAAGTTTTAGAAGCTTTTTCGAACACCCATAATCCGGTAATTTCTGATATCCTGAAACTGAACTTAAGCTTAACAAGGTTCGGATTTGAAATTCTCTATTGCTGGGTTCACGGGCATACCGGTGTAGAAGGTAATGAGCGGGCAGATGTCGTCGCAAAATCAGCTGTTGAAATATCCAGTCGCCTCATCCCTATTACAGACATTAGTAGTTTTATCCAGCAAAAGATATTGGAAAAATGGCAGTAGTTTTGGGATGTTCAGTCTTTTAATAATTAAAGAGCGTGAAACCTAGAATCGAACTTTGGCATTTTACTGGAAGACGTAAGGAGGAAGTTCTTTTGACTAGACTTAGAATCGGTCACACCAGAATGACACATAAGTATCTTTTAAGTGCTGATAATGAGCCTCTGTGCTCAAAATGTGGTGTAGTTTTAACAGTCCGTCACTTTTTAATTGAATGTCCATCTTTTAATAGTATTCGCCAGAAATACTTTAACAGCTGTGACTTACCTCTCGACCATTTAATTGGAAGAGAGGTCAATCGTAATTTATTTCACTCTTTAAAAGATATTTGTGTTTATCACCTCATCTGAACCGATTTTAATTTTGTATATTAGTTTCAATACTTGTGATTTTAGCTGATTTTATACGACCTCATCCCCTGGATTTTGTATTTTCTTTTATCTACTTGTTTAATTCATAGCTATTTTAATTTCATTGTCTTTTATATCACTTTATATCTCATCACCTTGTGTTTGGCGCGGTATAACCATTTCTGGTTTTGCGCCAAAAATTTCACCCACCACCACCACCACCTCTTCAGGAATGAGAAAGGCCATGGGATATCAATTTGTAGATCGGTCGGTCCTGCAGCTGCTTCTTTGGCGAGATGGTCTGCCAATTCATTACCGTGATGGCCGGCATGCGCTTTTATCCATTCCAATTTGGTACGGAGAGATGGATTTTTCCGCAGGTCTTCTCGGACGCCTTGTATTATGCCGGAAGGATGGTGTGGATTTCCTATTGCATACAAGGATGAAAGGCTGTCGGTGCTGACAGTAGCGTTGCGGATGTTGTGGGATTGCAAGTAGCGAATTGCTTGCGCAATCGCCACTTCTTCACCCTGAAATACGCTATTATTTTGTCGCAGCTGTCCCTTCCATTGGTCTTTCACTGTACCTTCTTGCATCACTACAAACGCACTTCCCACTTTTTCGTCAATCTTCGAACCATCCGTGTAGATGGTGTGCTGTGTGGGATGGTGGGTCGTAGTGGGATTGATGAAAATATTTACTCTCGTGCCTTTGACCGCTGGATTAACACTGAACTGGCAGCTGTTGGTTTCGTAATCCTCCGGTTGGTAATTGACTTCATCGAAAAAAATTGGCCGTTTCAGTTCCAATACGAATTGTCTTGCTGCCTCCTCTTCGACACGAATGTGTAGAGGAAGGAGGCCAGCGAGCACGTTAATGGCGTCTGAGGCAGTCGTACGGTAAGCTCTGGTGATACCCAATGCAAAGGGTCTTTGTATGGTGTAAAGGTGCTTTACTTTCCTACCTTGCATTGGGTGAGCCGAAACAGCAGCTGCGTAAGTAGCGAATTTATGCACCATAAAGAACATAAATAGTAGTGTTGCAAATCATGCATTATCTTCAAATTTTTAATAGCGTTAAAACTATTGTTAAGATCCAACAGCGGCCTACTGCTGTAAACAGCTCGATCAGCTATAGTTTATATCCTGGCGAATGAGCTGTCTGTGTGGGAGTTTTTACTGGGTCCCCTCCTCAAGAAGAGATGTATACTTTTATAGCTTATAACGTTTAAAAATAGAACCAGGATTTCTCGTAGCGAAGCTGGTAACATCAGCAAAATTGGACTGGTTTTATGGATGAAAAAAGAAAAAAAAAATTATTAAAAACTGTGTGACATTTTTTATTGTCTTATTGTCTTTTTATTGTCTTTGACATGCTTACAAAAAGTATCATATACGAAATAAATAATATTATTTATTTCGTATATGATACTTTTTGTAAGTATAAATGAGAAAACTCATTTGCAAAATCGTCATGAAATTTCCGCAGGTGTCTAGAATTTTTACATTTCCACCTTTTTGGCAAACAACTTCAGTTATTGCATCGACTTCTCCCCAATTAGATAAATCTCCGACTTCTGTGCATGAAGCAATCTTTTTTCATGATCGACTTTGAGCATGTTTGCTTTTTACATACTCTAGTGCACAGCGCTGAGTGTGCGTGCGTGGATACGCATGGATAAAATCCGCAAACCGGATAATGCGCACCTGCATAATCAAGAGTATATATTTTAATAATTTTTTCGTTGAATCTTGAATGAGATTTGAAAGCAAGTTTTTATTTTATTAATTTGAGCGACCATTTAACCCGTGAAACAAAATATAATTAACTTTTAAGAAAATGAATTAAGAATTTTTTATCTTGCATATACCCAATGCACAAAGTCTTTTAGTAATATAAGCTACCTCAGATTTCCTTTGCCCAATATTTTATGTAGAATAATTAAACAGTATCGGAAAAGACACTGAAAATTACAATTTTTGTGACATTACTAGTTAGCATCAACTTCTAAAAAATATTTCAAAGTTTATTTATTTATTTGTTTTATTTCCCATATTATTACCATTAAAATTTTCCATCTGAAAACCTATTTCGGTAAAAATAAAGTTTAATTTATTAAAATACCCCAAAATACTCTTCCTAGAAGCACAACCTGAAAACCTGGTCTGATGCCAATCCACCGTTTTTCATAAAGCTGCGGCAGCTATATAACGATTTAAATAAAAGTGCAGATACTTATCCAAAGTCCCCGTTTTTCATAAAGATTCCGAAATGTATATAATACCTTGTTTAATTACTGAATCAGTAACTGAAATGAAAATCGAACTTGCACAAGGATGCCAATAATCAGTTTCAAGGGAGAAACTGATCTTAAGTTTGTATACGTTACCTCATGCTGCAGCACCATTATGAAGGCATCCCAAATTGATTGCATCCTCGCCGCATGATAAAGTTCATTGAATTAGCTCAAAAAATGATAGTTCAGCATTCTAATCGTTACGTGGCATGGGATTGTTCCCGTCACTTTAAATATATTTCCTCAAAAGCTCAATCTTCGAAAAAATAGTGAGCTATTTTTTTACGTTTTCAAAAATTTATTATGTTCTAATTGAAAATGATTCATGCAGGTTTTTATCCTGTTAAATAAAATTAATTTTAAAATGAACGTCTCATCTGCTAGCAAAATACGTGTAGAACTATGAGACGCAAGTTTTCAAATTTTTTCATGGTATGCACCTTGAAATTTATTAATTTAACGATAAATAAGAAATGCTGAACTCAGAAAAAGAAATCTGAAAACTAACAGCCCCATGAGTAGCCGAGAGATTAAACCGCTGAATACTGGGAGTTCGATCCCAGACGAATGGGTTTCAGACGAATGGGCAAGGTTGGTTTTCAGGGTTTTCTTCTTCTGTTAGATAGATATGAGCCACTTTCCTTAGAAAGTCCTCCACAAAGGCATCTCTCCTACTAGGCAGATAGCCCTTGCGTACTTTTCTATACCTGTATAACATAACCTGAAAACTAGCAACAAAAGAGAATAAAGTATGATATCTCCTTATACAAATATCTCATTCTTTTATAATCGTTCAGAAGTACCATACAAAATGGCGTGAGATGATGCGCCAATGAAATTATTAGAATGCATTCTTTTTTAATACTAACGAAAGTGATGGTTGAAACTGATACGGCATTTCAAAAGGAAGAACTTTTGAAAGTAACTCTTTACCTAAACAAGCAGATGTTTTTTAATTCTGTGTTCAATCGAAACCTTGTTCCAAATGCTTTGTGCAGGACCCTCAAAAAAGTCAGTAAACGTATACAACCACTTGTGGCCCCCAAAAAATTTCGTTTACTCGTTCATTTCCCCCTTTTCCAAATTTGCCTCCATGTGATTTTCTCTCATGAAGGCAAATTTCTGTTTCAAAAATTAAAACTATCTATTGAAGGAGTCTTTATTTTGATAATGAATAGATTAAAGAACTGAAACATGTGTGTTTAGAAAAAAAAAGTATCTGTGAGCATCTTTCCGTTCGTTATCTAATCACGAACTTCCACGCAAGGGGTTTGTATATCGAATACTAGTCATCAGTGTGAGTTCTCAATATTGACGCTTTCCTTGTTAATTGCTCAGGGTTAATTTCTATGTTATCCGCTTTTCCATGTTAATTGCCCAATTTTTACTTAAAGTGACCTCGTTAAAGATAATTACTTCTCAAAGAATTCTCGACCAACTTATAAATCGTTTTCTATCATTCACCACAATCTTTCCGATACTATAAAGAACTTAAACATATTTCAAAAACAGTTTGTGTATTCAACTTAAAATTATGGGCCTATTAATCTATTAGGAATAATCATTTTACTATTAAAAATTCAACTTTTAGGAATAACCATTTTAAATTTTATACCAGAATCTATCAAATGAAACAGCATCATCTAGTGCCACTTTGCTTTACCACGCAGGGCAATTCCTGCGGTCAGTTACTGTCAACAGAAATGTCATTTAGAAAGATTTATCCTCAGTTTCAAAGTGCACCTCTATTACTGAATATCTTCCCCGGGTATAGTAATGATGTCTTATCTTCAAAATTGTTAACAAATTTAAATCCGTAAACTATGATTGGCCGAGTATTTGAAACCACGGAACACTGGTAGTTTGACTGAAGTTCGAATTCCAGTGAAAAGGTTGACTATTCGTATTCTCTCTATGTATAATGTGAATATAAGCCAGCCTTTAGAAAACTGTGTATAAAGATTTCTTTCATCCTCTAATCAAACTAGCCACGTGCTTTCCCAATTTGACTAGAGAAATAAATTTCCATATCGTTATCACATTTCTTCATTCCGTTCCCGATGAAAATGCTACTTTCACCTTGTATTTTCAGTATCAAGGACATTCAAATAGAAGCTGAATTCATTACTTGCACATTATCTAAGTAATACCTTTATTCATATTACTTCTCAAATGTATGCATTAGTGGATGCATTCTCAAATGGAGACAACGATTGTAACTTACTTCGATGAAATCATTTATCTCATATTAGCATTAAAAAGGATAGTCTTAAAAAACTTAATTCAAAAAACACTTCATTTCAAATTGCCAAAGAGCAACAATGTGCTTGCTCATCTTCAGATACATTTCTCATATATAGGGTGGTCAAAAAAAAACTGCACTTCATCTGCACTTCTAGCGTCGTTCCGGTTAACCGATCGAGATGAGATCGCAAATACAGTTATCCGGACGTATGCGCTCGAGATTCTGTGAATGGCGACACAGGGGGCTCACGGTTACGCAACGCCAACGTTTTCAGTCGCAAAATGTTCAACGCACGCGAAAACCCTAAATAGCGATGGAACGGTACCGATATGTCCAAAAACTGGCGTGTTATGCATATCCAAAAAGGAGTTCTGAAAACTAGCCAACGAAGAACGATCTGGTCGCACGCAGAAAATTTGCATATGACAGAGCTAAGACACCGATCACTGATGAGAACGCATATCAAACAAAAGAATGCCTTTATTTAGATCAAACATTTTCCACATGGGTGCAATCACAGGCAAGTATGCATTGCATCAGGAGGCGGTGGACAATACCGCTGAACGCAACATGGCATGAGGGATGTGGACAATCTCACGCCGTATAGAATCCTTTAAATCCAGCAAAGTTTACGGATTGCACAGGTGAACTCTGGATATGAGATATCCCCAAAACCAGAAATCCATACGAGTCAGATCGCGGAGGCCACGGAAAAGGATAATGACATGAGATGATGCGATCACCAAAATGCTGTTCTAGGACCATTTAGCAAACCTCGCTATATGTGCAGGTGCAACATCTTGTATCCAAACGATGTCATTGAGTACATTTCGCCTACGCAATTCCGATAGTACCGTTCATCCCATTTTGATAATACAGTTTTATCAATTCACCACGAACTTTGGCAGGAAGAGTAATTTCGTTGCCATGTGCGAGTTTCCGAATGACGACTTCGCGTAAACGCTTGGTATTTTATCGGCTTCTTACGTTGAATATCTGGCGATCGGAGTTCTGTGGTTGGTATCTTGCCTCTGTCATATGCAAATTTTCTGCGTGCTCCGAGATCGTGTTTCGTTGGCCGGTTTTCAGAACTCTTTTTTGTGTATGCATAACGCGTCCGCTTTTGGACATATGGGTGCCATTCCAACGCTATTTAGGGTTTTTGCATGCGTTGAACATTTTACTACTGGAAAAAGTCGGCGTTGCCATTCGACATTTTCCAGTTTCTGTAACTATAACCGTAACCGTAAGCGCCCCTGTGTTGTCCTTCACAGAAACTCGAGCACATACCTCCGAAAAACTGTATTTGCAATCTCATTTCGATTCGTTAACGCGAACGGAAGCTAGAAGTGCAGATGTTGGCAAAGTTTCTTTATGACCACCCTGCATATAAAATATTCTCTCCTCTGTCATTATTCTTTGCCTGCTAGATATGAGAGCATGTAGCACATATAAATGTGAGAAATATTAAAGATCCTCCAAACCGAAATAAGTTTGGGTTTGGAGGATCTTTAATATTTCACTCAACCAAAATAAGTTTGGGTTTGGAAGATGTTTAATATTTTACTTCATTTGTACAAATTGCGCAAATTGCTTCATTTGTAAAATTTGAACAGAATAATAATCTTCAAGTAGATAGCATCTTTATTCATTCAAGTTAAATTATATTGCTATATAAGTACCTACTTCTTCGATGGCTATAAAATTGGGTCAATTTTTCTTCGGGAAACTATCGCAAAAAATGGGAGGATGTATAAAAATTAAAATATCGGCGTAATAAGACGAATTCAGCCGACCTCGATATCGAAGAATTGACACATAGAACCAGGGTATGACCTATTGACAGAAAACAACTACCAAGTGCTATCGTAAAACATAATTCTAAGTCTCTTGAAAGCCTAATAAATTAGTTGCGGATTTCATCATATGCTGTCTTAGCAGTAGCTTTGAAGAAATCATTGTTTCTTTTTCTGTATAGCTATGTATGGTTTCTATTTCAAAATCGATATGAATGTATTTAGAATTACTCTTGAGAATTTTATTTCAAACTGTTCGATATCTCTTTTTTTTTTTTACAGTAGGCATTCCATAAATCACAATGACATTACGTTTAATTAATATGTATAAGTATACTACATTTATGAAGCAGTCCCATGGTAAGAACTTGTGTCAGTTTCTAAAACAAAATGGTCTTTCTTAGCTTATAATACCGAGTTCTCTCGAACTGGCAAAATCTAGCGGAAAGAAAACAGAGCAAACATTTTTCTTCCCAATAAGTTACTTAAAATTGCATTATCTATTGTAAATTAGCAAAATAGTTTTATCTTTATGAAAATAGTTTTATCTAGTAGACAAAGAGTTCAAAATTCCCCAGGAAAACAAGAAACTTAAATATTAGCACTAAACAAGTTTTAATCAAACCAACCAACCTGAATTCATCTCTAATGGATTGCAAAGCAATCTTACCACGGGATATTATTTTCAACCCTTATAATAAATTAATTAACAGTTCAGACCGGATTCCTTTTAGGTCTTACTAATTATTAAGTCATGTTCTATTCACTTTTTGTTCGAAGGACATACAGCATACTCACAGATTCTCATTCACAGTAAATGCTGATGACGTTACGATCAGTACTCAAAATGCGTCTTCAGTTCAGTGGAACAACTGCATATACATACACTAGAATTCTAAACCAAAATAAATGTGCAATTGAAATTAACTTTAATAGGTTGTAAGGCATTTTATTCATCTGTAAAATGAATACCTGTATTTATCAAACTATTCATCGACACTAATCTGGAGTATTTCTGAAAGCAGAGAAGCTATATAGAATATATTTAAAAAATTAAAATAAATGACTAAAGGAATAATCGACAGAGTCAAGATATTTTCCTCTGAATATGTGTAAATGAGAATTAGGAAACTAAGTCTCAAAGAAGAGACTTCATTCTTTGTTACCTTCGGATATAAGAAGAAAAACTTTTGAAGCATGACCATGGAATATACTAAACATGGCAAAGCAAATAATTTATCATTATACGTTACAGCAGATATGACGTATGTAATATTGAAATAGAGCTATATTTTTCTTCTTCAGTTCTTCACAGAAGAGAAGATATGCAGTATCTATCCCAAATACTGGATATGAAACATAAGGTTAGAACAGGTAATGCTCTTAAACCACAGTAAATAAAAATTGAACTCACAGCCAAAGTGTCGATACTTTCTTTCAGAACAGATAATGCGCACCAAAGACAATAATTTCAAAGAGAAAAGTTCTTCTACATTTTAACTTCACCACATTTCAAGCACTTTCAAGGAACGTATAAAGCATTTCAACGCACGATAATATTCATTTATAGCATAAAATGTAAAAAAGTGAGTTTTGTTCAGTAATTTCTTAGTCAACTAAAAGGAAAATGTAGAAAAACAGGTGAATTTTAAGACGTAATGATAAGTAATGAGTCAGCGCATAAGCATATTCCTCCGTCTGAGAAGAACCAGTGAAAACAGTCTCAAAAACAGATATCTTCCATATCTCAACCTCACAGATACGCTCTAATACTTATATATTCTAGGTCTAGTAAAAATATTTCATTAGTAGTTCTAGTACAATTCATTGTACAATATTTTTCATTATAGCACATACTGTAAAAAGTTTCAGCTGTTATAACAAACCCTGAGTTGTCTTCTTCATTTTCAGAAGCATATGATATACGCACCAATTACCTAATAAAATCAAACCTCATGATGTAAGGATTTAGAAACTGAAAGTGTCAGATTATAAGTATTTTCTTTGTGCATCATGAAAATGTGAAGAAACGTTTAAAAGAAATACTATCCTTTCTCTAGAGTACGACGTTCGAGAATTTTGGAAGACTTGAAAGATTATTTCAAGGCGTAATATTCCTCATTTGCAAAGCAAAATTTAGAAGACATCAATTATTATTCATTTTCAGAAGCAGACGTGATATAGTTACTCAATAAAATAAAATCGAAGCTTAGTAGAACGGATGCAATGGTTTTGAAACTGAATGAGCTGGCACAATATACATATTTTCTCATGCATAGTAAAAACGGGATAAAAAGTATCTCATGGAGTTAGGAAGTAAAAGAAGAGGCTCTAATGGGGGTTTTCCCCATTCACTGTAAAGCAGCGGAGATACCTTCGTGGAGACCAAAACATTCAATGACTTGGGTTTTGACATGATCAGACCTAAACATTTCGAATTACGTCGTAAATATACGTATAAATATATTTTTTTCTTTTCTACAGTATTTCAAAATTCTAAGTATGTGAAAAGAATGCATTTTTAAGCAACATTTCAATTTGAACGGAATTAAATGGTATACTTTTTTCAGAACAGTTTAATTTGAATGAAATATTTTCACAAGTTTACTTTGTCAGGACTGAGTGTTCTGTCATATTCTTGGCAAACATCTTTGTGAAACTCCTTAAAGTCCTTAAGTCCTGATCTGGAACAGGGAGCTGAATGCAGCTATGTTCTGGTGGTAGATACTGTGATTAAATGGTAGAATAACTGACTTGAAAGGGATTTAAAATCCTCTTTTATTAAATCAATATTATTTACAAACCACTTCCCAACTCGGGAGGGACACAGAAAGTAAAAGACCACACTTGGGTCTAAAATGAACAATCAGATAAATTTAAAACTAAAGCTAAATAGAAATTAAATTACTCTTTGCTCACAGAGCCATACGCGGAGTTGGCCTCTAACTAAATGGTGCGTAGCAAGATTTACTAATACTAGCTCACTTGGATTTATTTCAATAAGCAATCACGTAGCAAGCACTATGGCTTAGAATTTAACTGCTAGCTGGTCAGGCGAACGTCGAATAGAATGACCGTGATCTGAGACTAAAAGCTCTCTCACACTGAGAGATTTCTTAAATAGCACTTGGCTCCACCTGCTTAAATAGCACTTG
>KK119792.1:319334-330111 GCA_000611955.2 Stegodyphus mimosarum
CCCCCAATGCTCTCTCACCGGTGTTGGATGAAAAGCAAACCGCCATTGCGGGTTTTCTGTGTTCGGGGGTGTTCAAATCTCCCACCTACGATCGACTAACATTAGTTAGAACTTGACATACGAGACCTCAAAAGACGCCCTATAACCAGCTAAACCTGAGGTTCTCGCTAGCTTTATGTTTAACACTTTTGGTGGAGAGCCTATTTAACACTTGCATTCTAACATTACTCAACCTTTAACTTTTCATGCATACAATTCGCAGTTTGCACATATAATTCCCATTGATATTGCACTTAACGTGCATTGCTAGCATAAAATTATTTGTTACATTTTATAACACTTTAACAATTTCATAGCAGTCATGAAATACAAATGTAGGTTAAATTTCTAAGCTTACAGCAAGTGCTTCCTATTCCTTTCTCAAAGGTATACTTTTCTGAAACATCACATTACACTGAAATAATAGTCCATAGACTAAATAGTGTTCTTCCATTTTCCGACTTTTCATTCTAGAAATTTTACAAGTCTTTCGACAAAGCATAATACAAAATCATTTAGTTAACATTTTTTTCAGCAATTCATTGCACTCGAAAATTAACTAAACGTTGGAATAAGAAATACTATTTATCTTGTTGTGGTAAGCCATCCTTTTCTTGGCCCAATCCTTGAAAGTTGGGTAAGTTGAAGTTCGGCCAGTTTCCTTGCCTTTGGATGTTGGTCATTGCCAGCTTGTTGCGCATCTCGCTTTCTTTTATAATTTCGTCATTCCATCCTAGGGTACTTGCGCTGGGGAGGAAGTTGATTTGCTGGGCGTTGGCTGGACTGGGCCCTTCGCTCCTGGGCCCTCGTTCGTCGCTGCTCCTGGCTCCTGCTGCATTCGGGACGTTGATCCTCAGCCTGCAACCGAGACTGCTTGCTTCTCAGGCACCTCTCCGATGTTTCCGCAGTTCTCTTAGCTACTTTGGGCTTCCCTTGCCCATTCTGTTTTGATCTTTTATTACTTGCGCCTGCATCGTCAGTGTTTCTTTTAAATCCACATTTTTGGTTCTTATTTCTTCTACTTTGTTAAGGGGCAGCTTTCTTTTTCTGTCTTTTTGATGCCATTGTTGCTGGTTCCTGCTGTTTTCGCTGAGGTACATCTTCCGTGACAATAGATTGCCTCGGATCCTAGAAAAAATTTTTAAATATCTCCATTTTATTACGGTTATAAAAGGGCTTAATCTGGTCAATATTCGCAGTAATTCCCTGCCCGTCGTTTCTTTTTAGTATTACGACCGTTTTTGTTACTTTCTCTATAATATAAGGTCCTTCAAAACACGGAAAAAATTTCCCCACCTTTTCTTCTGGGGCATTTTTCATTTTCAACACTTCATCTCCCACATTGTACTTGACCCCTCTTCTCTTTTGGTCATAATATAATTTTTGTTTCCTCTGGGCCATTTCTATGTTACCTGTCGCTTCTCGTATCAAATTTTTAATGTCACTCATTTTAAATTCTTCTGCCCTTTCCTGGACAAAGAAAAGTTTATCTAAGGGTGTCAAAATGTTTCTTGCAAGAAACAGTTCAGCGGGAGTTTTTTGTGTAGTATCGTGTTTGGCGGTCCTAAGGGCAAATGCAAATTCATTTATATGGCTATCCCAGGTAGAGTGGTAATTTTGAACGTAACTTCGAATGATTTTCACTGCATTTCTATTAACCCGTTCCGCTATGTTTGACTGCGGACGATACGGGACCATCTTTAGATGACGTATGCCCAGTTTTGCACACATTTCCTCAAAAATATTACTAACAAACTGGGGACCATTATCGGAAATAACTTTTAGGAATTGGGGACCATTGTCGGAAATAACTTTTAGGGGCACCCCGTATTTTAAAATATACTTATTTAAAATTGAATCTACTACAATTTTAGCAGACGCGCGTTTTAACGGAATTAGCTCCAACCACTTGCTAAAATGGTCCACTATAACTAAAAGATATCGGCTTTTGTCAACTTTACTTCTACGATAAGGTCCCAGTAAATCAATGCCTATTATTTGATTTGGGAACTCTGATTTAACACTATTTAAGAACCCGGCCGGGCGGAAATTAATATAATTATGAAATTGGCATGTTGGGTACGACTGGGCATACGCCCTAGTAAATTTTTGCAGTTCGGGAAAGAAATCTGCCTTGCGAAGTCTTTGGACAGTTTTTCGTATGCCCAAAGGCCAAAAATGGTCGAATCGTGCAACTCCTCTAATACATTAAATCTAATGCTAGCTGGGATAACCGGTCTGAACTCGTTGTTCTCATTAGTCGTTTTCGTATAAAATAACAGTCCGTCAATTATTTCGTAATTTGCGGCCCTATTTCTCATCGGCACAATATCCGGATGACTGAAATTCTCAGGGTCGGTCAAATAATTGTATATATTTTTGAACTCCGAATCTTTTCCGAGTTCGGCTATTACTGTTTCACGAGAATCTAATACTTTGGATGTCAGCATGGCTATTTTAACTGTATTTCCATTTTCATCTATGTTAATTCTGCTTAAAGCATCTGCCACAACATTTTCTTTTCCCAGCGTATGTTTAATTATTAGATTATATTCTTGTAATTCAAGTGCCCACCTTATTAATCTGGGTGATAAATTGTTTCCAGAATAGAGTCTAGTGACCGCCGCGTGGTCGGTATATACAGTTACTGGAGAACTTCCAAAGAAAACACGAAATTTATGTACTGCTGATAACACTGCGAGGGTTTCCCTTTCCGTGGCCGAATAGATTCTCTGGGTTTCATTTAATGTTCAACTTAAAAAGGCCACGGGTTGCCCATTTTGAGAAAGCACTGCCCCAATCGCAAAATCTGAAGCGTCCGCTGAAATTTCTAATCCTTTATCCCCCTCCGGAAATTTTAAGACGGGAGCTTGAGTCAATGCGTCTTTCAATTTAGTTGGCTTTTCTGACCACGAAAATCTAGCTTTCTTTCTTTTCAACTTTAGCAGTGGTTCAGCTATTTTTGCAAAGTCTTTAATGAAGGACCGATAGTATGAACACATCCCAAGAAACGTTGATAATTTCTTCGCTGTTTTAGGAACAGGATAATTTTTAATAGCTATAATTTTAGACTGATCCGTTTCGATTCCATTTTAGAAAATTTTAAATCCTAAATAGCGTAACTCTTTTGCGGCAAATTTACATTTGGACGCATTTATCTTTAAACCAGCTTCATTTAACAATGAAAACACTTTTCTTAAATCTTGTTAAGCGTTGTTCTAGATTACTACTCGTAATTATAATATCGTCTAAATATATGAACGTACTTTTACCAAGGACTGGTCTTAAGACGATGTCCATACATCTTTGAAATGTTGCCGGCGCGCCGGATAAACCAAAAGGCATTCTAAGAAATGCGTACGTTATGAACGCGGTTTGGGGGACGTCTTCGGGTTTTACCCCAGTCTGAAAATAGCCACTCGTAAGATCTAATGTGGTCATGTATTTTGTAGACGAAATATTTCGAATTATCTCTTCAATTATCGGCAAAGGGCATACGGGATATTTTGTGACGGAATTTAACTTGCGATAATCTATAGCAAAACGCCACCGCTTCCGGTGCGTAATCGGATAATCATTATTTTTCTTGCACAGAACTACTGGGCTAGCATAACTGCTAGAAATTTGCGTGATGATTTTATTCTTTAACATCTCTTTAATATGATATTCAATTATTTCTTCTTTGACCCTGTCATATCTATATGGCTTTTGCCTAACTGGCTGAGCGTCCCCCGTGTCAATGTCGTGGTTCACCACCTGTGTGAACCTTTGTCCTGTATGTCCTTTGACTTTATCGTAGCAGTAGGGCTTTTGCCTAACTGACTGAGCATCTCCCGTTTCAATATTATGATTTACGACACCTGTGTGAAACCCGGTATATCGCTAAATAAATTCGAAAAGTCACTTACCAGGCACTGGAGTTTTTCTTCTGCCTGTAGGTGCTGCAAGTCCAGTTGCGGGGGCTTATCATTTTTCATTTCGACTGGCTTCATATTCAATGTTAACTGTCCCGATTCAAAATCTAACTTCGCTTCTGCCAGTCTAAAAAATCCACACCCAGAATAATACATGTTTGCAGGTTTCGCACAATATAAAATAAAACTTTTACCTGCTCGTCGTTGATACGCACGAACAACGGTACTTTGCCTAAACAGCTACACTTCACTCCTTGGGCCGCTATGACATCCGTGTCTCTTGCACTAAAAATTCTGTAACGGCGAAAGTGCTTCTTGAAAAATCTTTCTGATATAAAGCTGCTTTGGGCTCCTGTATCTAAGAGAGCCGTCGCCGGTATGTTGCTAATTAGAACTTCAATCTTCGGTAAACTCAAATTCTTCACGACCACGGTGTTTAAATTAATTGTGGAAGGGTTTTGCGCTGCTTCGGACTTCTTCACCTTCCTCGAAGAAATCCATCTTAGTTTAAATTCTTCTTATTCTGGTTGCCCTCGGCATCTTTGCTTGTTCTTCTATTGAATTCCCTTCGTTCGCCGCTCGATTTAGGAGACACATCTTTCTTCGGCCATTGCTTCGCCTTATTCCCGTAACTTTGGTTTTGCTTCTGCCAGGGTCTTGGCGAACTCCACTGACTTCTTCGCTCAAATTGGCGACGTCGTTCGTTGTCTGCTGTTCTTCGGCTTTCAAATTGTACTGTGAGCTCAAATAATCTGTCTAACGTAGTTGGGATTCTTAGCTCGATGAAATCTTGAACTTGGGGCAGTAGCCTAGGAAGTATAATTTGAATAACTTCAGGATCCGGGCGACTTCCATACAAAAGCTTGAAAACTTGAATTTTTCTCAAAATAAAATTTGACAAATCTTCTATTTTTTCTTGATAGCGGCTAAAACGTTCCGCCTCCAATCTGGCTTGATCTCGTACTACAGGAAATGCTTTCACCAAGGAATTTTTGAAATTTTCGTAAGTATATGTGGGGCTTCCCTGTTCCCCCAGAAGATTCTTTCCAATGCACTTGAACCAACTTAGCGCTTAGCCCTTCAAAGCGCTGGTAGCAAGAGCGACTTTCTGGAATTCATGAACTGGATATACCATGAAGTGGGAGTCTAGCTTTTCCAGGAAATTAATTACGGCTGTCTTGCCGTCAAAACTTGCCGCTGGCTTCATGGCTGCCCGCATGGTTTGTACGATGTAGCCAAATCCTTCTAGGTCAGGAGGTGCTATCTCAGGATTCTGGACAGCTACAGCAGGTTTGTTTTCTTGTCTTTCAGGCCATCCTCTTATTTTTCTTTGGGCGCAAGTGTCAGGACTGAGTGTTCTGTGCATATTCTTGGCAAACATCTTTGTGAAACTCCTTAAAGTCCTTAAGTCCTTATCTGGAACAGAGAGCTGAATGCAGCTATGTTCTGGTGGTAGATACTGTGATTAAATGGTAGAATAACTGCACTTGAAAGGGATTTAAAATCCTCTTTTATTAAATCAATATTATTTACAAACCACTTCCCAACTCGGGAGGGACACAGAAAGTAAAAGACCACACTTGGGTCTAAAATGAACAATCAGATAAATTTAAAACTAAAGCTAAATAGAAATTAAATTACTCTTTGCTCACAGAGCCATACGCGGAGTTGGCCTCTAACTAAATGGTGCGTAGCAAGATTTACTAATACTAGCTCACTTGGATTTATTTCAATAAGCAATCACGTAGCAAGCACTATGGCTTAGAATTTAACTGCTAGCTGGTCAGGCGAACGTCGAATAGAATGACCGTGATCTGAGACTAAAAGCTCTCTCACACTGAGAGATTTCTTAAATAGCACTTGGCTCCACCTGCTTAAATAGCACTTGTCTCCACCTGCTTAAATAGCACTTGGCTCCACTTCAAATTAGCATAAAGCTGAAAACGCGCGCTTCTTCTAACGGGAAGTTGAAACTGAGAAGAGATAGAAAGATTTAAATTAAAATAAAACTTTGTAAGTTTAACTAAAACCTTGCAACTTTAACTACAATAGAAAAAAATTGTAAGATAATTCGATTTTATTTGGTTAAGGATAATAAAAATTAAGATTAAGTTTATTGTATTATTAATATTAAAATTGCGCATTATTTCTTTTCTACGTAGAGCTTTTTCCTAAAATACTTTCTCAAATAAATAAGAGATTTTTTTAGGCATCTTTTAAATCGAAAATCTGAGTAAATATAATTAATGCTCTGTTCGGTTCATTTCAAATTAGAGCATCTTTTATTTTAATATTGAAATATGTTAAACATTGGTGCTGATTTCCATGTTCTAAACTTTCTGTAAATATTTCTGAAAAGGAATTTAAGAAGAATTTTTTTTAATATTATTTAAAACTTGTAACTGCGTTGTTATAAAATGGAAGGAAATAACTTTTTTTTTATTATTTATCATATTTTTTTATTCTTAATTGCAACAATACATATTCTAAAAACTCTTTTTTACTACTTCCACGCATCTCACAGAATTTGCTTTACAATACCTTTTAACAGATTGCTTTCCAGTACGAACAATTCTTGCTTAAATAGTTTTATAAACGTATCTGTTAAACCGAATTTCAATTTACTCTTACAATGAAATGTTACGGTATAATAATTTAGATAATATTTATAATCGTTATAAATTTACATATATATTTAATAACTAGATTTCTTCACACTAACCTTCACAGGAGTTTATGAATGAATAAATCCTTTATTTCCAAATACATTTACAAATAATTTAATGAATATATACGTATTTTGTTAAAGGCCGATAAAGGCTTTTTGCAAGCATATGCATAAATACCCACATATATTTAATATTTTTAATTTTCCAGGTGGGCAAATCTTTAATTTCTGTGCATTCGCAATCTTTTTCGACTAACGTAATTTACAATAATTTAGCATACACCAGAACATTTTACTTAAGAAATATATTTAAGCATAATTTGAATGAAAATTATATTCATTACTTTTAATACCCACTCAAAGTCAATTTTCCTTCGAAATTTCTCCACGATGGCATCTCTCCCTTTAGGCAGACAGCCCTTGCATGCCTTACCCTATTTAATAAAAACTTACCCATGTGCCTAATTACAGATAGTTAAACATGCATAATTTTATATTTACATCTAGCCAACAAGTTTCAGACTTTTGACTTAAAACACGTTTTATGAAACATTCAATATCAAATTTAAATTTTCTAGTAAATATATTTTGGCAGAGTATTCAATACCTCTTTTAGCGATTTTACCCAGTTTAATATTTCTCTGATAATACTAGTATAATAAACAATAACTATCAGTTTCATATTTAAGCATTAACTTCACTGTCATCAGATCGCATTCTTGATTGCCATACTCTGCGTAAAATTGCTTCATTTTTTAAAACAATTAAAACAACTAATTGATCTAAATTCTCAAATACCTCAAATTTTCATAGAGGTAATCCAGAAGGTAACAATATGCAAAGTATATTGATATATCGATTAATAACATTGATGATGCTTTTTTTATGTCTTGAAACTCTTTCAGAAATAACAGACCACTACTCAAGTATACGAACTGAACAACAATGATTTTTCAGTCATAATTTTTTATTACATTTAGTCATCAATTAAACATGTTGCTAAATAAAATTTTGAAAAAGAGAGACTTTTTTTCATTTTTTAGTTAACCCAAGTGTAAATTGATTATTTTTCAGTTATATAAAAATAAAATGATAACATGTATTTTATTTCAAACATTTGGTGTTTGGAATATAAAATAAGTAAAAGTAGCGAATCAAGGCTATCGAAAGATGTATGCAATCGCAAAATCGCTGTTGCAAGTTCTCGAAAAATAACGAAAATGTGATTTTTGCGTAAATGTTACTAATATATACAAATTTCTGTTATTCATCCAACAATAAATGTTTCTTTTATGCTGAAGTGTCCCGCTTTTCGATTTGTATGGAATTGTCGTGTGTGGAAATACTGTCAAAGAGCTGTCAAGGAAGCTCTGGATGTAAACAAAAAATCTGGAGACCAAAGAATGGGAGCAGGGTTTCAATCGTAGTGCAGGGTTGGCCCCTCCTTTCATTCTTATTTCCGTGTGGTACCTATGTGGCATTTAGAAATAAGCAAAAATGCTTTCGCTTACCGAAAAAGCTGCTTTGTTTGCCTTTTCCTCCTCTTCCAAAAGGAGTAATAGATTGACCATGGATATAATTTTTATAGCTATATAAAGTATCTAAACAATAGAGAGGAAAGTATTTTCTTGCATGAACTAAGAACTGACCCACAGAAAGCGGTTTTATACAAGTCTTTTCATTTTCCGAGCATACCAGAAGAGAAGCAAGCAATAAAATTACACTTGATACAAACCTGTTACAGTTTTGCGTAATTTTTTATACTTATTTTATCTTATTTTCATTGGTTATTTGTTCAAGGTTTACAGTTTATCTCCATCATTTTTCCTTCCTTCTTTCCATCTTTTTTTGTGTAACGTGGTTGTTTGGTTAAAATAACTTTCAATTATTAAATTTAGAATATGCGGAGTTTACAAGTGACAAGTAAGGAAGGGCGGGCACACCTGGTGGCTAACTTCATTAAACAGGTATTCGTGCCTTGCCATCCACTGCGGAGCATACAAAATGAAAATAACGTAGGATTTGAACTCTGAAATTCGTTTCAACATTTTTATATTCGCTTCATTATCGCATCGCAACCGGCGATCGCTGCTGGTGGCCCCGGAGTGTGCTTTGTAGTACTTAACAGTGTTCCGGATCTGCCACTGTGGCCCACTTTGGACTTCTGACCGGATATGATTGTCTTAGTACCTACTTATTTCGATTTTAACTGAATAATTCCCTTGAATACGTGATGATTGCTTCCATAAAAAACGTGACAGATGCTTATCTTGGTGAATGATCCTAATAATACACTAAATAATTTTTATTGTTTTGTTAAAAGTATTAGAGAGCTTGTCGACTAATGACCTGATGGTCAATGGCCTGCATTTGTTTAATAATTAAAACAATTCTTAAAACCCATTTGCGGCCAAACGGTAAAATAGCTGGAAATTGCCAGATCGACCGTTGTTCAAATCTTCAAAGAAGTTCCTCCATGGGAATTTTCACGATTTTCACCATACCTAATGTGGATACGAGCCGGTTACATTTAGAAAGCCTCTTAGGAAGGCATTCCTTTCTTCAGGCAAACAGCTTTGAAGTAACCAACACAATCCACTCCAAAGCTATGTTTAAAAGCTACGAACAGAACAACAAACAGTTTCAAATATTTTATATATGTTTTTCAGCCTTCATCATGTCATCATTAATTACTCCAAATCTATGAAGCCGTAAAATGCAACAATATCTTAAAAAATTGATGATAATATATGAAAATACTGTTCATACGTATTATTTACGTCTAATACCTATAGCGACAAGTCGAAATGATCATTGAAATTAAATGCTTACCTAGGTAAAGACCTTTCATCTGCTTTACCGTTAATTATCATTTGATGATTTACAATTAAAGAGCTGACAAAACAGACAAAATACCTACAAAGTAAAGTTATTACCCGTTGTTTGAATTTTTTCGCAAGACTCACTTTATTACTGAGCAAATTTTCGCAAATTTTAAGGAGTTTTTGTAATTTTACAACATCATAAATAAAAAAAAGTCACGAATTTTTCTGTTTTCTGTTGAAGTTTCGAGATGGTTTCTAATGTTTAATGTTTAATGTTTTTCTAATGTTAATGTTTTAATTTTTCCTGGCATCTTGAACAACCCATTTTGGAACAGAAACCACGTTACATGATAGCAGATTAGTTCACTGACGATAGAAGTGTCCGCGGGCCATCTGCTATAACTGATCACTGGTAATTCGACCGGCAGCGAATGGTCTGGTGCATGGGTGATTTCGTAATTTTCCCTATGTATAGCATGGCACAAGCCAATTTCACTCAGAAAGTCCTGAACGAAGGCATCTCTCCATTTACGCAGACTGCCCTTGTGTGCTTTGCCGTAATTAGTTAAAGACAGACACATGCCATTTGCAAGCATATGCATAAATACCCATATATATTAAATATTTTTCATTTTCGGAGCGGGAAAATCTTTAATTTCTTTACATTCACAATCCTTTTTGTGTAAAGTAATTTACAATAATTTAGCGTATATCAGAAATTTTTACATAAGAAATATGTATAAATATAATTTTAATGAAAATGACATGCATTATTTTTAATACCTACCCAAAATCAATTTCTCTTCGAAATTCCTCCACGATGGCATCTCTCCCTTCAGGCAGACAGTCCTTGCATGCCTTACCCTATTTAATAAAAACTTACCTATGCGCATGACCTATGTAACACCCTCGGCTGCGAAATACTTCCCAAATTTCACGATTTATCTGCCGAGATGTTCCTTAATTTTCAATTATGCCATCCTTCCCGCAATGAAATAGCTTATACTATGTGATGCACGAAATAATATTGAAATGTTCAGTGTCGTATTGCAAGAATTATTGAAGAGGCAAAATTTACTTTTCCGAATCCTTATATTAAAATAACACATTATCCCCAATATTTGAAGTCTATTTTAAATCCGTTCTAGTTATGCTTAATTTCAAAGCATTCAATGAAGTGCTGACCTAATATATAATGAGATTATTCAAAAAATATGATGAGTGTAATTTGAACGCATTTCTATGATTAAGTTTTATAAATTACCCAAATGGCCTGCATTTCGTTCTTCACAAAATAGCTTGAAGAGATGCTCACATTTGGCATTAGCTTT